>VZTI01001575.1:804205-838314 GCA_013397865.1 Struthidea cinerea | reverse complement strand
GAAGGAAGGAAGGAAGGAAGGAAGGAAGGGATTTTTTCAAAATTTCAGGTGAAGTTAACTTCAAGCAAATGTTTCTTTCAGAAAGTGTCCTGTTTTTTACGCTTTTTTTTTTAAATTTTTTTTTTTTTTTCATTTTGGTTTTTGTTTTGCTTTCCCTCAATATTTTCTAATTTGGGACCAGATTTTAAAGTACAGCAAGCAACAATGTGCCATGGTAAACAATTTAATTGGCAAACAAAGCAAATGTAAAATATTTAGCATTCATCCCTTCCTGCCCATGATTGCTTCCTCGTGTAATTAGTAAGCAGATGAGAATGATAAAACTAGGTCTCTACATGTTTCATAACGGACTCAAGAAATTAGGGGGAATGATCATTCTATTTTCCTGCTATAGAATATTTCTGAAAACTTGGTGATGTTTTCTTTTTTGGTGATAAATTGTTCAGGTCTCAGAACTGTAGACATATTTTAAGGAGCGTTGATCACCTGGGGTCTCTATTAGAGGTTTTATGTGCTGTTGACATAGAAGTAATTAATTATAAATTAACAGCAAAATATATCGTAGTGAAAGCCATCTTTGTGAAGTGGGCATATCAATTTATATATCCATTATAAATATTTCAAACCAATTCCATACCATCTTGAAAGCTGTGAATGTCACTGCGCTAGTGGGGATCACTTCTACTCTGAAAGCTATGGGTGAATTCAAACAGCTTCCTGTTCTTCATATGGAGTAAAAATTAAACAATTGGTGGCCATATTAAAAGAAAAAAAAAAGATAATACTTTCACACCACGTCTTTGTGAAGTCAAGTTTCTGTCATTTCCTGAAGTCAGGTATTTTGCATCATCCTACCTTTACCCTGAAAATTACATGAAAGATTTTTTTTTTTTTGGTTTGTGATTGTACAGTGTTTAATACAATAAGAAAAAAAAATGTTGTTATTTAAAATTATTTATTATATTAAAATTATTTCACAATGTAACTTCTGCTGCAACTCAAATTGTTTGAATTCTTTTCACCACTTTCTTTCAGCAAAACCTGGCTAAGGTTTTTGAAGAAGTTTCGTGAAAATAATCCTCTCCTGCATGTTGTGAATTTCCCTAGAGTACAAGAGTTTTAAAGATGAGAATTTGTGTCCTAATCTAAATCTTATTAATACCAATTGAACTCTTGCTACTGAAGTTTAGAATTGCTCTCTAGCAAATACTTTTTTATCCTAACTCTTTACCAAATCTTTCTCATATATGTAATGTAGATTGACAATAAAAAAATCTGTGCAGAGTAAAACAGATTCAGGCCAAGTTTCTCACATGAGGTTTTAATTTCTGCACATTATATTTCCCCTCCAATTTGCATTCCCCTCAATTCTTACATTAAGGTTCTCCTACTCTTGTGCTTTACCCATCAAACAAGTTTTACTTGTTCACTCTCATAGATGTTTTTGTTGCTGTTGCTGTATTCAAAGTAGGCATTTAATTCATCCATGTTTGCCATCACTAGCGTCAAATGCCTCTGCTTAAGCTGCATGAATGCTCAGTCATGCCAAACTTGAAGCTTTCAGCCCGTTGCTGAAACCAGCTGTGACCCATTACTAAAGGAGAAGCATTTGCTCCCAAAACTGCTGACTGCATGGAGCATATACATCCTTTTTAAGGTTTGTCAAGGCAGCAACAGGGTTGATTTTTTTTTCCTTTTTTTTTTTTTAAAACCTTTTTAATTTTGTGTAGACAGTTCTAAAAGCAGCTTCCTAGGGGCTGTCTGATCACACAATCCTCTTAGTCTTTCTTACTCTGTAGGAGGGCCATCATATTTCCTGCTCTCAGTCAGTAGTTGGCTTTTCTCTCTCCCCTTTGTGTAATGACTGGAGTCAAAAGGCCAGCACCTCACCCACCTCCAGAGATGATGTTATGAATCAAACTTCAAAATGAGATTTTTTTGCTTTCTCTTTTCTTTCAGGTCACACTTTTCAGGCAAAATCTCAACTCAATTCTACTCATTAGAAATATTTGAAATAATGACTTTCCATTTATTATCTTGGTCCAAAAAACAATTTATTTATTTTCTGCAAATGGAAAATAAGTCCTTTCATTTCAACATAATTTCTGCATTCAGTTGTGACAGAGTTGCCAGTTGTTATTTCTGCTTTAGTGCAGGCTTTCCACATAGCACCATGAAAATCTTCATCTAGAATGAAATATGCAATGTTTCTGATTCTTAAAAACAAATCAGATAAACTTTTGCACTGAAAAACTTGCGTAAAGAAGGTGCAGGTGGTGGCCATAGGACTGCTACATTACCATTAAATGATAGAGAGGGAACTAAATAACACATCTCAACTCTCAGCACAGGAAAAGTGCTCTGGTTGTGTATGTATTTTGCACTTGTGCTATGCCATTGAGCCCAGGAAGAATACATTTGAAAAGCTAGTGTCCACTAGATTGATAGCATTTTTCATATTGTTCTACCTCTTATGTTATACTACTTAGGCTAAAGGTAAGGATAGTCTTTTATTTATTTTTTTTTTAAGGTTGTCACACATTCATCTGAAAGTTTTCAGTGGATATCGAGAATTGAGACGTCATTATAAAACAGTAGACTTTAGTGACAGGAAGGAATAGAAATGAAAGAGTTTTTGTTGTTCATAGAGGCAGCGAGGATGGGCAAGATCTTTTTGTATGCATTGATCTCAACACAGCCGTGACATACCTGCCTGGTACAGCCATGAAAATCCAAAGTTTTGCAATGGATCAGCTTTTATTTTTTCACTTCATGCAAAAACTGATTTTTTTAATACTAAAGTACAAGGCACTGATAAGATCTTGTTAGGAATACTTTGAGCAATTCCTCGTGCTTCTGGATTTCATCAAGGTACTTAAGCTGGAACAGGTGTAGAAGGGGCTAGAAGAGTTTTCAGAGGGATAGAATGGAGTAGACGCATAAAGTACAGTTTCCAAGTACATGCCAAGATGGAAAGATTATTTAAGGTAAAAATAATTAAGAAAACCGAAAAGTCTAAGAATTGAAGACGACTAAAAAGAGATCAAAATTTTTAAGGTTTCTACTTATCTAGTAGCAATAGCAATAAAAGTACTAGTAGTAGCAGCATAGGACAAAGAGCCTGCTTTGATTTTGATGGAAATCAATAAGGAATTGCCCCATAATTCCCAAAACTGCTTGTGTCTTGTGAGTTCCTGAGCATTTCTTGTGTCTGAGAGAAGACTGAGTCTTTAATTATTTTCACATTATTTTGGGAGTGAGAAGCCACAGGACCCTTGTTGTTTGCCTAGTGGGGCCTAAAAAGATTTCCTCCTTCATAGTTCACTCATTAATAACATATTTTCTTTTGTTCCTTTTTTGTCCTATGATACACAGGAAACAGGCTCCAGGAAGAGTGCGCCACAGTTTTTAGTGTTTCTTAAATTTCTTAGATGTTTGCTTTTCATACCTATAAGTTGCGCCTGAAGTAAACTAATTTTGAGATTTTTCAGGAATAATTTGCCAGGTGGGCCAGGTTGTGGTGGATTTGTGTGGTAAGGGTTTGACTTTCCGTGTAGCATGGGTTCATATTCTCAGATACCTAGAATTTTACTAAACTTGCTATTTTAGTAGGGAACATTTTGTTGAAGAGCTTGGACACTGTCAGTGCCTACAATCTCTCTTGCTGCCTTTCTGTGGATAGGAATTTTGCCTTCAGTCTGTTATTCAGTCTGCCTCCAAAATGTCCATAGCAGGCTTCTTCTCATATGCTCATCATCTAGAGAGACACAGAGATGTTTTGGGTGAAGATTTACTGTCCTCTCACTTTGAGGGTACCTATTGGTATTCTGGAGCCTCCTGCAGGGGTAGAAAGAGGGGAGGTTATTTCTAAATTAATTTTTGTCCTGATGACATCTTAACATTGAGAAGTGCCACAGTAACACACACAACTCATGTCATTTATTCAAGACTCTTGAAGGGTCCTCAACCTATGTGAAAATCCCTTTTTGTTTACCTGGAAAGGACAATCAGAAGCTCATAAATCTCCAGGCTAAGTGATCTGTACCTCTGACTCCTCAATAGGTCATTAATATGAAAGCCATAATCTGTTTATCTGGTAGGTGCTTGGTCTGCAGCAATGGAGGAAAAAAATGTGTTTGCTAAATATGGAGATCCTGAATGAAATGGTTTTGGGTATGGTTTTTCAGCTTTTGTTTGGGTCTTTTTTCTCATGATTGTGGAAGTTGCTGGGTTTTTGTGTTGCATTCACTGGGACACAAGGCCAAAACAGACCTTGAGTCTGTACTGAAAAATCTTCTTGAGTCACAGATTGCCTCAAAAATGCAATTATTCCTCAGTACACTCACTTTAAAGTGGTAGGAGGGTTGTAACTTAATTTCTTAGTGGTAAGTATAAGCCTGGCAAAACATAAACTGGCCTCTGGACATGTAAATAGTTACATATTTTATACATTTGTACACTTTTGCAACAAAACTTGGCTGCCAGAAATAGCGTCCTTGGGAGTCACAAGCAGTAGATATTCATACAATATAGCAAAACAAGATGTTTCTACTGGAAGCACCACTCCAAGCAGTCACTCTAGCATAACAGGACTGAAAACAATGCGAAGGGCCTTTTTTGTGAATAAAACATATTTACAAGAACTTTCTAGAGTTACTCCAACAAACCCATTTGGGTTTTTTAAATTCTTTTTGGGGACTTCGTTTGCCCCCCTTTTTTTTTTTTTTTTTAAATTATTATTATCTTTTCTGGGTTTTTTTGTTTGTTTGTTTTTGTGTTTGTTTGCTTGAGGTTGAATCTGTTGTTGTTGTTGTTGGGCAGGGGTGGTTTGGGTTTTTGGTTTTTGTGGCTTTTTTTGTCCTAGACATGTATTGAGTAGCTTGCCAGTGTGCAAGTGTGTTTCTCACTCTCATTTTCTCATACGAAAAAAGAATCAAAACCAGGGCCCCACAGAATTCCTTCCTCTTGCAATAAAGTAGGTAAGTTTAAACACTGATGGTGGAAGTAGGTACTCTTAGTGGACCACTAAATTAAAAAGGAAGTTAGGTTTGTACGCTGACAGTTTAAAGGCATAATTGAAATAATGTTAGTTTAGTGATTGTATTAGAAAGACTCTGACACTGAGATTTAATGTCATGTATGCCAAGATGGTGAAGGTGTTGGTCATCTTTAAATAATGAGAAATATTTCTGCTTGAGATAATTTCTAGATATTGTTTCCTAAATTCAGGTACACCACTGTATTCAGAGATTACTCGTTTTGGGATTTAATCTGTGACTTTCCTAAGGAGCCAGGAATTTTGAGCATGAGTGCTGAACACTTTACTCTGTTTCCACAGACAGAAAAATGACCAAAGGTGTCATGCCACATACAGCCTAAAAGAGTTATGGCTAATGTTCAGACATGCTCAAGACATTCTGCATCACTTTTGAGATCTGTCTGAATAATGAGGACCAGTGATTTATGTCGTAGTCTATGGGGAAATCCTCAGAGTACTTTCAGTAATTCACAGAACCATGGAACGATTTGGATTGACAGGGACCTTAAACATCACCTTGTTCCAACTCCCTTCCATTAAACTAGGTTACTCCAAACCCAAATCCAATCTGGCCCTGAACACTTCCAGGGATGGGGCAGCCACAGCTTCTCTGGGCAGCCTGTGCCAGGGTCTCACCACCCTCACAGGAAAGAATTTCTTCCTAACATCTAATCTAAACCTATGCTCAGTTTGAACCCACTCCCCCTTGCCCTGCCACTACCTATCCTTGTAAATAGTCTCTCTCCATCTTTCTTGTAGTCATTCTTTACTGTTTCTATGATCGTGTAATAACAGAAATGTAAGTGGAAGTGAAATGACTGCTTCTAGCAATAAGTGAAGCTCCCCATTGGTTAATTGGCTCACCCAATCACATTTGCATTGCCTTGTCTGCAAACTGAAGCCATATTCTGATGGAAGAAAATCATTGCTATCACAAGCCTGCTGCATGAAAGGGATCCAAAACTTCCATCCACTCTGTAGCCTTAGAGTGCTTGGTCCATCCTTTCCAGACCAATGAGCCAGAGAAGTGGAGAAATATTTGAAATAGGGGAGTAATATTAGTAAAGTTACTGAAGTCATCTTCAGAAGGAAAGCAGAATGTGCCTCTAAAACCCCTGACTATCTGCTGATGTAAATATTCATAGTATGACCACTGGCATATCAGTGTCTGCCCTTGGCCCTGCCCTGGGCTTTCTAACCAGTAATGGAATATTTTATATAGGTCAAAACATTACCTTTGCTATGGGATATTTTATGGTCTTCTCTGTCATGAGTAGAAAAATAATTTTCCTTCTTTGGCACGTTTAGCATTGTGTATCACTAGAACTGTGTATCACGGGTGTTAATGGATGCTTCTGATTTCTTCAAAATTCAAGCACTGAACATAAGAAATAGGCTGAACAACTAAAGTACATACAAATAATAACTTGAAATTTTCCAAAGGTCATTTCAAGTATGTTGCTCATTCACAGTCATCCTCTCTGGGTATACTTTTAGCTAAAGATATTAAATATTTTCCTGACCCCCTTTTCCCTTATTTAACTCTCCAAGTTCCAAATTTTTTTCTAACGCACAAGTTTATGTGTTCCCAGAATTTTCTGTAGAAGCATCTGTGTAACTCAGTATTATGTTTTTTCCAACATATCTCTATTACAGATATAGAATGTGTCTAATCTATTAACAAACACACTGTTGCTGGTTTCACTGAGGACACCATTCATGTTTATAAATATTATGGATCAAAAAAACTTATCAACAACAATGCTTCAGAAATCACTAGAAAATAGTATTTGGATGATTAAAATGACTGATTTGTCTTGGGTTGTTTTAAAAGTGTAGTATAATTCAATTTGGCAAGTTTTAGGTGGCCCTGCCTCTGTGGTTTGTTCAGAGGTCTGTATCCTTTGAATGAATTTCCCTTCTGCGAAATTTGATTGAAATCACTCCTTGTTTGATTGTGGTGTGTTCAGCACTCACTGCAGCTATCACAAAATGTACACCCCACCCACACATCAAGAGAGTGCCGGGTATCACTGTTCTGCTTATCCTTTATGGGCTATTTCTAAGCTGAAGGCATTCAAAAGAACAGCCAACAAATAAAAAGAAGTTTAAAGAGAAATACGTTTACTCTTTTGTCATCAAACAGACTCCGAAAACTAATCAAAATTGTATGTGTTTTACCTCTAAGGGTCTCTTGCTTTTTGTATCAAAGGGAAATCTCGAATTCCACTGTTGGGGATTAACCTTCAATTAAGGTTTTCTTTAAACTCTCTATATTTGTCCATAATTATGAAATGTGGGCGTAGGAGAAGAAAGATATGAGACAGAAGAGAAACTGAAGAGTTGGAAATGGGTATTTCAGAGCTATGCTGGCTATGTTCTGAAGTGACTTAAGGCATGTTTGTTCATTCAGAAATTCCTTAATTTTTATGCCAGCTCTTGTGCTTCTGCAAGACTTGTCTTGGGGAGTGAATGAGAAATATATTGCTGCCTCAGGGTTTGGCATGACTGTTGTGCTGCTTCTCTCATATTGGGCTCTGATTTCATACTTTTCTTTTTTTTGGTTTGTTTGTTTGTGGCTTATTGGCTTTGTTTGGTTGGTTTTTTATTTGTTTGTTTTGGGGGTTTTTGGAGGGTTTTTCTTTGTGTTTTTTTGTGGGTTTTTTTGGTTTTTTTAAATGACTTTGAGAATTCATGTATGCACAGCAGACAAAATCAGATCTAGTACTGGCAAGGTAGATTCCAGTCCTTGCAATGGTTCAAACAAATCTCAGTATCCAGTTTGTGAAGGTACTGCTAAATGAGTGCAAGGACAGCTGGAATGGGAGTCCCTAGTTTATATGTATTTTTAGATGGTCCACAGTAGAATTAAAGTAAACCCTTGCTTAGGCTGTCTGTATCTTTTATTTATCAGTTACCGTTGTCCTTCCCTCGGCTTTAGCCATCCACATGCCAGCTGTCTAGTTAAAACTTATTATTTGTGCCCCATTTAAAGTCAAAACAGAAAGATGAGCTCTCCCAAAAGATGTCTCACTCCATATATCTTAGACATCTAATTTATCATTTATCTTTCTCCATTCACCAGAGACAGAGCTAAAGCAAGCGTCTTAAAAGCGTCTAGTTCCACGCGTATAATATTAACTAAAATTAATGTTAAATGTAATTATTTTAATAACTCAATTAAAATTGTTGGCTGCATAGAACTATTTTCACTGACTTCTGTGCGTTTGGGGATTGAACCCTATGGATTCCCCATGCTTTTCTGTATTATTTTTATTTTCCTTAAGTAGTTTGTGAGAATGTTGTTAAGTGTTTGACCCCTGAACACACATATTCTGAAGTCCTTTTTTCACAGACTTTTTAAGCCTTCACAAGAAAAATGCTTGATGTTAACCAAAATTTTCTGTATATTACTAAAAAAGTGTATAAGTTTTACTGGGATATTGATGTTTTATCATGTACAGAGTACTTTCTGCAGATACATAGAGACAAATGAGAATAAATACTTCGATACAAGATGCTTTTCTGTTCAATTTGATCACTCACTTCCAAATAACCCCCACAGAAAATTAGGAAACATGTCTTATTCTTTTAATAATATCCACAGTTGATAGATACTAACAGAATTCAACCAAACTACTAGGAACAAAGACATTTTTTCAGAAAAATGAGGGTATATTTTGTCATTTGGACCCTCCTTGGAATTAAACATCGATTTAAATGATAGAAGCATGATGATGATTCAAAGTAGCTGAGTATTTCTGAACATTTGTAGAGATGGCTTTACCTTGAAGTCCTGAAAATGAATGAAATATCAGCTGACTATGGGGCAAATTTCATTTCTGGAATGTCTGTTGGGTTCTTCCTTACTCATAACTAATTCTACACAGAACTCCAGATATGACAGAACCAAAGGTCATTTCAAGAAGTGAATTTAAAGAAAGAAAGACACAAACAAAATTAAAACTTTCTGAGGGATTAGCCTTGGTGGGGGAATGCAAATTCTGGCTATATTTTATTCCAATTTAACAGTAAAATCTTGCTTTATTTTTGTATCTGAGTTTGGGAATATTTTGTGTGATGCAGCTCACTATTTGCAATTGGCATACAAATTGGGAATTTATAGTAGCACAGAATCCTGATACACTGGGACATATTGTGGAAAACAGGTAACTCAATAGCTGAAGAGAAGCCTCGAAAACAATCAGAGTTCCTTACAAACGCATATCATCTTTCATACTCCCAGAATTCTGTGAAACGGAAACTTGCTAACAAGTCTTATAGCATGAATTGGTTTAGCACTTCAACTCGAGCATTACTTTTTCTTCTGCTTAGACTGAGTTAGTGAACACCTCAGCACAGATGAAAAATATTAATTTTCTTTTGCCTCTTTCATGAGGATCACACTACAGTCCCTCCGTCTGTAGCTTTGAAAGAGGAGGGAGAGGTAGTCAGTATTGTGTTTCTATTTGGTTTTACATCCAAGGTGGAATGGCTCTTTGATGGAGCATGACTCAGAAAAGCAAGGCTATTAACTCCAAATGTGTCCATATGACTGTCCATGCCTATTTTTTCATCAACAGATACCAAAACTTAATGCTTAACTAAAACCAAGACTTGGAAAACAAGCAAAGTACAAACCAGAAAAAACCCTGTAATTTTCTAGTCTCTGAGTTAATTTGAAATTTAATTTGTTTCAGGGTATTGGTACAGTCCACAGTAAAGAGGGAGCAGCTGCAAAGTGCTTTTGAAATTAGAAAAAAAGTTCTTGAGTGTATCACAGTATTGAGAACAGGAATGTGATTTGCCTGTATTGGAAAAGCAAACCTGGTAATAATAATCTGTTTCATCTAAAATTTAACTACAGAAATGTTAGTGACGTTCTAACTGTTCCACAACTATGAATAGGTGAAATTGGAGGGGCATAAACTGAAAACGGACCCTTTTAGGGCAATGCACATAATTCCATTAATTTCCTTAATGCTCCCTTCTTTTTCAGACTTGTAAATACCCAAGTAAGCCTTCTGCTTTGCCAGGGTTTGTCATAACCTAGCTGACAACCAAGTTATGACAATCTCATGTCAGAAGATGCTTTAAGCACAAGTTCACTGTATAATCAAAGGGAATTGGCTTACCTGATGCAAGGTGGCTTGTATCTCCAAATCCTGGCTCAGAAGTTTGACTCACGGTTTTTTTGCTAAATATAATTCCAGTGGGGGAAAGATAAAGCCCTGATTTCTTTTGCTGGAATACAACTATGTTTCTGATCCATGACTGTATTGCTAAGTGAAATATTGATTTGTGAAATCTGGACTGACCCCTGCTTCTCCTTAAGCTACTCTTCAGTGCAGGATAAAAAGGTGGAAACCAGAGATATGTTGCAAAGGAAGTGGCAAGGTTTGGTTGCAAACATGAGCTAAAATAAATCTGTTATAAAATCTCGAACAAAACCACTGATTTTGCCATTAAAGTGAAAGGGCTGCATGGACAGAAGTCAGTGCTTTGTGAAGGTACTGCTCTCACAGCCATGAGGAATGATATTTTCCTTTGTATTCATCAGCCAGTTGGCATAAAGAAAAGACAGAGAACTTTCTTGGGAAATGTCTGCTCTTCAGGCCATTTTGCTTTCCAAATGTGTGGCAGTGTGCTGGGTTCGGCTGGGGGAGAGTCAATTTTTTTCATAATAACTGGTATGGGTCTGTGTCTTGGATTTGTGCTGGAAACAGGGCTGATAATACAGAGGTGTTGTTAAGCTGGGCAGGGCTTGCAGAGTCAAGGCCTTTTCTGCCTCTCACCCCCCCACACCAGCCAGGGAGTGCACAAGGAGTTGAGAGAGGGCACAGCTGGGACAGTTGACCACAAGTGACCACAGGGACATCCCATAACACACAGCACCACGCTCAGCATGCGAAGCTGGGGGAAGAAGGAAGAACAATGGGGACCTTAGGAGGGATGGTGTTTGTATTCCCAAGTCACTGTTACCTGTGATGGAGTCCTGCTCTTCCGGGAATTGCCCTGAGCCCTTGTCTGCCCACTAATAGTGGTGAAGGAATTCCTTGTTTTCCTTTGCTCTGTGCCTGGCTTTACATATTTTGGGTATTTTTGTTTACCTTTTTGTTTACCAGTTAGACAGCCTTCATCCCAAGTTTTTTATATTCTTCTGGTTCTCTCCCCCATCCCAGTAGGGGGAAAGTGAGCAGCTGGCTGTGTGGGACTGTTGCTGGCTGGGGTTAAACCCTGATAGGCAGATACAGTAATTTTGCGGTGTTTTCCATGCTGTTTATGCTTTTCAGGCTTAGGTACTGAAGCAGTAGCATGTAGCCAATGCTACTTCACACAAACCAAAAGGATTGCATAAATCCCACGAGTCAGTGCTAACTCTTTTTCCTGAGCCTTCTATCAAGGGTGATAACTAGCCCTAAAAAACCTGGATACGGGATATAAGCAAGAATTAGATGAAGCCTTGGACTCAAAGGTTAGTCTCAGGGTGACTTAGGCTCCTAAATTGACACCTAGACAGGATTTAGATACCACAAGTCCAAACCAGAGGACTGGAAAACCTTTAGTCCATGTTCATTCAGCCTTTAGTTTCTCATTTTTTATCAAAGCCCTCCTGATTGCCTCTGAGAAGCTTTTGAGACTATTTAGATGTAACTTTCTCTTGACAGAGACGTTTTAGCACTCAGCTCACAACCAGTTGCTTTGTCGAAATTGCTATCAGATAAGACAGCATGCTTGGAAATCTGACAAAATTATGATTGTTTTCCTCCCAAAATAGAATTTTTTTCTAATTTATTTAAAATGCAAATGTCTAATACTGTGGGCATTCAGATTAATTTTCAAGTCTAAAACTGGAATCCGCCCCAAACGGGGGTGAAAGAAACAGGAAAGGGGAGTGCTGAGGAGATGGGTATTTTTTTGTCTTCCTCTGGAAGTTGTGTTATTTTGCTGTAAATTTCTGATTCTTAGGCTACTGAGAGAGAAGAAATACCATCTTTAAATATATAGATATGTTTCTAGGAGTCTTTCTGCTTTTACCAATGAACTCGGAAGGAGGGGAGGACCTTTGATTTATGGAACACATGGAGACATGCAGATTAATATAGAAATAAATGATAGAAAATGAAACACTTGAGAAAAAAAACAGTAACCTCAGATTTTTGGCCTCCGAAATATAACGAAATTTCAGGGAAGAGCTTGCAGTGCCTCCAGGCTTAAGGATGTGAGGAAGTCGACACATCAAGCAACTCCTGGATGCTGCATTCTTATCCACTGCACATTCAGAACCTGGAAGTCTCTCACTCCCCACCCAACAGGCGCAGTTATTGATATTTCCCTTTGTGGGTTTGATCAGCAGCAAGGCTGAGGGAGCATTCCACAGACCCAGGATTGAAGTTTAAACACCCCCCTCAATCTCTAGTTTCCCAAATATTCACATTCATGGTTCCTAGAATACCAGTGTGGTCTCTGGCACACATTCTGACATAGACAAACATAATACACATGCACAGGTATTAACATGTAGACCGGTGAGCCCTGTGGCCACTGGTTTGTTTCCCAGTTAACAAAACCTCCCTTACACAATGGTCTGTCTGGATATTGACTCTTAGACAGAAGGACACTTAGACCCTCAGACCCCTTGCCTGTCTCTGGCACTTAGGTCTTGCAGCATTCATATGCATGACAGAAGAAAAATGCCAAAACTACACAGGAGTAAAAAGTCAAGAAAATTATTTAATAAGAAGGTGGGGCAGACTTCTGTGATCAGGCACAGGGTTCCATCAGGCAAGCACATGGTCTGGAAGCTTTCTGGAATGTAGCTGCCTCTTTCTATTTTGCTGCTTCTCCTCCCATCCCTCCTCAGCTCTCCCTTCCCCCACGTTTGGCACTTCCACAAATTATCGCATTGCAAGTTTTCCACAGTTCCATAATACCTTTATGGTACCTCATAATACTCATGTGAAGAGTCTCCCTTTTCAGGCTGACCCTCTCCAAGCTATGCCTGGTTAGTTTCATTGGTGGTCCATCAGCCACTTCAGTGGCTGAAGATCTCAGGTCTTCACTGTTGTCAACATTATTATGTTTTTGTTAACTCTGTGTCTGTGTGTTTATCACTATCCTTGTTAAATGTTATTTGTTACATACTGAATGGTCCTGAACAAGGTGACTTAATGAACCAGATGCTCTCCCACACTTCTTACCCTTTCATATACAACAAACACGAAAAATGAAACCTCACAGAAAAGGACTAACAGTAGCTCTGCATGATGATAATCACGCTTGGAACAAAGGCAGAACATAATTTAGAAACATTGACAGGTGTGAAAACTTGACACTTCCTTGACACATTCTGAACTGCAGAACACCAACATCCATCCTCTTGAGGGTCTGAAGTGCAGACTCTTCCTTTCCTGACACCAACAGATTCATGCCTTCAGAGAGACAGTACTGAAAACCAGGAGAAGGACTAGGGTGTCCTAAATGGATGTAAATTGTATGCAACATTTCTACAGTAAAGACATCAAATTTCCCTTTTCACTTAGGGCAAAAGAGCAAGCACTATGAGAATGTGCTTCCTCTGCTTCTGTACTAGCTCTTTGAAATATCTCATATAGTTTCTCTTTAGTCAACAGTATGATATCACCAGAGGACAATTCATTTAATGTATTTGTGCATCTGTCAAAGTATGATGCTCAGGAAATCTTTCTCTGAGAGTAACAGTTTTCTCATGCTATAAAGGAGAAAAGAAAAATACTTTAGGTACAAAAATTCATGGTATGATTATTGACAAGCAGGTACTATACTTCTCGTGCTGGATACCCGTAACATTTCTTCCCAGAAATTGATTAGGTTTAATATTTAAAAGCAGGATTTACACTGTAAGTTTGTATTATTTCCAATCAGTGAGAGATAATTAAATTGCCCACAGAGACACTGTAGCTGGAAGTTCAGCTGTCTCAAGGAAGCGTCTTTCCTATCCAGATATCTGTGCCTCTACTGAACTTCAGGAATATTTCCTTTATATGCAGATGTTTTGTTTTTGCTGGCAGTATGTGTACAGGCTACAATATGAATTTCCTTTCCTGTCCAGGTGAGAAGAAAAGATAGGTAAAACAAAGCAATGAAGTATTAACTGGTTTCTTGCAGATTGTGAACTCAAGCACTAAAATATTCAGTAACTTGCTTACAGTCACACGCATCCTATTTGCTACAATTCTATTGAATTTACCTCTTCATCAACTTAATTTTAATCTCCAGATTGTATTTCCTCCACTGACGTTTTTAATAGAGATTTTATTTTGCAATATTATAGTCTCATAATTATGTTTCACTACACATTACCCAGTATATTATGTAAAACACAGCACTTCGCAAAAATGGGCCATCACTATCAGACTACATATTTAGAAGAGATATTAAAATTACCACATTTTTTGAAATACTTTTTAAAATTGGAGTGCTCAATAGTAAACAAGAAATTGGATTATTCAAGAATAATTGGTTCAACAAATATCCTGTGCTATTCTTTCTCCAGTTCTTCCTCATAGGCATGAGTACAAAAGCAAAAGCCTTCTATTGATTAACTAATCAGTCTTAAAAGAAGGGAGAATCATCTTTTCTAATGCACCAAGAAATTCAGCCATCAATTAAAGCAAGACATAGTCTTCAGTGGCCTTGGGTGAAGCATATTCCAATGGAACTACAGCCCCAAGCAGAGGTATTGCAGATAACTTCTAATATTTTGCTTTAACTTCTGCATTTCTTTGCCAAGAAATCTCACAGATTTGCAGAAGCTGGTATGTTAATCAAGTGTAGGAGCATAGCTTATTCTCTTCTCAATTTTGTGCACCCTGAATATTACCAGGTGTTTCACAGCTATAGCAAGTCCTAGCTTTTTTTTTTTTTTTTTTTCCCCAGCGTATCTTTGATTTATCTGCACAGCATTAGAGCATTCCAGGCAGAACCAGTAAAAACATAGAGTTGAGTAAAATTGTGTGACATGTATTAGCTGCTTGAAAAGGTTTTTTAATATCTTAACTGCAACCTCAGTACTCACCTAGCTACTTATTTTCTTGAGATTTAGGTCAGAGATCAATTACCTTTTTAATTAAGTTGTATATCACAAAAAAAAAAGGTGATTCTGAGACAGTCCAAGATCAATATGTATCATAAGAAAAATTCTTTAAAAAAAAATTTAAAAAGGTTAATTTCTAATTTCCTCTGCAGGAAAAGTATTCTGAGCTCAGTCATATCTGTCATGTTACTGCAGACACAAATCATCAAGTAATGTTTCTCTCCTAATGGTTTGTTCATTTTCATCTTTAATTAATTTCAAAGTTTTGATGCCAGTGTTACTTTCTACAATAATCTGGAACTGCACTGTCTTCTTGTTCAACAGAGTAACTTTTACTTTTAATTAGGAAACTGTGTGTCATGTAGACTTGCAAGAGTTCATGAGAATATGAGCTTAAAAAGATTTCCATACAAAAGCCTGTTTAACAAAAAGATGGTCTTGTTGATGGCATTGTGATTTCTACTGCCAGTTGTACTTCTGAACTGCTGTATGGCCTTGGGCATGTCATTTCATCTTCCCATGCCCTTAGCTACCCTTCAGCCCGTTACCTTTCCCCACTATTTAGGCTATTAACTCTCTGATGCAAGGATTTTCATCTTGCAGATTGGTGTACGATGTCTAGCACAGCTAAAGCCATGCTAGTCCTTGATGCGCTGCCGTAATAATAAATAACTTCATCTAAGCATGTAGAGTAATTAATTTTGAAGCTGGACAAATAATTCTAATTATATAGTGAAGAACACAGTCTCAGTAATTTTATAACAGTGTCCCAATAACTACTATTTCCTGTACCACAACTGCCACGGGGAAAATTAGTAGCGGATGGAAATTCATGGTAGAAAAATGGGGATGAAGAGCCAAATTTCAAACTTATTACTTTCAGTGTATGCTCAGATGTTTACTCCCTCCTCTCCAAGTTTCTCACCTAGGGCTGGGATAATTCTGTGCTGTCTTTTGACATTGTGCTTTTAAAATGAACACTGTCAGCTCTTCCACACAGTATAATTCTTTGTGAATTTAAGCAGAAATTTGCTGAGGAATACTCTGTAAGCATGAGGTCAGAGGGAGGGAGTTGGTTAGAGTTCTCATACAAAGTTTTCTGATACCAAGATTTGCCTACACGGTAACAGTCATGTCCTCTAAAGCAACCTGTTCTGGATGAACCTGAGTAGGCAAGCTGGACTCTATGATGTCAGGAGATCCCTTGCAATATAAGTGATCCTGTGATTTATATCCAGAGGTTTTTATATATTTATTAACACCTGATAAATAATATTAATAACATGGGATGTTCATCTGTTTTCAAAACATGACACCTGTGCAAATTCTCCTTGATTTCATTATTTCCTATTGAACTAGCCTTCAGAAGAAGTCTGTTTCAGTCAGTAAGTTGGTATGATTCAGTCTTTTGTAAGATGTAATATCCTTGAGGGCTATGTAACCTTTCCAGGACTAATACTCAGAGTAGTTTTTCTTCTTCCTTTTGAAAATCACTTCCTAGGCACCATTGCAGCCATAGTATGGCCAGAATAAACATTTTGCATTCCTTTCTGACCTTTCCAGTTCTGTCTTTCACTTCTGATTTTCTCTACCACGTTCCCTGCAGCAGTGGAGGAAGGAAGGAAATATGGATTTTGGTCAGTTCATCACATGTTGTCTCTGACACTCTTTCCTCTGAAGCAGGAGGACTACTCCCACTCTTCCCACACTCCAGTGTGGGCTCTTCTCATGGGGCCACAGGTCCTGCCAGGACCCTGCTCCAGCACCGGCTTCCATTGGAGTCACAGCCTCCTTTGGGCAACCTCTGCTCCATCCTGGGCTCTTCCAGGGGCTGCAGGTGGATCTCTGCTCCCCTGTGCCCTCCCTGGGCTGCAGGGGCACAGCTGCCTCACCATGGGCTGCTCCAGGGGCTGCAGGGGAATCTGAGCTCCAGAGCCTGGAGCAGCTCCTGCCCCTCCTTCTGCACTGCCCTGGGTGTCTGCAGGGCACTTGTATAGTCTCACTCTTCTCTCCAGATATTGTTCTCTCCCATCCTTATACCTGTTGCTCCAGATGTGCTGCAGCCACCACTGATAGGCTTGGCCTTGGTCAGTGGTGGGTCCCTCTTGGATCCAGCTGGCACTGTCTTGATCAGACATTTAGAAACTTCTGACAGCTTCTCAGAGAAGCCACCCCTGCAATCCCCTACTGCCAAAACCTTGCCATGCAAACTCAATATGCTGGTTTAGGATCTTTTCAGGACATACTGAAGAACTATAAGAAAACCTCTCAGATACATAACCATAAACAGCACTGTGTGGCTTTTATCAGTTTTGTATCCAGCACCATGAGTTGTGTATACCTTAGCTAATCACTCTAGCAAAGTAGTCTAGCTAAGTTAGGTTTTCTTTATGATGTGCGAAGAAGAGTAATTATTTTTAACATGTGTCCCTTAAGCTTATTTGATTTATATTAATATGAGAAAATTGAACTACATCTAGTCCAGTGAACCCAACTCTCACTTTGTTCTGACAGGTTGTGTTGTCATTGTTTCTCTCCTTAGATTCCTTATTGCCCTATCTCAACAAAATATCAAAGGGAAGCATACCTGGGCTTCTTTTAAGGCCCTACATACCCAAGGGCTATATGAGTGACAAGGCAAACTACCAGCTTTCCTGTGATAATCACCACAGTTTTTTTTGTCAGGGGAGGGAGGAGTCAGGAGGATTAGGGAAATTAAACTGAATTGTTTTGCACATAAATACCTATGTGTTTGTCTGGTGTGCTACAAGAGAGATTGCCTCTGGGCTGTTTTATGTGCCAGCTGTTTGGGGAATTGTGTTTTGTTGCTGTTGTTTTTTATCCCTTTCCTTCCCTTTTTATGAATTATTGTAGCTTGTATGATCCAGCTTTGGGGTGTGTGTGTCATGGTATCATTTATTTATTTGTTTGCTTGTTTGGCTTCTTCTCTTTACCTTATTCAGCCTTTTAGAATGAGGAGAAGGTGTAATGGCAACCATTGTGTATAAAGAAAATAACCCTGGGATACCCCAGAGAGGGTTGAGGGAGTTAATGAAATTGTTAGGATATAGTTCTTAGATATTTTTATGAAGCAGCTATTCAAGAAGAGGAAGAAGCCACTCTATAAAAAATAGGAATTTGCCAGAACACAGGACAAAATTCAAATAGTTATTAATGATTATTAAGAGAAATAAGGAAGAGGGAAAGACTCTTTGACTACTGTGTCTCAGCAATTAGTAAAGTTATCTTCTTCTCTTGTAATCAAATAGGTAAACTTAATTTACCTCATTTTCTAAAAGCAAACTGAAGGTCCTCTGACTTTTTTCACTGCTTTTCTCCATAGTCTTTATCCTGCCAGGGGAGAGGCACAGGAACTGATGTGAGTATTTCTATGCATTATGTATAGAGTCTAAGGATGTTCTTTCTTTGCTCAGATGCAGATGTCTACTATGCAGATGTCTTCATCAAAGCTCATCATTCTAGTAATCCTCTGTAATCCTTGGAGGAAAATAGTCCATTTTAAGGGTTATTCCTCTCATCATAATGCAGTCATTAAAAATATATGAGAGTTCATATACTAGGTCCTTTTCTTTCACTTCTTTTTGTCCTTCTTATTTTTTTTTTTCTTTGATAATAAAGAAACTTCAGATATAAATGTATGGAATATTTCTCTAAAGACAAGCGAGATAAATCTCAACCTGATCAATCTGCTCACACAATTATGAGTTATACCATCAAGACAACCTAAAAGTTACACACTGCAACTCACCCCTGCAAAATAGAAGCCTCTTATTTGTATTTTAGGGTCTGTCTTGCCTGCCTTGACAAAACAGCTGGTTTTTTTTTTAACTAAGACACTTCTCATATTCTTGAGGGAACACAGGAAGGATCTATATGTACCAGACTAATTGTACATTATATGATATAACATTTAGACTTATATTAAAAAACTCATTTTGTCAGTACTCTTATGATTCAAGCATGAGATATATATATTCTATTTTGGAAAAAAACTCAAGATAAGAGCTACCAGGCCACAAGCACATGAAAGTATCAAACAAATTTTGGCCATGAATATTTGTTTAACCAATCATTTGGGTCTTTGATCCATCCGAGATCGGGTACTATGTTTTTCTGGCAATGCCTGAAGTAAACTCTCTCTATAGACTTTTATAGTGAAGCAGTTTAAATATGTGGATGTATTATCATGACACCAACGAAAACAACAAAAGAATTCATTGATTTCTGCGCAAATTGAGGTCTTTGCTAATTTGCACAGACACAATTGAAACAATAAACTCAATGAGAACAACAAACTGGCTAATTATCTTAATGATAATTTAATTTTACATTTGGTAATAGATACCTTTTTTTGTTATACCAATAAGATGTAAATTATAATCAACTGGTTTTAAATCTTAAAATTATAATTTTGTGCATTTTAAGTGACATGGGAAACCATGTGATGGGAGGTACAATTCATACTGTGAGTGATTGAAACCTGGCAGTGATGTTTTCGTTCATATGTTTGATTGTGTATGGCAGATGACAAAGACTAAACCAGATTAAACCTACAGTTTAAAAAAGATGTGCCTGAATCTCTAATTTTAGCTTTTCATATAGGGTAATGTGATTGTATTACAGCTCTGTCTGGGCTGGTGAATATGTCACCTACAAAAACCAGAGTAACCTTAAGGTTGCTCTAACCTGTGGCACAGTGGTATGGTCCTCTAGAAGAGGAGAATGACTGGTATAAGGAAACTTCAGCACACTCAGAAAAAGTGCTACCTTTTTGTAGCTTAGTGCTAAAAGAGACTGAGGCAAAGTGGACAAACTGTAGTTTACATTTTGGGTTCAAAATCTAAAAAAGTGCATGTTTTAACAGAGCTTTTGAAATGGACTGGTTTTTTAAAAGTATTTAAAGCTGAACATCTTCCCCTTCCTTATTTTCCCATGTTGGTTATTTTTGTACATTTTTTCTTTCTCTCGGTAGTCCTACTGACAAAACACAATTGCTAAAATCCTTACTGATCGTAAGTTCAATTAAAGTTCAAACAGGGATACATTTGAAGATTGCAATAGACAGAAGAGCTATTTAGTCTTGTGACTAGGTCTGAAAAATGCCAAAGCAATGAGAATTACCTTTATATTTATGTTGTATAAGAATCTAGTCTCCACCATTCCAAAACTTTTAGGAAACATTATCTTCCCAGGTGTTCTTCCAATTTAATTTAATCAAAATTTAACACAATCTTCACCACGCATTGAATTTCCTTGCTAAATTTCTCTGGTTTATTCCATCAATTTATTTGACTTCCAAATCTGCAGAAGTAACAAACTTGATTTAAAATCAAAGGTATTTTTAAAATAGAATAATATACACACACAAATTCTATCCTTTGGGTAACTTGGGAGAAGTTTCCTTTATAAACAATCAGAAAGAGTAAAGATGGTACAGATCTCAGCCTAATGCCACCAAATTTACTGAAAGTTAGCTTGAGGTCATGGTAAATTTTGTTGATCGAGATCATGAGATACTACAGACTTAGAAGAATCTGAATACGATTAGTGACTTTCCATTTACCAGCATCGCTAATTAATAGCCCAAAGCAAGTACTAGATATGCCCATGCTTCATGAGCATTTGCAGGTAAATTCGCATCTGAACCATACTGTCTGAGAGTACCTCTGTCAAGAACTTCAATATAATAAAATCCAGTTTTCCAGTCAACTTTTTGCCTGACTAATGGAATCTTGCAAATGTATTACTATCAGGACAAAAGCTATGTGGCCACCCACAGCTTTCTGTCAAGACTTTAAAAAGAAGTACCAACTGTGCTATAATAAGAAATCAGCTTGCCAAAATATTCCAAAAAGCAAGAACTTCCAACTCACTGAAACTCTACTTAAGTTATTATATGCTTGAATGGCCCCTGGAACAACAGATAGCTGTGCAATTAATGCAAACCTTGTCATCCTTCTCCACCTCACTTGTCTCTGCACAGACCAGTAATGAGGCTCCTTTAGAAACAGAATGTGTGCAAAGCTCTGACAAACCACCTCAGTATGCAAAAAAAGCTGAGGGGAACCGCAGGAAACATGACCACAGTAGCAAAAAATGTCAGCCCATTCTATATTCACAACTTTGTCTCTTGGAGTCAGTTTGCACTGAGGTGGAAGGATGTACACTCAACTCTTGTTAAGTATTTGTCGCCAAGGGAAATATTTTCATTTTTGAGGAACAAACCAACAGTCAGAAAGGGAAAGCTTGCTTTTTTTTCATGGACTAGAGCTATTTCCCTCCTAAGAGCTATTGTATGTCAGGTGGAAAAATTAGTGCCTGAAGTTTCCTGTTCAGATGAGAAAGCTTTAGCCAGTGAACCATTTCCTAATCAATTCTCAAAAAAAAAAAAAAAAAGAAAAGCAAGCACACCTGTTTCCTAAAATCACTAAATAACACAGTTATGGAGGTTCTGAACAACTTAGCTTTCAATTATCCATCTTTAAAACAAACTTGTTTCATGGACAAATCACATGCTTTATTCACTCTCTTCTTGCACATCTCTTTTTATAGAACTCAATTTTGCAAATTACTCCACTCTGCAATTGACCTCACTTCTAGAAAATACTGTCTTTCTTAAATATTCTACCTTGGTCTTTTCAGTTTGAAGACATTATTCCCTATAATACCATCATTAACCACCTTAAATAGTTCCTCCAGCAATTTCATGTTATCAAGTATTTATAGACAGTTACCATCATCTTTATTTCTTGAAAGAGGTTCATATAGCTTCGTAGCTTCATAGATTATGAAGCCAGAAGGGACCATTGTGAACATCTCATCTGACCTCCCTCATAACAGAAGTCATAGGACTTCCTTGAATTCATTCTCTTTGAACTAGAACTTATCACTTAGAATATTTTGATTTAAACATTCCTAGCATTAATGAATCTACAAAAATCCTAAGCTGCTCCAGTGGTTAATCACTCTTCCTGTGAAAAGTATTGCTTCTTTCTGCTCTGAATTTCTGCAGCACTGGATCTAAGTAAGCACAGTGTGTTTCCATCACACAGATAAGCAAACCGAGGATAACACAAGAAGTGAGTGGGGAAATTCACCCAGTTTTGATTTGTGGGTGCTTTGAAATCAAGCTTGGCGAGAAAGTCTTGTCTCTGTGCAAGCGAAGAAGGGTGTTCTGAAGGGCTAGACCAATTCTAAATCATAGAATTATCATAGAAGTCTTTGGGTTGGAGGGGACCTTAAAGATCACATAGTTCCAAGCCCCCTGCCATGGCCCCCCTTCCACTAGGCCCGCATGCTACTGATCCTGTGGCCTAATTCACCTCATTAGTATTGTTGTGTTAAAAAAATACCTTACTGATTTTGGGGTCCCTCTCTCACTGCAATAAAGAGACATAAGCATACAAGAATATTGCATGAAAAGCAGAACATTTCATCCGTGTGGGTAGGGCATTACAGATTTCCATTTTGGCCTTCTCAGCACTCCCATGCACACCCTTTCAGCAAGTCGCCCAATCTCCTCTGCATCAGCTCACTTGCCTTCAATCAAACTCACTAACCAGATAGACATGACTCAAAGACAGAATGATTCATATCTATGAAGTATTCAGTGAACTCTTAGGAAAAGATATAAAGCAGTGCTATAATTGGAGAGAGTGAGTTTTCCTCTCCTGTTTCTCATGTTTGTCAAGACTATTTTCAACTGGTGTTTCTTGATTTCCTGTGTGTGAAAAGATCATAAAGTACCAAGAGTAATTTCTATTTTTGTTCTTATTTTCAGCCCTTACCACTCCTCCTAGAACTGGAGTACCTGCCTGCAATCATGCAGCATTACCTATTAAGAGGCATCTGAGTGCTGCAAGAACGGACTAAAAATGAAGATGGCACTGCAGCTGTCACACACAATGGTACATTTTGAAGCTGTTTGTGCTTGTTTTGTGCAACCCGAGATCAGGAATTTCATCCACTACAGAACATCAATTTGCTAAGCACAAATCCTTCATAACCAAAAAAGTCACTATCTGTGTGAAGCTGTGGTCAAAAGAAGATGATATAAATAGAACGGAAGTGAGGTTAATGAAGATACTGGTTCTCACAGAGATGTAGCTGTATTATAAATGAGGGATGATAGGAAAGGCATGCTCAGCTGTGGAGCCAAATTCAACATTTCACTCTGTGTATGACTATAAGATAAGAAAGAACTTGGGGTGTTAAAAGGAACATTTTGGAATGCAAAAAACTAATTTCTCCTACTGGACAACTTTAGATCCATTGCCAAAGAAGGCTGTATGCTGGGGGGAAAAATAATACAAGATTCTAGATGAATGCAGATTAAAATTACCTGATTAAATATTAAAAAAAAAAATGCATATAGAATTAAAAGTTCTCAGCTCCTTTCTAAGAGTAACTAAGGATGTGATTCATCTGCCTCAATCTAAAATTCTGAGCATGGATCTGAGATGATCATCCCCAATTTCTTGAGTTTAATACAGGAAAATAGGCAACATCTGGATATAATTCATTCCATTGTAAGAGAGAGGCCTACAATAGATGTGCTGCCAGTAGTCATGCCTCTTTGTCTTGACTGATTATAGACAGAGTTTCAAACAACTGGCTCCTACTTAGACATGAAATTATCACATATCTGGGGTTAGATCAGATGAAACCCTGCACTAAACCCTTTTAAGTAACCTCTGTGCAGGAATGGAGTCAGAGCTCCCCCAAATTAGAAGAAATTAAAGACAAAATCTGATCTGTTCTATTTGATCTCTTAGTTTCATACCACTATTCTCTGGGGGGGAAGAAAAAGGTGAAAAAAAAGACGATACGAAAAGGACCTCGTGATTTTTACATCATATCGATTGGATTGCATATAAAAAGAGTGTGCAGGACATACCCATTCCTAAAATTTACCATATAATTTAGAAACACTATTCTTTTTCTTGTTGTGATGAATCAGTACACATCACAAGATGCTTGCAGTAAAAAAGAAGAAATGTATGAACAAACTAGCCAGCTATCAGTCCCTAGGTATATATTAACAAATAAAAATTAAGGTCATTATTTTAGGGAGAAATGCAGGCCATTTATAATTCAGCATTGTCTAGGATATTGCTTACACAAAAGCCCATGATTTGTAATGTTGTTTAAGGCTACATTTCATCATCTTCCCATCAGATTCAGATTACAATTTCTTCACCTTTAGTATTTGTACTAGTCTTGTGGAAGGTACTTCACAGGAGGAATCTGGAAATTATACACCAGAGCCACAGAGAATTACTTTGGATTATATGGACCTGTTGAGCTCTAGCTGAAGATGCCAAACTGAGGACTTTCGTGAAGATCCCTGAGTTTCGAAAACAGTTCAGTTATTTCTGGATGAGGAGCAGTAAAAGATAACCTTTTCTCATATATTGAAACACTGTTTTTAAGAGAAGTTACTGATTTTACAAAGGAACATTGGGAAGTAAAATTTCTGCCCTGGAAAACAAAAAAAAAAAAGATTCCTTGACAAATACTGGGCATCATGGGTGCTATGAATACCAATCTAATTGTAGAAAATTTTTCAGTTCCCTCTCCAAAAAAACAAAATCAAGCTCAACACTAAAAATTATATTTTTGGTGCCAAGTGAACTTTACCAAGATCCTTTGCAAGACATAACCTTACCCTTTTTTATTCTGTTTCCTTTTTCATCAGTGAAATAGAAACAATCAAGTTTACCTACTTCAAGCCATGTTGACAGGTGCTGAGGTAGATAGATATTGCACCCTCTCAAAATTAAGAAAGAATTTAATTTAATGATTTTATATCCAGTGCTCCGTCTTTTTTTTTTTTTTTTTGGCTCTAGATCTGTTGAGAGTGCGGCAATTAAGATTATATCCCAGGTAGATAAGGAGAGAGAGAGAGATATTCAAAATTCTCAGCCCCTAAATCTCACGCATTGTCTGCAACTGCCCCAAGTGCAACTAACATTTGATGTGTTCTTCCATCCCAGCCAAGTGGATTTTGCCAGGACCTCAGGGGCAGGAAATTCCAGATAATATTTACAGCAAAGAATATGTGTAAGAGGGGAAGGGATGGTGAGGGATAGAATATATTTATTCAAGCTCTAGTCCATTTTAATTCCCAGGATTTTGTCTACATGCTTTACTGATCCTGTGCTCAAAAATTAGACTGCTCTCTTTAAGTCTTACACTCCTGCTTTGGCTTTGAAGCTGTTAGAAAGCTGGCAGCTCAGATGTGGCACAGCCATGCGGGTATATTTTAAAGCGTCAGAACTAATACTAAGCCTTTCACTGCTGCAAACGAAATGTAATTTGCTTTGAGGGGTGGACTTATTATTGAGAAACATTGTTGTAATCCAAATTTTTCATTAAATCTCTCCCCCTCCTTCTTTCCTTCTTTTGCTCCGTCTTTTTCCCTCAGACTTTAACATACATGAACTCACAGATGCCTATACTCACAGGCACACTCACACCTTGGTCTTTTCCAGCCCCTCTTATAGCAAAAAGAATTGAGCCTTGTGATATCAGAAGGAACTGGCAACTTGATTTAATATAACTTTACAAAGGAGAAGATAGCAATTCTGAAATCTTCTAGATATTGGTTTTTTACTAGCTTTCCAAAAAAAAAAAAAAATTGTCCATTTTACTGCTTAAGCATAAGCCAGCTTGTGTTAAAACACAACAACTTGGCTTATTGGACTGTGTTGTCCCGATCCAATAATCTAAATGCATGAAACTTTGCATTTTGTATAAAACAAAATATTCATTAAACATGTTGTGCCACACCACTATACTGTCAGAAAATGAGACAAAATATCATTAGTTTACAATGCTTATTGACAACACAGGATGAGTTAGAAAAAGATAAGGAAAATTTTTCCTGTAATCACAATAAAGTGTTTTTCAGAACTCTGGTTCTGTGATTTGTCCTTTCACATCAGCATTTTAGGACCCTGACACAGAAAGACTTGAAAGAAATGTGGCAAATTTCCACCTGCAGTCTTACAGAACTCGCAGTTCAGCAATGCCCCAACACGGTAACTCCCCCCTCTGGCATGGCATTCATCCAGCTCTGCCTTGTAACCATGACCTGTGCCAATGTTAAAGAAATAGGATCTTTACTGCACGTCTGCTCAGCTCCAGGACCTCACACTGAGACCTCCAATGCAATGCTTTTGAGGAACAGCTGATGGCAGGAGGATCGTGCTCTACAGGGTCTGTAATAATTCTGTATTTCAGATGGGTTTGGAGGTCATGTCAGCAACTGTAGAGCTGACACAGCCACCAGACAAAGGTCACTAACCGCTTAGTCCCTTGTCCAAATGCGTGATGTAGGAATATATAACATAGAGTCATAGAATCATGCAATAATTTGGGTTGGAAGGGACATTTAAAAGTCACTTAGTCCAATCCAGCTGCAGTCAATGCATATACACAGGCATATAAAAGTTATATTTCTTCTCTGTCCCTTGATTTGTTGATACTAAACTACACATTCTTTTTCAGAATGTCATTTGGAATGAAGTTGGACCTTTGTCTATTATCATGGAGAAGAGCCAGACAAGTAGAAATGTCATTCTCTTTGATCTAATATATTTTTAACTGAGAAGATAAAAATTTTGTCTTTTCACTGATTTGTAAAATAACTCAGTGACTACTGAATCCCCAAGAAGGCAAAGAGAAGCATTAGCCCTGAGCACATTACTGCTTCATCAGCACTGTTCTTGTTTTACTTTCAAAAAAAGACAGTGCAACCATAAGAGTAAGGCTGGGCATCACTATTGTTTGGGGTAATCACTCATATAAATAAATATGGGAGCAGTTTTCCAAAGTGGAAGAGTAGGGTAAATGTCTTGAAGCTCTCTTTTCTCTAAAAATTATATTAATTCTTCTTATATTATTATAATGTATTAAACACACTGAGTTCCTGTTCCTTTGTTTTAATATTTGGCCTTTGTTATTGATAAGAAAAAGAAGAGAAAAGAAAAAAAGAGCTAGGTGATTTCATTCTGTCTCAAGGCTTCACAATTGTAATACTAGTTTTATAAATTACTGATTTTTATTAATCATATAGTTACCACTCATTAATCAAACTCATCTTTAAAGCCATGGATATTTTTTTTTTCAAGTATAAATTTGATTCTCAGAGAAAAGCAGAAGCACTGAAAAGAAAAACCCTAAATCAGTTTGTCTGTAGATAATAGCAGTAAGAAAAACATCTTCTTATTAGCAGCATCTATCTTGGCAAAGTTTAATAACAAATTCTGTGTCCATAGATGCTGACAGTTTATAGTTTGTTAATGAGAGAAGGAATTATAATTTATCTGTATTTCAAATTGTCATCAGGTATCTTCTTGAACGATCAATGCATTTTAATACTCGTTTGCAGAGAGAAATGCATTTGTCTTCCAAGGATATGAAAATTAGCTCAGAAATCTGTGAGATAAGGTTGTACTGTGGTTTCTATATCTTTTGTTTATACTTTCCCTCCTTGTGTACATATATATATATGTATACACACACAAATTCTTTCTATATATTTATACATACATATACATGTATGCATACACACATATTTTTATATATATGTATTTGGATACACATGGATGGAGCAAATCTGGGTCAACAGTAAGTATTACAGTCTGAGCATTGCTCAGAATAAATCTCCCACAATAAATGTAATAAATTTAATTATGCATCTCTTGTTTCTATCTCTATGTGAGTGTCTGTGCACAATGGCATGTGTACATGTGTGCATAAAGAAGAATTTGCTTACAGCTGTCTGTGTTCACGCTTGCTTACAGCTGAATTGGATAGATCCCTGTGTAAAAAGAGCAGTAACTAATCCAGGGACCACCCATGGCCCTTGAAGTTGTTAAACATCAGTAGGATTATCTTGAAAGACCTAGAGAGAAGAAATATTCTTTGCTTTCCATGTAGACAAGAGCTAGTTCTTTGTTTTTAAAATAAATACTCTCAGTTCTTCATTGGTTTTCAACTTGCCCTTCTATTCTGTTTATACTGTCTGCATTTTGCTTAGGCTCTCATGGGCAAATTTTAGCCAACGCTATGACAAAACATACCACACTAATCATGCTCCTGTTTAACTAAAGGCACCAAATTTCTCATGTAATAAACTTAGGATACTTTCCTCTTTCATCCATACCTCTGTACAATAGCCATATATTTCTTGTATTGATGTTACAATACTAGAATTTTAATGCTCATGCAACACTGATTAGAGGTTGCTTTTAAAACAATATCCAAGCTCCCAAACTCAGATGGAGATTTCTATCTGAAAGCAATGCATAAAATTTAAATTATGCAGTAGCAGTAGTAATTATTATTTTAAATTGCACCATTTTGCTTGAGGAAGATTTGGGATTGCCATTTACTTTTTTTACCAAAGCAAGTGCATTCTGACCTTGACTTTCAAACTACTGTTAAGCAATTCTTCCTAAGCTTTTGCAAAGATCTCTCCTTTAGAAGGTCTAACACAAATATTTAGAGTTCTTTGAGGGCTGCAAATATAAACAAGGGCATTTTCACATTTTAACAGATACAGCTGAGATAAGAAAGGCTTGGAAATAGCTTTTGCACAAATAGAAGTGTTTCGCCTCTTCCCATCCCTGTCACATTTGAGAATAAGTAGCAACAAAAAATGTTTCTTAACACCCAATGGTGTACTTAGTGGTGGCAGAAGTATGTGTCTTCTATGGATTTATGGTGAGAAATGTCAATATCTGAGTGTTTGTGACAGCTCTTATCTCTGCTCTGTTGGGCTTCACATGTATTAAAGCTGAAAGCCAACTTGCCTTTTCTTATTTTATGTTTGTTTTTTGCAGTTCAGACCATTCAACCATCACAACAAGGTCGCACAAACTCGTGGTGGATGTCATGAGTGGAATCATAAAAGTTTGGCCATTTACCTGAAATGAACTTCACATGAGTGTAGACTATTTAAATTCTCCTATCAAGGATACAAAACATGAGAGTTTCAGCACTGGTTCAGATTGAGGGATTCTCCTTGCCTTTATTGCTTCTCTAATAGTGACCATGAAGGATGCCTAGGGAAGTGCAAAAGAAGTGCAAACAATAAGATATTGTATAATTAAAGTGCATGGAAGGTGCCACTACCCTGAGGAATGTTTGTGAATGGGGTTCATCCTTTATAAAGTTTAAATTCAGCCTGCATTTTAGATTTTCATTCACTGCCTTATCATTGACTGTTTCAGTGGTAACATTTTATGAAAAATGAAATCAATTAATCAAAATTAAAATGTCTTCAAAAATATTTTGGGGCAATGCCACCAATAGATCAGATATTTTGCAGACCCTAGGAAATAAATAAGATTCTTATCATGTAACTTCAGAAGTGCTAAGTCAAAATCTGCCATCCAAAAGCAGAGTTGTGGTAATAACTCGGGAATCCAATGCCATGGTTGCCAGCATAAATGTTTCTGACATATTCTCTCTCCATTCACAGAAGTTTGTATGTGCCAGAAGCAGCAGCTTCTGGTGAATGTGAACTTAGAAGGGATGACATCTATTGTGTTGTCCTGTGTTGTCACCACGCAATGATTACACCAATAAAAGCAATTTTCACTTCTAGAACCTTTTTATTCAAGGACTTTCACAAGCTTTAATTTGCTAACTGTGAGGAAGGCTATGTAATAACAGGTCTGGACCAAGCTTTGTCACCATTGTCGTTCCCACTCTTCCTCTGTCTCTCTCTCTTGTTCTTAATTTAAAGCATAGTTCGCCACCACTTACTCTGGCTAAGTATTATTTTATCATACAGGTATTCATTTTAGGATAACATCAATAATATCTGTGCCTGGAAGGCACTGAACTTCTATTCTAAACTGGCTTCCCTAAGACAGAAACCTCACCTAGGGCCTCTGTGCTCCTGAACCCCATCAGCCAAGCACAGCTATAACATCTCCCCTTTGATGTTGCATTACTTAGGCTAAGGCCTTATTTACTTCCATACTGTTTCTATGTCTGCCTGGTAACACTGTGTAATACCACAACATAGAAAATTAAAATAATGATACAGGATTGATATCCCTGTCATTTCTTAAAAACACTTTTCAGTGCAATCCACGGCAAACTATTAAGCAAAACAACAGAGCCATTCCTATAACATGAGTGTGATATTTCCAAACCTACTCTGTTGTTATGCAACAAATAAAGTAGGGGCTGACTAATTGCAGCTGTGACTGGGGCTTGTATCCCACTCATTAGTACAGCTTCATCCCCCATAGCACATTACATGCACTGACTTCCTAGCTCCCTCCTCTCCATCTTCCCTAATTCAGGACAAGGATGTGTTCATCCTTGACAGCAGTACAGTTTTATAGACTTTTAAGTCTGAAAAGGATCATTCTATTACTTATTATCAGACAGCTAGGAAGCCATTTAGGTTAGCATGTTCTGGGCTAGTACTTGCTAGAAATTCTCACCCTCAGAAAACAATGTAAGCAGATGAAAACACAAAGTCAGTTTCTGCAAAGTCCCATTTGTAATCTGTACTTCTAGAATAAAGCCTTAATTCAATTACTTATAAAGGGCAAAAATACAGGGTGAATGGAGAATGGATTGAGAGCAGCCCTGCCCAGAAGGTCTTGGGGGGTGCTGATGGGTGAGAGGCTGGACATGCCCCAGCCTTGGCATTCACAGCCCAGAGAGCCAAACGTGTCCTGGGCTGCATCCAGAGCCCCGTGGGCAGCAGGGGAGGGAGGGGATTCTGCCCCTCTGCCACACTCTGGTGAGACCCACCTGGAGCACTGCATCCAGCTCTGGAGCCACCAACATAAGAACGTGGACCTGTAAGAGCAAATTCAGAGACCATGGAAATGCTGAGTAGATTGGAGCACCTCTGCTATGGAGACAGGCTGGGAGAACCGAGATTGTTCAGCCTGGAGAAGACTCAGGGGAGACCTTGTAACACCTTCCAGTACCTAAAGACAACCTTCAAGAGAGCTGGAGAGAGATTCTGGGCAAGAACATGGAGTGATAGGACAAGGGGAAATGGCTTTAAACTGACATAGGACAGGTTTTCATTAGATATTAGGAAGAAATTATTTTTTGTGAGAGTGGTGGAATACTGGTACAGGTTGGCCAGAGAAGCTGTGGATGCCCCATTGGAACAGTTTTTTGTGGATATGGCAACAGAAAGGAATGCCAGTTTCCAAGGACCTTGTTGTGCTGTAGTTTCTGAGCAATTTATTTGTGTTGTACATAATTTTGGTGGTTCTGGCATTTAAGCAGGAAAAGCTGTGTCTTACTCATGGTCATGTAAGGTAGCCCTCTGTCAATAAGTTGCATTAAGTTAAATTCCTCACTGTCAGAAATAAAAAATACATTAATGCACAGTTTTCCCACAAAACACTGTCCCTTGAGATACTTCTCTCTTTCTTTCAAGAATAAGGGAAATAGAGGTAGCTCAGATCTACCTACACCATTATTTGTAGAAAGTGTTTGTTTCTGCTGAGTGACTAGTCTGTGGGTATTTAAAAATGCATTTATTCCTTGGGCACAGGTGGTGTTAGTACACCTAACTAAGAAAATGTAAAGAATGAATGGGCATTTGCAAGGTGTTATGACATGAAGACCACAACCTAGGAGATAAATATCATATTATTATTATGACTCATAGTATTCCTTAAAACACTGAGTCATACTCTGCTTTTATTACAATTAAATGACAAAATGATGCAGATGTCCAAGTGCTAAAGGAAAAAAAGGGAAAAAAAAAAGGGGAAAAAAAGAGTGCCGAACCACCATAATCATGGACCTTGCAGTATTTTCTGAATTGCTGGACAATCAGAAAATTACAGTACTTATAAAGAAAATTAAATTGGTTAAGACATCTATATACCTACAGAATCTAGATGGATTTCCTTCCTTTTCCTTTTCCTTTTCCTTTTCCTTTTCTTTTCCTTTTCCTTTTCCTTTTCCTTTTCCTTTTCCTTTTCCTTTTCCTTTTCCTTTTCCTTTTCCTTTTCCTTTTCCTTTTCCTCTTCCTTTTCCTCTTCCTCTTCCTTTCCCTCTTCCTTTCCCTCTTCCTTTTCCTCTTCCTTTCCCTCTTCCTTTCCCTCTTCCTTTCCCTCTTCCTTTCCCTCTTCCTTTCCTTTCCTTTCCTTTCCTTTCCTTTCCTTTCCTTTCCTTTCCTTTCCTTTCCTTTCCTTTCCTTTCCTTTCCTTTCCTTGTAGCTTGTGTGTCAAAGAAAGTGTATCGCACATTTGTCATCCCTTGCATGCACATACACACACACACAGAGTTTACACACACGCGCACAAATAAATAGAATTGCTTATACAAAAAGTGTTCAAGGGAAAGGCTGTGTTTGCCTGAAGCAGAGGCCAGATGCTCTGACTTCCAGCTTTCTTCCATCAAAGCTGTGCAGTTTCGAAATTAAAATCTGCAGCAATAATGAAACATATTAAAATGCATGCAAAGTCTTGAGGGCTTATAATATGCTAAAAACTGGCAATGCATGTTTACATCCATATATCAACTTGGATGTGCTGAAAAGATTTAAAGTGTAAAATATGCAAATATGTGTCATATTGTCACACTTGGTCTCCCTAATGGAACTCCCTTTCATCTCAACTCTCCTTAATTTCATGAATATTGCATGCCCCTCACACCTTTTACTCCTGCTGTTGCTAGGCTGAGAAGATTATGAAAATATGTTAATAGTAACTTTCATCAAATAAAAGTTGCAATATTGAAAATAATAAAAAACGTATCTTAAAATACAAATGGTGGAGTTTTTTAGCTAATTTTTTTTCCCCCACTGGAAGCTCAGATAACTACTAGCCAATTAAATTAATAAGGAAATAGTGGGGAAATTATAAAAATCTATGTATGTAAATTGATGAATTCAGCAAATATAGGGGCGCATGTGCATGTGCATGTGCATGAAAACATGATAAACCTCTTGGGAAGTCTTTCTGGACAAAGAACCTGCGAAGGATTTTGGCATTGTCATACTTTTGTTCAAGCACCAGACTCCTTCCTTATTTCCTTTGATTTACAAGGCCTGCTAAGAAAGTTAAAGTGGTTTTGTTTTTTCCCTCACATACATTTTACAGCACCATTTTTTTAAAGTTTTCAGAAACCAGCATTTCTTTAATAAACAGAGCTCTTTGGACATTTGGGGCCAAAAATTTGAGCTAAAATGCATTTAAAAAAAAAAATTATAGCTCTCCTATGTATCTTTAAATTATGTGCATCATGTCTAGTCGATTGTTAATTGTTAAATTTTTCTTGGCATTTGAGTTAACTTCTTGAGCTTAGGTTTTTTTTTTTTTCCTATGTTTTACACTTTCTTTGTTAGAAGCATTCATTAAATAGAAGATTCATTAACTTTTTTTCTTTTTTTGGGTGAAAAAGAAAAAGAAAAAGAAAAAGAAAAAGAAAAAGGGAAAGGAGAGGAGAGATCAAAAAACTCCCAGTTGATGTAGACATCATAGGGGAATGATTAAGCATCATTTCAACAGAGTCACAGAATGGCTTAAAAGATTATTGCCTTTCTGGNGTGAGAAAAAGAAAAAGAAAAAGAAAAAAAAAAAAAGAAAAGGAAAGGAGAGGAGAGGAGAGGAGAGGAGAGGAGAGATCAAAAAACTCCCAGTTGATGTAGACATCATAGGGGAATGATTAAGCATCATTTCAACAGAGTCACAGAATGGCTTAAAAGATTATTGCCTTTCTGGGCTGTGAGGGCACAATGTCAGTTCATGTCAACCAATACCTCCAAGTCCCTTCTACTCAGAGCTGCTCTCAAAGAAGAAATTGCAGCTCCCCCTCAGTTCGTGCGTCAAGACACTAGGCTGCTGAGAATTTTGACGGAAAAGCAGGTAGAAGTTGGATTGTTTCAAACACCTTTCAGAAACCTCTAAACCTCTCCCTACTTCATCAGTGCGCTACCACGGTTGCTGTCGACAGATGGCATGGTGAAAC
>VZTI01001575.1:778473-797031 GCA_013397865.1 Struthidea cinerea | reverse complement strand
TGGAAGGGAAGGTGCTGGAAGGGGAAGGGAAGGGAAGGGAAGGGAAGGGAAGGGAAGAGAAGGGAAGTAGCAGGGACAGGAAGGGAAGGGAAGTAGCAGGGACAGGAAGGGGAAGGAAAATTCACTGCTACCAGAAAAAATAATTACTCTATTTAACTTTCTGGTTTTTTCCTTATAATCGCTGTTCCTGATTTCTTCAGATGGACATAAAATGAAACAGCTCCATAATGTAAACCTTCAACTCTGTAATACGAAAATCTGTATGCAGTTAATTAATTAAACCAGTAATAATTTATCAAAAATTTTGGGCCTTGCACTTCTTATGATTAAAAAAAGTACAGAGGTGGAACTCAGAAGATTTGAGTACGGTTATAAGAACTATCTGTACTATTTATCTAGAGCTTATTCTTTCTGTACCATATAAAATGCAATAATTATATTGTCATCTTCTATAAAAGGATTAGAAATAATGGTAGTTTGGTAGACCAAGAAAAGTAGGAATTTTGTAACAAATATATATGTATGATGACCTTGAGGCTCAGTAAAAGAATTTTCCTTTACTATTAATGCTACTTTATTCTTAAAAATATTTTAGAAATGTTGTTGGCCGGCAACAATTGCTCTTTCTAAAATACTATGTATTTAATTTACCTATTTTAGTACAACCTACATTTATTCTCCAGACTGTATCTGCCATTAGGCTTCTCCACTGCCTGGCTTGATAGACTGCAGGTGTCTCAGTGATCTATAAGAGGTCTCTGCCTCATATCACTTTTCAGTCTGTTACAAACACTGGATCAGACACCTTTTGGGACCTCAGGCTTCTGTATTTAATGGACAGAAATTGCTCCAGGTTAATATCTCTTTAAATGAACACCAAGAAAGGTTTTGGCTACACCTTCTGCATATGAGTACAGCTTTAGCAAAGGGTGAAGTCAAGGATTAATTGTTGAAGTCAAGGCATCTCCATGTTGCTGTTTGCTTTGCTTGGACAACGTCTGGGCCTCGGTGTGTTTATCCATTACATTTTTGTACGCAAAGTGGAGACACAGCCTCCTCCAGCCTTTCCATGGGAGCAGGTTGATTCAGTTGTCTTTAGACAGAAGAACAGATACTACTCTTTCCAAATCAGTCACAAGATCCTTTACAGGTCCTGCATCTTATTATTATTGTACACATTTTCAGATATGTAAACATATAAACCCTCCCCTCAAAAGAAACAATAAGGCAGAGCAGATTATTTCTTAGTAACTAAGTGTGATTTAATTAAAAAGAAAAAAAACAAAAACAAAAACATATATATATATAAGAGAAAACGCAGAGAGGAATTTGCAGAAGCATGTAGATGTATATTTTGTGGTTAAAGCACTTTTTTTCTTTTTTTTTCCCAAACTCAGTTTTGAGTGAGTGTGAATAAGAAATGGATCAAAACTGTTATCTGGCCATTCCTTGTGTGTTGAAGCATTAAGCCAGCCCAGGTTTGGGAACTGCAGAGAAGCTTGGTGTTTTTTGCACAGCGAACTCTGAAAAGCTTTTACAGAAATTTCACCCAGTTCTTTAATATCTTTCTGGTTTTATTTCTTGTGGTTTCTACTGTGGTTTACCAACTGCTCAGAATGCTTTCAGGTTTTAGTCCCTCTCTCCACCGGAGCTTTCCCTTACCTATTATATTAGTGGCCACTGGAGTTATTCTCCCGTTTCATATTTCCTTTGTCCTGTCTATTTTTAATGTCTACTCCCCAACCCCTCTCTACATTAAACCACACAAACCACATGCCCACATCTGTGGTTTTGTTCGTTTTGAGTGTTTAGAATTATACTGTTGTACTTCTCTTTTTTGATCAACTGTTTTTCTTTCCTCAGTTATGTTTCATCAGCAAATTTCATGTCCTTTGTGCGTATTTTATGCCTACCTTTGAGTTGCTGGTACATAAACCGAACACAATTGGTTCTTGTACTGATCCTGTTATCACAAGGGACACTTGAAAACCTCAGTTACCCCAAAATTGTGGAGACTGCAGTTTTAGCATCTTTCTAAAGAGCAAAAAAGCTTATTTTTGCAGGTTACCAAGTTTTCATTAAAAATATATATATTGCCATTTTTTTTCTTCTTTCCCCTGTATTGCTAGGGTGGCCTTAGACTAAGTAAGATAATATGCTGTTTTCTTTTCAAAGGTGAGCTGAAAAAACTAAAGTGGAAATTGAGTTAAGTTTGATTTATGTGTTGTGTGTGCCCCATCAGCCAGACTGTGGGGGAATTCATCATGTGGAAAAGATGTAGATAGCCTTTTCTGAACTGAAGGTTACTCTTTGCTGAACTCCTGCAGCTCCTGGCATGCTGACACAAACTCAGAATACATCAGAGTTGCATTGCAGATACTCCAATATCAATCCCCTAAACCAGTACACAAGGTTTTATTGGATAAATTTTACTTTACAGCTAGTATTGTCATATGTACCTATAGAAGTTGGATATCAATATTTGAGCTCAGGGTCACACAGAAATTTCAAACCTTTGCACACAGATGGAAAAGGTGTAGATCGTTGACTAGATCTACTTGGGAAAGACAAGTTGGGCTTTATGTGTATGACTGCATGTGTATGAGAAGATAATATATCCAATTTTATTGATGCCTATCCCTATAATCTTTCCAAGTATGCAATTGAGCGAATCTCATTGCAGTCCAACACAAAGCAGCTAAATTAAGGTCATAGACAAGGTAGTAAATGCCAGCATTTCACAATTTTGCAGTGTTTAACTTTGCAAGTTTGATGATCTTCTAATTTGCTATTGTACGAAATTTACTGAACAAAACAAAAAAAACCCCAATAAATAAACAAACAAAAAGCCCCAAAATAAAACAAACCCAAATCAAAGCAAACCAAACCTAGAAGACAAATTTAAAAAGCCAGTCTTTCTCCCAAAATTAAATTACATTGCACATTGACACCTTGTGTCATTCCGTCAAGTTTACTCATTCATATTAAAGACTTCATTTGTGCTAGTAAAGTAACCAGTCATGATGTAGGGTACTATTTTTATCCTTGTTAAAAATCATACTCACGTTGTTTACATTTCTTCCCCACAAAGGATGCATGGACTTCTCTTGGCCAATTCTGGAAGGAAATCCACTCCACTTAAAACCATGTCCCTGTTGCCCTCATCTCTATGGTGACAACCTGTCTGCGTTTATGTTCATCCACCAGTCTTATTTTCATCTTTCCCACCACTGTTTGTGTCTGTTTTGTCCAGAAAATCATCAACATTGTCTTTAGAATTTCACTTCTATTCTCCTACCTTCTGGTAATTTTGCCTCTCTGTCTTACGTTCTCATTTTCCTCTCTTTGATCTAATCACCACCTTCAGATTTGGAATTCTTACTCTTCTGTCCAAAAGTGGGTAGGAAGGAGAGGAATGGAATCATTTTGAGGTCCCTGTGTTTGTGACTCCTGTTTATACCTCTGGGACCAGATGATGTTAACTTGTTTGTATTCTCTATGTTCACAAACACCTTAATAGATGTCTCCAGTTTCTCATCTCTCTCTGTTCCACTATACCTCGCTGCCTTTGAGTTAGTCTGAGCCTAACAGAAGTACTGATTCTAGCCCTTTTCCAGCAGATCTGACCCTATGGAAAGCATTTTCAGGCAATCAGAAGGAAGGGCTGGATCAGGAGACAGCTCAAACCATGTCCACCACTTTATAAAGCTAATCCATGTAAATTCCATTTATATGGAGATCCCATGCGGGGAAAGAAGAATGCCTAATTCACAGAGGTTTAGCAGTCAATGTAGGTTATAAGCTGACAAGTTCCTCTTCTCTTTATTTGTCTGTTGGCTTGCTTTTCATAAAAGGAAAATACCGTGTAAGTTCTGAGAGGAAAAAAAAAAAGCCTGAAGCAGATGAACAGAAGTGAAAAAGGAGTTTGAAAAATAGAAGAAAAATGAAAACCTTTAGTAAAATCTCGAGTATATGCATTGTTAGCAGTTTTGTCTACCATGCACACAGTAAGAACCACTTAGTGCAACTTCTCTGAATTAGGGACTTAGTACATATTTTTTAACAGGTTGGAACATCTTAAGCATCTGTATGAGCTGACGTTTTTAATGTATTTGTACTTTTATGCACAGACAATGGATAAAGAATGAACATAAGCCTTCAATCCCTCATGTGTATCCTCCCCTTCTCATGCCTTAAATATATCCACTTGATAAATAAAATAAAGTTAAATAAGTTCTGTTGTAATGAAAATGTGATGTAGATTGTTTTTGCCAAACTCAAGCTTGGTGGGAAGTTATTTTGCTCTTGCTGGAAGAATTATACACTAATTAACCCTCTGGAAATAACTGTTTAAAATGAAGAGTGAGCTGGAAATTTAAAGAAACATTTTTGCATAGCTTATCTTAGTTAATTTTTTAATGTATAAAAATGTTTGAGGATTACTTTATTTTTCTTTCTCTCCTCATCCCTCCTCCCTCCTTCTGTCCAATGTAGGCCAAATCCCGCCAGGCAGATTAACACAAACTCAATAGTCCAAATTCCAATGTGATTTAAATAGGAGGTAAATTGGCAATATAAACAAGTGTAATTTACATACTGAATGTTAAGAGCTGTTGAAAGAATTGTGTGGAGGAAGTCACTCAGTGTGCATATCAGGTTTTTTTAGTCCAGCAGAACCTGGAAACTATGCCATATAACACTGAATGTCATCTAATGGTATTGTATATATTAATATTAATATGGTCAGAGCTCATAAACTAATCCAATAAGAGTAGAAAGGGAAAAGTAATTTCCAGAGTTGGTTTTTCTTAATTTTTTTATCTTTGCATTGTAGAGAAATGTTTCTCTTTTCCTATTTATGTGGGTTTAGTCTTATCCAATGTTTTGCTTTTTGGTCTGGATGAGTGTGTTTTAAATTTGTTGGTGGCGTCAGAACATGAGGGACAACAAATGTTTCACAGGACATGGCTACAATTCAAAGTGAATTTGAGAAAAGAGCTCAAAAAAGGAACTCTTGTCAGTAGAAGAAAATGCAATTTTTTAAAAGCCAGTGATTGTGAAAATACAGGATAGAAATCTCTTGCTTAGCCAAAAGATCAACAGAAAAAAAAAGTCATGACTTTTTAATGAATCATTAGATGAATATAACCAGTCGTATGGCATTGCCGTAATAGAGGTAAACAGCATGCTGAAATGTATAATTGAAAGCCATCCCTACAAAACCTGCTCAGCTTTTGGCCTCAGCCAGAACATTTTCCAATTTAGATGTTGCCTTTCTGGTTAATTAGGGGGGTATTAACAAAAATGGAGGCCAGAAATCAGAATCCAAAAAAACATCACCTAGGACAGAACTTGGAACGGAAGATACTTAGCCTAGGAGGACAAAATCAGTCTTCAAAGAAAGGAATAACCTTTATTTTTCATCATCCTGATACACTGGAAAAGACAAAAAGGTTTTAAAACCCAACAGGGAAAATTTACTTCACATTTTAGGAGAAGCTCTTGACAGTGAGGCTAGGGAAGCAATAGGAAAGGTTGTCTGTGGAAGCTGTGCCGTGTCTACCTTTGACAGTCCTCGAGATGAGATTACAGAAACATCTGTAAGGCAGCGACAGTGACAGCCAGCCAGGCGTGGGAACAGAAGGTGGAATTCCATCCTCGGCAGGCCTGAGGGGCCTCCTTCTGCCAGGGGAAAAGGTCTCAACTTCCAGGAGATTCCGTGATGTTGTGGGCAATGACAGGAAGTCATTGGTCCTATCGTCCATTTGAATAGCTAAATGGAAGTGCAGTGTTGCCTGTGACAAGTTGTTTGCTTAGCATTATTTTTCATGGTCCAGCAGGGGTTGGAGATTGTGCTCTTAAGCAGCCATGATGAATACTTTTATTACTTCTAATCCATATTTTGTAGTGGCATATCTCATTCTATGCCATTGCAAGCAGGAAAGACGAGACAGACAGGAGTATTATAGCCCATATTCATTATGCTTTTTATTCATGTGCTTGGAAGAGAATTTCAAACTGTAGTCAAGGGAAAATTATAGTCACCATCAGAAGTTAACTCATATTTTTGGGTCGCTGAATCATTGGACACAGGTTCTTATCTCTTTTTACTGACTAGAGAGACAACCTGAGATGGAGACCTTTCTTGTTCGCGGTCCTGAGTATTTACCTAAATTTAGGAAGGATGGATCTGCTGTACTTCTGCTCCCATAAAAAGTCAGTTGTTACTTGTGCTGATCCCCATCACACTCCTGATTTAATAAAAATGAGCGTTTTGTTTAACAGAACTTCTAGACTGTTGTAATACAGACAGACTTTAGCTATGCCTGTCAGTTTACTTATTGTTCCAAAAAGATTTTAAATAGATCTGTGAACAGGTTTCTTTATCTGTATTTCTTGCTACTTCTGTCAGCACTAAGGCATGGAGCCCATCTGGCCTTGGAAAGATTTTTTGCTCATGATGCTGATTATTCTGAAGACAATTGTCCAAAAGGAGAGCAAGAGACGGTTGCTATTTTTCTTTGATTTTTCATTGGCTAGAATGTCTGTCTCCTATTGCAAATTGACTTAAATTCCTTCCATCTGCTGCTGGGAACCTAATCTAAATGTAAATTAAAATAAATACATTTCTTAGGAAAAAAGAGGGAGAGGAAAATCTTTAAACACTCGGAACCTTAGCATATTTCGTAGTGGCCTAATTATTTTTGTGTCATCTTTCTCTTGCTTTCAAAAATATTTCTAATGATATCACTCAGGTTTCTTAGAAACATAAAGAAGGACTCCTGGGTTGCAATTATTTTATGAATAATCTAAATGGAATATTGCAGGAACCTCAAAATTCTTTCCAGACTTGCAGACAAACAGAGATAAAGCTGTTCAGGAACTTTAAGCAGTGGCAGTAGATGGAGAGAAGTCAAGCCTCTTTCTTTCCCCCTCTCCCTTTCCTGAAATGTAGCTGATGGGGTAAGGAGGCCTGAGATTCTGGATCCTATTTTAAATTTTGCAGCTCCAGGGTTTCCTGTGCAATTTTATTCCATGAAACATGTTTTCCTTTAAATTTATTCAAAACTATCTTTCCACAAGGAGGAAAAAGCGAATTCATAGAATTGGTTATAACTTTCAGCACCAGATTATCAGTTTAGATTGAATTTAAACAACAAGGAGGCAAAAGTAGTTAAATACTGGTGTTTGGCACCCTTTTGGAAAGAAACACCAGTGTTGTGTTCCTGGTGGAGAGCTGCTCTCAACACACTGCCACAGGTTTGGCACAGGCTGGCAACCCCAATTCTGATTTCCACAGGGAGCTCAAGGAAAGAAGCTGACACTGAGGGTGCTTTTCTCTTCCGAGTATGCCTGATATTTTTGTATCATATTGGAGGCCTCACAGCAAGAGCTCATTCCATCACATCTCCCTATGATCTACTGTAACAGCCTCTGGATAAATGAAAAGGTTGTTGGAATTTAAAACAAAAGAAAGCAGCTGGTATCTCAACCCCAGCACTGCACAGGTCAAGCTGTTGTGCCCTACTTGAGGTATTTTGCCGGTTTATACCCAGCACAGGAACACACATTTTCTGTAGCTTGTCTTTCAGAGTGTTACCTCTTGATACAAGGAGAACCAGAGATAGAAAATGTTTTCTGTTTGTACTTTGTTTGAATAGCTAACAATTTTCACTCTCATAGAAATAATCTTTTGAGTTTTGTACCTTTTTCTTTCCAACCCTATTCGTACTCCCTTTTAAAATTATATTTGGTCAGCAGTAAATTAAAGTCTTTATTTCCAGCATCTTTAAGAAATCCAAATTAACTCACCAAATAAATTTAATTTTTTTTGCCTTCATTTTTTTTCTACAAAGGAATGGAAAACAAAACACTAAAAGAGATTTTTCTTTCAGCTTGACTAGTAAAGGTCACTCAGGTTCTCTGTTTTCAGTTTTTAAATGACTATTTGAACCATCTTCATTTCAGACAGTGAACTCTAAAAGAGCATTCACACATCTTGGTTCTTACCTCAGCTGGAAGTAAGCATGTCATTAAATTTACAAAGTAAATTTTAAATAAAAGCAGCACAAAGAGTAAATGTTTGAAGATGGCCTAATAACATACCAAAAGAGTCCCAGCCAACAAAATGGCCAAAAATACCCCAGCTCCTAAAGGAAAATTAACCAAACAAGCAACGTCTTCATAATCTATAGAAAACTACAGCTCAGCTCAGTTACTCATTTGTATGCTCATACTTCTGTGTGAGATGTCTCAAAGCAGCAGCAGTGCATCCCCATAGCTTTGTCACAAATGGCCATAAAGGTGTGGGTGCTGTGCCTTCCTGCGACACCAGCTGGGTTCCAGTCAGGATACTCAAGGACATCCCTGGTGTTTCCAGGCACACCTGTGCAGAGACCAGCTCCAAACAGCGAGTCCCAAAGAAAACCCTCATTTTATCACCGTGTCTGGAGTGTGATTGTGTTTCTGACTGCCGCATTTCTTCCTCTGTGTCTGCCCAGTTTCTGCAGCCCAGTAAATACAGTAATGCCAATGCTAATAAGAAGCCATGGGGTTTATAGTAACTACATGCTGATAACAGGTTAAGGCTTGTATTAACAGAACAGCATAAATCCTCAGGACCTGTCAGACTCTGCCTGGACTTGTCTTGGCTGGCCTTGAGCTTATTTTAGCTTGCTCATTAATTGTAGCAGTAATTTGCCACTATGGCTGTTCTAACTAGTTATTAGCTTTAGCATAACCTCATCAACTGTATAGTTTAGCACCTGAAGAATTCATACCACATAAGGCAACAGCCTAACAAATGAAACGACAGCTTTGTGAGCAAAGCTGTGGGCAAGTAGGAAGATGAGGAATGACAAAACATATTGTCTCATAACATGTAAAACTAATCCCTAAATGCTCAAGACTTAGGAGGAAGAAATACCAACAGTTCTTATCACACGTAAATTTCATGAGGTGCAATGGCTGCAGGTAAGTTACTGCCTTTACACCCCACTCTCCAGAAAACTCTGTTTAATTTTGTCATTCTTGTTACAGAGAAAGGAGAAGAGTTTGATTCCCAGGGCAACAAATAATAATAATATTTAAAAAAAAAAAAAAAAAAAATCCACACTGAGAGTTGTTCTTCAGTCAGAATCCTTTACTTGGTTTCCAGGTAGGTAGGAGAGATTGACATCCAGGATGAGCTACCGTAAATGCAAATAAACCCACATTTAAATTCAAGAAGTTAGTATTATGAATGGTGGTGTTCCTAAGTAAATAGAAACACTTGAAAAATGGAGGATAGATGGGCAAGGATAAAAAACATTGTGACATAATGTTTTTATTTTTTTAAAGTAAGGGCAAAGCACCCAGGATTATATTTAGATTGCTTTTAGTCTACTGATTTGTAAACTGAACTGTATAGAAGACAATTTTATTTCAATCCACTGACTGTGGAATACAAAAGTGATAAACTGAATGAAGAAATACCTGGTTCTTTGTTGTCTTAATATTTAGGACAGTCTTCCAGAAAATAAGGAAGATGAATTGGGAGTTCGTATTAGTCTTTCATTTCTCTGAAAGGACATTTTCTTTACAAGAAAATTGAAGAAAAAAAAAGAAAATGAGTACTTAATATAAGCAGGATGTGATTAAACACATGTTTCTAGTTCTATATGTGAATGTAAAACTGAGGATTGCTCAGTCTGAGGTAGATTGGTATTTTATCCTAAAAGGGAGTAAGTGCTGCCAGGAACAGGTGGAATAGAGAGCAAGTGTTCCTAATTGCTTTCTTAGAAAAAACTCCCAGATTTCAGCCAAGTTCCAATTTAGGCAGAACATAATCAGTGTGACTCTTGTTTTCAGTCTAGAAACTGAAATGTTCCAGGAAACGGTATCTACAGTTTTCTGTAGGGGTTTTTGTGTGGGCAGAGGAGGGGAAGTGTGATTATAACATTTGGGATCTGCTAGTTTTCTTTCTAGTTTCTCGCTTGGTCTTCTTTTGTTGGGTTTTTTTGAGGGGGTTTATTTTTTTGGTTTTTTTTTTTAAGTTAAATAGAAGTTGATTCTCTAGGGACTACAGTCTGGTACATTTCCCAGAACTCACTTGGCCTTGCAGAAAGTAATTTAAATAAATGAATGATAAGTAAAATCGTTTGCAGGGCATCACTTCTACACGGAAACAGGGGTAATTGTTTTGGGTGAGCAGTCAAACATTGCAGCATTTAGCAGCTCTAGGCAGGTTTTCTTTGCTGGGTAAATTTCAGCTGTATGAGAGTTCCAAGGTTTGGATGAGTGAATATTCTAGGAGTAATAAAAAAACTTCTTCCAGTATATAAAACATGTTTCTAATCTCTATGTTAAATTCATAGATAGATATTACTTCATAAAGCTTTCATCTCCCTTTTTTATTTTTGTAACCTGTCCATTTAATTTTTACAGTGGTCACCTCCTTGAAGAAATACTTGTTCTGAATTCCCAATGGTGAAAGTCTTTTGAAGCTTCATATTCACACAAAGGAATATATTCAAGATATCCATATTCATAGGTAAGAACCAAATATAACAGAAGTAGCTAAAATCAGATTCATGAATCCTGTGGGAGTTAAGTTGTCCATAGCAATGTTTGGACTTTCAACATCTGTCTGTAAAAGATTTCCAGAGATGGAAAAAACTGGGAGCCATTTTCTTTATGGGTTTGAGGATACCATCTCTGATCTTCAGCTTGAAAAAACTAGGATGAGGGAGCTTTTTTTCCTGTTGTGTTGATATTGTACTCTCAAGACAGTCTTGAGAGTATTGTACTCTCAGAAGTCTTTGTAGAAGAGAAATCTGCCCTCCAAGCTCATGATTATGGTCTTTTTTTGTGCAAAGTGAGGGTCTTTCAGATATGAAATCAGACAAAAGGACCCAGTTCACATGGTGGACAATGTGGGAGTAGTTCTGGGCAATGGCAAAACTGTTCTCTCAATCAAGATTTCTCTATATACTTTCTGATATGGTCAAACAGCAATCTCAGAAAAAAGTCGTAAGAGTGTCCAGATTGAAATTCATTAAAATATTAGTTCTTTATTTTTAATTTCCATTGAAATCCCAAATCTTCCATGAAAATTTTCAGAGCACTAATTTTCTGCCCCTTCTGAGGACAATCATATGAGAAGATCTAACCTGAACTGTCATCACCTACTAGAAACTATGGGATTTGTATCTTAATTCAGCAACACAGTCCACTGTTTATTTGAACTTCAGTCCCATCTTGTAATTATACATTAACTTCATTTGACAGTAAAAAAGAACTTTTCTTCCTCCTTCTCATATGCATTGCATTTACAATTTGGCTTATCAGTTTCTGTGAAAAGCTGGGGAAATAATAGCTTATTAGTAGTCAACAGAGATTTTTTTTTTTTTTTTCCCAAGGTAGGTTCATCAGGAGTGAGGCAACTGAAAGGCAGCCTAACTCATGATATTACTGTCAGTATTTCCTAGATATACCCCATCTCCTCACAGAAAAAGTGAAAGGCTCAAAGTCTTCTGCCATAGTTTTCCTTGCAGGATCTTCTGGGAATCAAACATGGATGTTCAAGCCACTGGTGTCTGCGACACGTCCATGGAGGGCCTGCGACAGCTGAGATGCACCTTAGTCTTCTTCCCCACAGAGCTGTCCTAATTATTAAAAGCAATTTTGTGCATGTATAGTTTACACGGTTTATTTGCTGTGTTGCGCTTAAAATCCGCCACCCTGAAATGTTGCTACTTCCTAAAGAGTAGGGTTAAAACTGGCTCTGAGGCTGTCTGGAATGCAATTAAGACCTCAGAGCTGCAATGGTAACCTGATCTGACAACATCAGGAAAAGTCAGCACAGGCTTTGGAACAAGTAACTACCCACAGTCTGCCTCCTGTTTCCCCTGAAAGCCAGCAGCATCTGGGAGAATGCTGCATGAGAGCAATTCCATACAATCACAAAGGTGTGCAAAGTCATGGAAACGTGAGGACAACTTTTACTCATGACCATCCCTCCAAAGCAAAGATCAAAAATTTTTATTCTCACTGGAGGAAATAGTAATAATAATAATAATAATAATAATAATAATAATAGCAGCAGCAAGACACAATAAAAAATGTTCTGATTTCCAAATGTAGCCATGCTTGTGACTTCTTTTTTTTTTTTTCAATAAGAAAACTGCACTCCCCTGATGACAGACCTGCTGAATATTTCTTTCCTGTAGCAAGATCCTGATGCACTGACATTTCTTGTTCATGCAAACAAATTCCCTATAGGACAAGTATATGACTTGTATCATTATTAATGTTTCACTTGGACATGGAATTGCCACTTCAAAAGACTTCGCCTCATTTTGGTAAGCATGTGTCTATCTGCAAATCAACTGCAAATCCCCTAACTTTTTTGCCATTGTTTGTAAGACAAAGCAGTTAGAAAAACTAAAATAAAATCTATTAACTGCTTGTTACTGCAGGGGGAAATAGCATAGCATCCAAGCTCACATCTGCAACCATTGATTCTGAAGGAGTGACTGACAGCACCCAACTGACTAAGTAGGTTATAACAAGCTAGCTCCAGGCTGGAACAGCCAGTAGAGTGGAGAGGAGAAAAAACTGGCCTCTAAACTTTCTTCAGCCAAAAGAAAGGCAGGGGAAAAAGAAAGGAAAAAAGAAAGATGGAAGAAAGAATGCTCTGCAAACAGTCGCTGTCCTTGTTCTCTTGTGCAGCAGCAGCAGCTTGTAATTGCCAGCTTTCTTTAATTCATAGTTATATCTTGAGGGGACAAGAAAGAAAATTCTTTGTAACAGATAGCAATAAAAGCATTATTCATCTAATCATTCACAAGCACACGTGTTTGTATTTGAAATCTATGCCTTCATGCATCCACAGCATATCACATACCCAGACAGGCAGAAGCAGCTACAGCAGCGTACAGGGACGTAATCCAAATGAACACCACTCCACTGCACAATAGCACAATGTGCAGCTGAATGTGCTCTGCCCAGCTGGACATGGCACTGAAGCACATTCAAATGCAAATAACATATTTTCTCCAAGAACTTTGCCCTTCTGAGACTTTGTTTCTTCCTTTTGGGTCACTCCTCACCCCAGCTCTCTGCAACAGCCATGAAATGCATTTTCTCCCTCCCAAACCCCATTTTTATGTCATACAGACAAATTATATTGGTCCTTCATGTCTAAGCACTCAGTGTAGATGCAAATATATAGCATCACAACATGAAGCAAAAACACACTTCAGGACATTTAAAATGTCATTTCAAAACCAAATTCCTGATGACTCTCAGGCAATGATTTCTATTGAACTGCTGCATTGTGGTGATTATAATTTCACTATAGGTCAGTCTGCGGGAGAGCCACACAAGGAGAAAATCTGTGCATAAAGCATCATTCCCCAAAATGCCGGCAAGTCTGAGGAAATTGAAAATGTTCTACAGTTTGTCTCAGTGCAGAACAGGATATCGTCTGAAATCTAGAAAATGTTCGGGAGCAGCAAATTATATTTCCCACTTTCTTTTACTTAAAAAAGGAAAATACTTGATAGACCAGTGAATTCTACCTCAATGTACTTAGGTGCCCAGATGGACTTCTATTGTATTCAATAAAGTTGTGGCTGAGGCCAGATTTTGTTTAGAATTTGCATGATTCTCAGATTTTAAAGGCAGTGGGTACAATGGGAGCATTAAAACTGACTTCCTGAATGCCACAAGTCCTTATCTGCAGTGGATCATCTCCACATCATGCTCACTGAAAGATCTTACAGTCCTTATGCAAACATTCCCCTGCTCTCTCAAGACTCACTCAAAACTTAGCCACTTCAAGAGATGCTTAATCTTCCAGAGAGGCATCCAAGCTTGATTTAAAGGCAAAGGCTTGATTCAAGACAAAAAAGAATCCACTTTTCTCCTAGCAGTTTGTTCCAGTGGTTAATCACCCACGCTGTTAAAAAATATTGTGCTTTATTTCTAATTTGTCTGGCTTCAGCTTCAGACATCGTCTCTTGTTATGCCTTGCTCCGCTAGATTAAAGAGCTTTTTAGTAGTTAGTGTTTTCTCCCTGTGAAGGTACTTAGACAGTCTAATCAAATCACCTTTCAATCTACTTCTTGATAAGGTAAATAGGTAAAGCTCTTTCAGTGTCTCACTATGAGGCATTTTCCATGACTCCTAAATCATTTTTGTGGTTCTTTTCTGCATCTTCCCTGATTTTTCATCATTGTTTTTGAAAGATGAGCATTAAGAGTATTAAAAAAGAGAAGAAATTCTAAATCTGTTTTATCTTTGTCATATATAAATGTTAAACCAGTCCCTATTCCTACTCATCTCTTTAGACAGCCACGGATTGCATTAGTTTTTTCACATTATAGCCATGGTTGTGAGGCTTGTTTGCCCACTGTAGCCCCTAAAAGCAGAGTTACTCTTTCCCGCAGTGCAGAACAGTTCTCTGTTTCTTAGTTCTGCCTTTTATTTTTTCGACTTACATTTATTTTTTAACATTACTCCAGAAAGAAAGCAAATATTTTCATGCACACTTAGCAATCCTGTGGGGGGAATGTTGTTTGAGTGGCACTCTCCTCAGTAAATAATCACTCCTCAGTTACAAATCAAAGCTTCAACAAAACATAAAAAGGAAAAAAAAGCTGGTGTAAACCCACTGCATTAAATGAATGAGAATGTGTGAAATATCATAATAATAATGAAAAGCACAAGAATGGTGACCAAATTCAAGTGGTTTGTTTATATTTAATTTTTCCTTACTGTTTAGTGGCATGTAGAGTCAGACTTATTTACCGCCATTAAGGCAATTTAAGTAAAATTCGTTATAACACCTTCTAAATTAACGGCGAGACACAAACCTCTACCTGGAGAAGTCATTCTGCCATATTAAGCACTATTTTAGGATGAGATGAAGTGCCTTCCAAAGATGCTTAACCTTTTTATATTTGCAGCAAAATTGGTTCTCATCATTACTTTACATAAATCACCTAATTTTTAGATGGCTAAAGTTAGGTGAGGTGAATCCCATCCTTATTTGTTTGTGGTTTAATGATTCTGTGAACTGTTAAAACTACTATTTATCAGTACAGAGACGGTTGCTATGTAGTAACGGGTGACATGAAGCATGAAATGTGTTTAAAGTGTTCTGACAATTGAAGGAGCAATTTTACTCTGTGAATTCAGAAGTAGTTTGTGTTTTTAAGACCACAAAGAAGCCAGTTGCAATTAAACCCAGAACTGGACATGCTTTCATTACATTACCAGAGGTTCAGTTACCAGAAACACTGTAAAATCAGTGATAATCACACCTGTGGAGAAGTGTAAGGTATTTGCTATAGGTCCTTCTGACAAATTAATGAATTTTAATATATAGAGTGATGGTTAACATATAGATGATAAAATGAGTAATCTAGCTGTTAGCCAGAAGTTATATCGTAGGGAAAGAAAATATATCCAAAAGAAACATGATAGCTCTAAGTTACTAATCAAGCTATTATGTAAACTGAAGCACAAATTGAGTCATAAGGAACATTTTAGGTGAAAACTGAGATTGTTTCCCATTACCACATTGACTGGTTGGTCATGGCTTGACTAAGAGGAAATTTGGGCAAATGATGGTCCCTGTGACTCCTATGAATATTTTCAGTCCTAGGTGATAGGAGGAGAAATAGCTGAAATGTTATGAACAGCTTGCAGAGCACTTTTTCAAAAGCTTGAAGGAAGTCAATATTTCCCTTTCAAAAATTGTGATTGGCTCTCAGATTAATTTAGGCCTTTTGTATTTTTATTAGCTTCAAATCCATACTTTTGATTATTTGTCAATCACAACTTGCTGTGCTTTCCTGACCTCTAAACTCTTTCTATGGTGTTTCACAACTAGATATTTAAATTTTCTAGAAGTTGTGATGAAGAAATAAGTGAACAAAAGTGTCTCATTCTTTTTCTTGAAAATATTGAGATGGACAAATCAAGACTATCAAAAACAGAGAGTTGCTCATTGAAACCAGGGTGTAATTATTCCATCAAGAAAGGCAAGTGCATTGTTAATAATTTGGTAATTTCATAAAAAGGGTAAGCAATATACTTATTGTATAAGTAAACAGAAAATTATTAATCTCTGGATAATAACAAATTTATCTATTAGAGATGCAGTTGTTCTGCATGCAGGAGCAGCATCCATTACACCGTTTTAAGCTTGGAGGAGGGTTAGATGTCTACTCTAAAATAGTTTTCTAGACTATGAGCAACTAACAAGGGGAATTTTTCCCCTCTCTTCATGCTTTTATAAACAGTAATAATACGATCCAAATTTAGTCTGTTGTTACTTGACACTACTCCCAAAGTCACAAAACCTAATATGATATTAAGTGTGTGACACATACACTTCACTATATATCTATATAGAATCATATCAAGAGACCACCAGTGCTGAAATATATGGGGGTGGTAATGGAAAATAATACCAGTTTTGAAATAGAGCTGAAGTCCAATTTCCGTATTACCATTAGAGATGCTGTCCTAGAAAAAGTGTTTTCCATTCCAAGCAAAATATTTTACATAACCTTTTTCATTGTTACCCTTTTCATTTTAGATTATGAAACATATTGAAAAAATAAATGAGGCTTTCATATGTTTTCATACTGCTCCTGTTTTGGTTTCATTTTGTGGGTTTTCTTTTTATTCTTCTCTTTTTAATGTTGTTTCCCCTACATCCTATCCCTGAGCAAAGCTTCAGTTATAAAAGTTTATCTTATTCTTCCACAGCTTTTTGAGACACATACAGTCTTTACAGGCAGCAAGAAGAAAATACAAATAAGAAAACGAAAAAGAGATATTTAGCTCCAACAACGTTATATTGACTAAATTCTTTCAGTAGCAAGCAAGACTACCAATCTCTGTAGTGTCTGTTTCAGAGCACTCTTCATTTAACCAGTGGATTGCTTCACCACACATTTTATTTTTGTTGAGCTTCAACTTCCCATATTTTGCAGGATCCAGCCTCATTCTCGTTTTGGTGCATGCATCTTTCATGTATTTGTGGATGGTTATTATAAACAAGCAGCAGGGCTTTAGGAGAACGAATCTTGTCAGATCAACTTGATTGCTTGTTTATAACAGAATTACAAAATTAGTGGCTTAAGGGAATGCATTTGGCATAATATATTTGGATTTTAGTAAATCATTTGATACAGTGTCTCAAAAAATTAGTTCAAATTGGCTCAGATACGAACTCAGTTTCATGAACTGAAAACTAACTGAAAACCCATAAAGCAGGGTAATAGTGAGTGGCACTGAATGGAGATGTCTGGCATTCAGAAGGCCCAGCCAATATTGAACTTCTTCATTAAAAGTGCATGGTGCTGTGATGGAAGGCTGTACAAAGACAAAGAACGAACACATGGTCTGACTAAAAAGGTTTGGGAGAGATAACTACTAATTTGTGAGGAATTGCAATTGATACTTCTCTTTATATTCCTTAAAATATTTGGAATATGATGAAGGAACCAGAGTATAATCACTATTATAAACTCCTCCTTTCGCCCCCATTGCTAAGTATACAAGAATTATACATTTTATATTTTACATTATGCACTGTCTATTGAATTTTACTGTGACAGGACCTCATATTACATAAGGATTTTCTGTGGCTCTTCCTAAGTCTCTGTGTAAGTTTTTTGTCCTCAAAGAAAATCAAAAGAACTCTAACTGTGACAAAGTTAGAGTTAATTAGCATAGACTGGCTCTATGATTTTTTCTTGAGATCACAGTAAGGCCAACTAACTTGTAAATACCTAGGTCATACTTTGGCCTTTTTTAAAGATGGATTCAATATTCACCTTTCTGCAGTCATTGAGAACTTCTCCTGAACACTACAGTCCTTCACAGGCGATACAGAGGTTCTTGCAAGAATATCAATTATCTCAACTGCACATCTGGTCTAATATTCTTGTGTGAGTCAAGTTCCCTCCTTCAAATTACTGCAACACTTAAATTCATCTGCATCATGCCCCTAAATGTTTGCCTGAGTGAACGGGGAAGGAGGGTAATCTGACTTATTATGACAGTGTATATACCTACCTGAGCCAAAATCAGTGCTTTAGAATTTACAGAATTTTACAGACCTAACGTTATCTTTATAGGATATTGCTATATCCCATTAGTGGGGCATATATATGTGTAATGATCTTAAGGCAGTCCAGAGTTTTGCAGTGGGTGAGAAGTAATTTGCAAGTGCTTTAGCTTAGCAATGTTTCTCTTCTCTTACCTCTCTTTATACCCAACGTTGCTTTCTTTCTCTCTCTCCTTCATATTAGATTGCAAGTTCTTTGCAACAGGGGCTGTTCATTTGCATTTGCTCTATAATGTGCATGTCATGCTTGAGAGATACTGGCTGTTCTGGTACACGAGTGCTAGCAACAAGCACTGCTTCCGTTAGACGTACCTGAATTGAACTGTCAAATGGTAAATAGTGTCTGTGGCAAGTGAGCTAACGGTGAGTGGCAAAGAAGCCCTGGAGATTGATGAATAACAAATAACAGTTCCCCCACCTTTTTTTTT
>VZTI01001575.1:748049-778463 GCA_013397865.1 Struthidea cinerea | reverse complement strand
TCCTTTTTTTTTTTTTTTTTGTTTTTTTTTTTGTTAGCAGTATGTCCTTGTTCACCTGTGCTCATGCTGGGCAGGTGGTAGGTGCTGAGTGAGAACTCCACAATGCCAGCATGTGGGTAGAGGGGATGTCTTCACATGAGGAGAATTAGTGTTAGCTCAGTTTTTATGTCAGTGCAGGGTACACATTCAAAATACTGAACCTCGGTCTTCTCTTTCCCTTTGCCATGCTTTTGTGGTGACAGAGAAAAACAAAATGAAGACTGATCAGAGCATGGGATCAACTCCCTGCATATTCTCCAGTGCTGAATCCAGCCATCACTGGAATTTGATATAAAACAAAAGAGCGGGAGTTATTACTGAGACTGATAAAACAATCTATTCTCCCTTTCATTCCTCTCCAGATATTCCATTGCCTGTTTCATGAAGTTGCTGCTGCAATCCTAAATAGGTAAATATACCTACTCAAAATATTGAGTTTATTATTTACATATGGGTTTATGTTTAGCAATAATCGGTAGGGAAGAGCCCTACCCCAAAAGCCCATTACCACTGAGCAATTCAAGTGGGCTTTGTTCTATTCAAGTTTGATTAAATTGTCAGTATTAAACTAAAGAGTAACTTGTTGAACAAAATAAGGAAGAGTGATGCTCATGATTAAATTCCGATATCCAGACGATGCTCACTGGATTTACGCAAATGTTATGCATGACCATATAAAATTTACTTAATCACCGAAGTTTTCCACCTATCCAAGTTTGTGTAGTGATTATTTGATCTTTTAACTAGTACCACCAGCATCTGATTTTCTGAGTCTGTGGGTCACTCTCATCTATTTTATTCATCTGCTCTTTCATTGGCAATGAACCATGATGCTGTAATGGAATTAATGAAAAAGAAATTGAATGTTGTGATTGAAAAATGGTCTCCAGCTTTGAAAATAAACATGTCTGCTTTGCTTGAATACTTGTATTCGCTATCTGTTGGAGATCATTATTCAGTCACAACATTCAATACCAATTACATTATGGGGTAAAGTCTCATTTTCTTTTCCAGCAACTTATAAAAATTTGTGCTTAAGTTGTTTGAAACAAGGATGTGCATGTGAAAATCAAGGGCCAATGAAATGAACAGAGTCATAATTTTGGCCATGACTCTAGGGTCAGTTTTACTGCTATATAGACAATTCCGTATAGGATTTTAGGCCATGACACTCAATCTTGATCTTGGTAGAACCCTACTATAACTCAAAATACCAGCTCCTCTCCTCTATCAGATCTACAAATCCTCAATTTTATGACCTATTTGGTTGTAAGAAACACTTCTGGGTTTTCACCTCTTTTCCTCATGTTACACTTCTTCCCCAGCGTCCCAAGGTCAGTGGTTTCATCTGCTGAGGGTAGTGGTGATGGCATTAGAGGTTATGGTGAATCTTCAGCATCCCAAGTTCTTAGCTGGGAAAAGTATCTCTCTGATCTTTATAGTTTCTTCTTCCTACCTCTAGGATCTCTGTGGGGTCATTTTTACATATTTCTAAACATATTTTTACATATCTCTAAACACGTTTTTACACTTCTTTCTTTTTGCCTGGACTGCCGTGCTATGACAAAATGTACTACCTATTTTTTTCTATTTTATGATAATTGCATGAATATAAAAATTTCCTCTGTTCTCTTTGTTGCCCCTAAAACTATTTTTCTTTTCGGCTTCAGGCCTGTTTGTCACTATCTGACATGAATGAGTTGTTGACATCCATGTGGACCCAAGAGGTACCATGTGCCCTATTTTTATCAGTCCATGTCTATACTTCTCTGCTGTACAACCCATGTCCCCACTGCTCAAGCCCTCTACTGTGACACCAAGTCTGTACTTCTCTACACTCTGCCATTGTGCTTGTCATAAATCCTTCATTCTACGCAGGAAAACTCCTTATTGCCGCTATCTGTATATAACTATGGTTGTGCCACATGAGGATTAACATAAGCAAAGAAAATCTTCCACAGACACCTGGTCAATTAGACAAAAAATATGTTTACAGCTAGATCAAGTAAAACAGATCTGCAGGCAGGTCAAGAATAGATCAAAGAGTAGAGATCTTGCTAACCCCAGATTCAAGTCCTTGAAAACTCATGGCAAACTGTGTGACCTGCTGTCAGCCATGTCAATACAGCATGACAAGGTTACCACTTTTAGACCACTGAAAATGGGCTTAATGCTTCATGGAAGCCAGGCTTGTATTTTGAAGTAGTTGTGTAGACCTACTCAGCCATTGATGGAGAGGAGCAGGGACATCCAGGAAGAAGCTCATCCAGATCTAAGGTAATGTCTTAGTAAGAAGCTGAGATGGATCAGGATGTAGAACCTTCTGTTTGTTTCCATTGACCACAGCAGGAAATTATTTCCTATCTTTTTTAATTAGGCACTGGATGCAACTCGTCTGGATGTCAATCAGATGAAGAAGCTCATATCTGAATTTTAGGCAAGCAAGTTGATAGGATAGGATTTTGAGAAACATTACCGTCCTACTTTATTGCCTCCATTTGTTTCTAGATTTGACAGACTAATTCTATGCTGAATAAGACTTTCCTTCTTGAGACGTGTCTTGTGATGGTGTTTGTCATGAGTACTGTATCTGCCAAATAAATAATGGAAATAATGTCAGTATCTAATGGAAGCAGAAAGCTTTTAATAAGTTGATTTGTTTCCATTACATTTTCTACCCATTTTTTCCTTTTTATGTTTTGTTTTGTTTACTTGCAAAAATAATAAGGTCTTCTGAGAAAAAAAACCCTTTATTTGTTTCCATGGCATGATATCATTGGACCCTATTTCTGGCTTAGGGCCCCAAATGCTACCCTAATCAAGACAACTATTATTATATAATCATGCTTTCTAAAATTAGTCTCTTTTTAAAATCTGTCACAAAAATATTGGCTGAAATAACTCCACATCCATTGCTATTTTACCACGGTGTTTCAGGTAATTTTACTGTGACTTTGAGAACACAGAATGAAACTGCAATTAATATTCTGAGGATTCTACCAGGTGGATACTGTGACTACCCATATTGATCATATAGGTTCAACAAAGATTAATTTACCAAAAAAAAAAAAAAAAAAATCAGAGGATCTTTTTTAGTGAATTACGTAGGATTTCTAAAGAGAGGAAGGCACTAAGACGTCTGTTTTATGTGTTTCAGATGGATACAAAGTTTGTTACCATAATTCTCTTTTATCCCAGATGTTATCTCTTCCAGAAAAAAAAGTATATGAAGTTCTTTCCTGAGCTTTTTCATGGGCTGCCTCTCTAAAACTATGGGTGGGATCACTAGTAGAGTTTACAAACAAGGTGCCTAATTCCCTTAGAAGTGGACCAAGAGGACCAAGAGCTTCACACTTGCGAAGACAGCCAAAATAAGAAATTGTAATTCTCAAAGTGCAATTTCGTATTTCTTTGGCCCATCTTGTGTATCTGACTAAATTTCACTCTCAGAAAATTCTCAAGACACAACAAATAATAGCTAACAAATGTATCCCATTTACACTAACAAATGAAAAGATCATTCATCTTTGCGAGCTTGTGAATATGGACTATTTAAATTGTCTTCACTTGGTATTGTAAGAAATACCATTCTTAATTCATTTGGCATTTCATTATTTTAGTTCTCCTAAATAAATGAAATCTGAAAGGTTACAGTAGATATTCCTATCAAACATTTTATCTGGCAATGAGGAGAGAATGAAAAAAAAGCTGCCTATGTACATTGCAAACTCTAATCTAAATATGTCATTTAGATTGTGAACAAGCTGTTAATGTTGTCCTTGAAAGTGACCTTGTGCTGAAGACAAGTAGAAGGTTGTGTTGCAATCTTTGTCTGAGCTGGCCTCCATGCTTACTCACTCTCTGCCTGCTTTTGGGGAATGATAGATTTAGATATTTGTATTCATTTAGATATTCATATTCAAATCAATCTAGGATAATAAAATGCTTTCAAACAGCTTTGGTAGAAGGGCTTGAAAACACAGAAAAATATTTTTTGGAATAATTTATAAAAATGTGCATGGAGAAGGATCTGGTGATATTTCATTTGAAGAGAGAAGGTTGTGGAATCATTAATCTCAGGGGTTCTAAGTGTAACCGGAAGCCCATTTTCTGTCTGACCAGGATTCATAAAGTATGAGGTTGCCTTTTCTTTGTTGTTCTGGCAACTAAAAATTCAGGCTTTAGCACTTCAATTTCCCTTCTGTGAAACAGGAGATGATATTGCATTTCCTCACATGGCAGAGCTGGGAGTTTGATTATTCTTATGTATAAGAAACCCTTCTACTTGCAAGTGGTGGGAAGAAAAATGTATTTAGAAGTGGGGTATTTTTAGGTGTTGAAATACTTTGCCTAGAGGCAAGACATGCTGCTAGGTGAGTTTTGGTGTTCTGTGTGAAGAAATGTGATGCCTCTGCCTTCCACTGGTGAGGATACCATTATACTGCCCCTTGGCAAAGCCACCATAACTTAATTGGATAAACTATTAGATTAGCCCATGATTTCTAGACATGGTGAGCCCACTTTTCACTGTGAACTTGTATATACAATCAATAAAAAAACAACAGATCACATCACACCTAGGAAAACAGTTGAATTAGCAGGGGAAAACAGATTTCTGGAAGAAAGCTTATTTAGTCTCTCTTCCTCATTCTCATTTGCTCTTTCTTTCTTTCTGTTGTGAAACATTCTTTCCCTGACATCCTGACAGCCAGGGCCAAAGCTTTCGGAAATCAAATGTGAACTCATTTTGAAATACCAGCAGCGTTTGAATTTTAAATTAACCTATTTACAATGAAACTATGCCTGCTGATTGCCATCATCTTCAGGAAAATTAACAGTAACGATCATTGGTGTCATAATGCAATTTCCCTGCAAAAATCACATAGGCTTCATTACTGTTTACATAAATTGTCATAAATACCAATTATAGCTGAACATAAAATGTAATGCTCTTTTTTTTAATCATAATCACACGATTGTTCTTCTAATTCATATGCTGGGGGAATAGGGTTTTTATTCAACCTTTGTTGTGAAGGAAATGTTTTGCTGGTAGTTAGTTTTGCTGTAAGTGCTTGTTGGCTTATTTTCAAATCCTCTCTCTCCCTTTCTCTCCCTTTCCCTCTATCCATTTGGAGCGCTTAGTCCTTGTCCCCCCTTTGCTTTGCCCTCTAATACACCGACAAGGAACGTGTGGGCATGCTAATAGCAGACAAGGGAGACGCACTGCTCATGTCCTCTAGACATCGGACATCAGGCTACAGAAGAACGAGTATTTCCGGTGGGAATTTATAACATCATTTTGTGCAATTACGTAGAAGACCCCATAAAGGAATAATGCAATAATAAACCTGTTAAAACCGCAAATTTGTTGCACCAATTTCTGTTTCTCTCATAAGTCAGCAGAACAAAGAGCTGATAAAGGGAATGGCATGTTAAATTACTAAATTTAAAAAAAAAAAACCAACAAAGGCCAGACGAAAGGGTCTGGCTTTATTTTAAATGCATTGTTTGCTACATATATTTTTTGAGTAACTACATTTTAGCTGTCGGCCTCATGCTATATAAGCAGTGCAAGGTAAGTGCTGTGTAATAGTAGGATAATTATCTTGCTATTTCTGTCTTCCAGCTTGAGCAGCAAGTTTGAAGTCCACTTCTGTCCAGAGCTCAGGGCTTTTTGCTGACCACCAAAACCCCTCATTTTAGACTCTGTGTGTGAACAGAGTCTCATGAACCTATGGATATGTATATATATGTGTGTGCATGTGGACAGTAAATAACAAAATGGTAATTACATTATAAACTGAAGTTACTCACTTGAAGAATTCAATTCCTATAAAGAACAGCTCTTTCTCATGTATTTAATGGTGTGCTCACATCTCTCTTGATGCTGTGGCTCAAATTATAATCCCTCACTGTGTAGATTAGGTGGGATTAAGATCAATTTGCAGAGAAGAGGAAGAAAAAAATCATCGAATATTGTACAAGATAGTCTGGTGCTTGGGTGACCTTAGATAAAGAGAAAAAGAATCAAGTGCTGGAAAAAATACTGTTTTTTTTCTGATATTAATCTAGGCTATAGAGCAGACAGATCTGTTCAGAAACAGAAGAAAATCTGCCTTGGAGGTTTACCTAGTCTGGGTAGCAGTCCAGAATTTTCTCCCTGAGCTTGACATATTCAATATATTTGCTCCCTTTTCCACTTTGCAGTTACTAGATCCATGCCAAGCACATCTGCAATGTCTGCACAGAACACTTGGGTTTTTTTTTTTTCTATTTTCTAACCGTCCTGGAGCAGCCACATTGTTAATCTCACTCAGTTTTTCTGCTGTGGTATAAATTCTTAGGATAATTTTGATTCGTGTTCTTCACAGAAGTTCAATGAAGACCACTCAAGCATGTATCCCCAAATTATGGGTCATCTATTGTCAGAGGGAGCAGATTCATCTGCAGGTCTACTTGCCAATATAAAGTAGAAACATTATTTTTCTTTTGACATAATTAAGCATCCCTCTACAATATGGAAAAATATTTCTTGCAGAGACCCCAATATCTTTCTTTTTTCTCCTTTGTTTCTGACTGTTTTATTTGGTATCACTGAAGTGAATTTTCAGATTTCAAATAAAGTCGGTTACAAGTTGCACATTTACCAGCAGTAGATGTTTAAACAAACAAAAACATCAGGGTGATGAAAAATCTGTGATATTTTGTAAAGAATATAAAGTATTTACCGTGTCTCGTGCAGTAAAATAAATCTGATCCTGCTGCATCTAAATCAAGGAGAATCTAATTTTTTTTATGGAACACTGGATGTTGTACAACTACTGTTTATATATGTGAATTGTCCTGGATCTTGACATTTTCACTCCAGACCTTTTTTTGGCAAATCTACTCCAAAGTCAGCAGATGTTCAGAGGACATAGCAATTCTACCTTTGGTATCTCATTGAATTGTTGATTACAATCAAAATATTTATAAAGATGTTGAAAAGATATGAAGCATTCAGCAGGGTGTGTATTTCAGTCAGTGAACTTTCCATAATAATATTTTGCTGGAATAATTGTAGGATCCAAAACTAAAGGTTGGATCCACCTTCTGACTCTGTAAAAGCTACATTTTGCGTGCATTGGCATCAAAGGAGAGATGTGTTCCACCACCACCACTGACATCTTAGGAGGAATAGGTATCCACTGCAACAGGGAATGCAGCACAATAATTTTAATTTAGGAGTTAAAGTTCTCTGACAATGTTTAACACTTCCATTTTTCTTTCACAAAACAATGAAATAAAGAAAAGCTAATTTTCCCTCTCAGTAGGAAACAATAATTTTGTCCTATCAACAAAATGATATTTTTCCTGGACAAAATGAAAGCATGGAAAGCATTAGAGTGTCTTGAAAGCTTTTTTATTTTTTTTAATATATTAACAATAACATGTGTAGAATTTCTACAAAAATACAGCTTAAACATAGAAATACAATAAAATGAAAAGTACTTTTAAATAGATTTGTGAAACCATTCAGGTATTCTCTATTTCTATTTCATTTAAAATAGACTCAGGCACACACCAAAAATTCCGGTTGTTAATTTTTCATAGGTTAATTCTGATATAAGTTACTGTATGGCTAAATCATAAATATTAATCAATCTCATCATTATTAGAGTTGTTGTCTATATAATTACCAGTCGTGTAAATTTTTCTGCACATCACTAACTTATGACATTGGCTATGACTGCTGTTGCCCTGTCTTCTATCTCTTGCCACTCTCCTTTCAAAGAAAAATGTATGTTTTTAGGAATGGAGAATGTCCGTGCCTTTGTGCTCATGTGTTCCTAACACAAGAGACCTCGAAACCAGGTAAGATTTTACCGAGCGTTTACAGCAGCTCTATCTGTCTTGTATTTTCTGGTTGTTCAAAACGCCAATGTTTCATTTCTGAGGGTTCAAAATGGATCTCTCCGAATTCTTGTAAGAAGAAATACATTCCTACTTCTATAATATTCAGATGTGCATATTTTTAATGAAATAATTGAACAAAAAGAGAGCATTTACTTTTCCATTCATGCCTTTTATGTGTAAAACTGAATAACTCAAATCAGGTATGAATTCTTTGTTCATCAACATTCACCGATGGTAGTGTCAGCAAGTGTCTTCAGTGTAAACTTTGACAAAGTTACTACTACTATTATTAAACTCTAAAACAGTCTAAAATAAAGTTAGAATGCATTGAGGAAGAAAAATCACCTACCTTAGAAAAAGTTATCTTTTTGGTTAAGAACAGCATTATCTTCAGGAAGGATCCAAAGACTGAGAATTGCAATCACATAACATTCTCTGTTGATTAGTCACGATGCCTGCAATAGATTAGACAAGTTACATAGTATGGCCATAGTTTCTGATTTGATTTCAATAATACAAAAAGAACAGCAAATAATGAACGCACGCACAAAAAAAAATAGAATAACAAATAATAAATTTTCTGCTCACACGGGAATTTCAAGGTTAATCCAATACAGGCTGAAATAATGAAAAGATTCACTTTTTATTTCAATAGAATTTGCATCAGACCCATGAGTTATTGTGTAAACAACATTAAACATTAATTTCTTTAAATATCTGTGTAATAAAAACTCTTATAAATCAAAGCAAATAAAATGGAAACAAAAGAGGCTGAAACTGCATACTGAAGAGTAACAAAGAGTTTGAGAGTTTGGGGAAATATTTGCTGGGGTTTTTTTTTAGTTGATTTTTAGTTTGCTTTTGTCCTAATTTTTGCTAGCATATAACTGTCTGTGTTAATTAAACTGATAAAGCCAGCTTCAAGAAACATATCTGTGGTGCAGATGAGGATGATTGTTACAAATATGGATTCTTGTTTATTGGGCTAGAAGTGGTCAAGAAGTTTTTCCTTTCCAAGCTGAGATTTTTCAAAAAAATATTTCAGAGAATGCCTAAATAGTGGATGTCTAATTATTCTTTAAAATGTCACATAGTGCACAAAATAATGAGATTTGCTTCTAGTTACTAAACTTTTGGGAGAATCATAGAATCATGGAGTGGTTTGGATTGGAATGGACCTTAAGGTCATCTTGTTCCAACCCCCTGCTATGGGCAGAGACACCTTCTACTGGGCAAGGATGCTCAGGGTCCCATTTTGAACAACTCCAGGGATGGGGACTCCACTGGACAACCCGTGCCAGTGCTTCACCAGCCTCACAGTAAAGAATTTCTTCCTAATGCCTGGTCTAAACCAGCTGATCTCAACCTCCTACAGCTTGAGGCCATTCCCTTTAACCTATCACTACATACTCTCACAAAAGGTCCCTCTCCAGCTCTGTTGTAGATTCTTTATGTACTGGAAGGGTTTCTAAGGTCTCCCGTGAGTCTTCTCCAGGCTGAACAGCCCCAACTCACTCAGCTCATCTTCACAGGAGAAGTGCTCCAGCCCTATGTCCAAATTCATGCCTTTCTGCTGGACTTGCTCCAACAGGTCCAGGCGCAGCTGGTGTTCTGGGTTGCAGGCACACGTTGCTGGGTCATACTGAGCCAACAAAAAAAATAGTTCTGCCATTTCAGTTAATGGCAAAACCAAATTTTACAATTATAGCTAATGAATGCAATTACTACTCCTTTGTGAAGGATCAAAATTTGGTCTCTCCATTTTTCTGAAGGACAATTGAAACACGTAAAGAGGGATCACTGCTAGAAGTTAAGTTGTCCTTGGGATGCCATGTTAGTTGCCTGTTATTCCAGCAAGGACGTATTTCTCTCTGCTGAAATTAATTCAATTTCATCTTAATGTTGTTACCTTCAGACCTTCTGCCTAAAATTCTGTTCCTCTAAATGTCTCAAAAAAACATTATGGTTTCCCATAAGAAGTTCTTTTATGCCACCATTATGAGGTAACAAATATGTAGTCAGGATTCATGCCCTCATTCAACATTTTATGACAAGAAAGACTTTATTTTCTTATTTACTCTTGTTAAGCAGGGCCTCTGTTACCCTGTTGCAGGTGTGGTAGTCCAAGTTTTTGTATTCTGGCACATCTTAACTCCTCCTTATACCCGATCTTTTCATTAATATTGTACATTGGTGTGATACAGTTATATTTTTCCCAGTTTCAACTGATCAGGTTTTCAAGAGCCCACAGTTCTTTACAGAATTCCAGTTTTTATTTACATTTGTAGTTCCTTCACATGCTGTGCCTCTGGTGAACATCCCTTTTTTTTACAAAGATCATTAACAAAATCATTAAGATGGGGGTTGAGGCAAACATTTGAGGAATGCTTTGAGCCATCAGATAAATTAGGTTGTGCGCACTCCTCACATGTTTCTTGTGGTCCAAGATGGAGAACCATCTGAATTATACTAACAACAGGTTTATGCATCGCTAGAAAGTTAACTTTTTGGATTGGTCTGTGTTTACACCCTGCCAGGGTTGGATTTCAATGCATCAAATAGGTAGATTGAGAATTCCCTGAATCTTTAACTAACAGAAGAAAAATATGTTTCTTATGAGCAGAGAATCTCTTTCTTAGTGTAAATACCAGAAGAGGAAAAGAATGCGTGAAGAGGTACCAGCCTACCCTGTTTGGAAAGGTAGAGTAATATAGCCCAGAGTATATCAGCACCACTATTTCTTATCAGCCACCACCTCCTCCTTCAGCACAGGCTGTGTGCAGAAGAAATAGTTTTAAAGACAAATTGACAGAGCCCACAATATGAACTTCCACATGAAAACAGTAAAAGAGAAGACAAAAGAAATTTCACCATTGAGTTACACCTATTATAAACCACATTTTTTTTAAATGCTGCATGTCATCATTGCCATCATTATCAAACTCCTTGCATAAGAATAAAGTGTTGATGAGAGAACTGATCATATGTGAAAGTTATGCATTTTAAGAGACTCTACCACATTTGTATTTTATCAAATAGTTCCTAATGATGTTCCATAATACAAAATTAAATATTTCTGTCTCTGTTCTGTGCTCTTATTCATGAGTTGGCCATTAATTGTTAAACAATGTAACTGCTTGTTTATTTGTACTAGATGTGATTATTTATATTCTGAGCAGTCTGCAAGGTCTTTAACTACATTGCCTAGCCATTTTTATGAGTTTGTGTGGGGAGAAGGGAAAGGTTAAGTTATTGAACTCATTTTCCTGGTCTTGTAATAGAAACCATTTTCTTTATTATTTTATTAAAAATAAATTGATTTTTTAAAAAGAAAATAAATAAGAAAGCTATAAAAATATGTGTTTACACCTGCTACTCATTTGGTTATACTGGAAACTGTCTAGAGCAACACCACTTGATATGAATGATATATGTGTATTTAAAACATGTCTGTATTCCTATTTACAACTATTTGAATGGTGAAATTTTAACACGTTTAGGTGCTTCACTAAATCTATTTTTTTGTTAAGGAATGTAATTCATGTGACAAGTTATATATATTGTTTATCTCACTGAGAGCTGTCTAGATTTTCCTTATACTTCCTGAAAAGAAATAGATGAATTTAGATCATAGTTCATATCATCTTCTGTTCTAAGAAATGCCTGCGATAGGGCACATAGACAAAGCACTAAAATACTTAATATTTTTTGTTATTTAGAGAAATTTCTCAGATATGCTCTGTAAAGGTGGGGAGATTGTTAAGAGGAATTTTTTCCAAACTTCTACCCAATTTCTTTGCATCAGGCCTTACCAGTATTTATCAAGTACTGCTTTACTAATTATTATGATAGGATATAATAAGACTATTAAAACTACTATTTGTATACTTGTATTTACAGAACTACCTATTTGCAGAAGCTTGAACAAGCATAAACAGAACAAAGAACTTTACAGTTAATACATCTTTTAAGGTTCCATAGAAAATAGATTTTGCCTGGGTTCTTGCTAGGCAAGAATGTAAGTTATTGTATATAACTTATATATCGTGCTTTTGCAAATTCTCTTTTGGGCTTTCATTAGTTTGTTTGTTCAAGGATTTTTTATTCTGTTAATGTGGCTTTTTAAACCTAAAATTTACCACAGATTTTCATGCAAAAAGAGAAGTTTTATTTGCTTATGTATCCTAGCCTGAGGTCTTAGATCAAAACTGTGACTAAAAATTGACGCACACTCCCTCACACCATGGTGTAAGGATTTTTATTTGATTCAGTTATTGGAATATCTGGTTGAGTAACCAAAGTAATTGTTTATATTTGCTATAAGATAGCCATAGATGTAGTTAGGCAACACATTAACTGATTCTACCCAGTTTATTTGCCCACCTCTTTCTCCAAGTTTTTTAAAGATTCTTGATTCCATCCATGTACTACATGTATAATGAGCTTCAAGACGTGTTTATTTCTGTAAAAGACATTATCATTGTTCATCTGTACTCTCTTTTTTGCTGGAGTATTACCATGAAAGAGAAGTTTATTTGGAAATTACCTAGGAATGATACTCAGAAAGGGATTAATCTTTCAATCTTCCTTACATTATATGTCTACAGTGTAGAAAACTGCAGCTCATCTCCTTGATCTAAAAACCTTAGGAAAGAAATATTCTGAATTCTTGCATATCATCTGTTTTGGAGACCTAGTTCAGAATAGAGAATTTGTGTATGAGCTGTGGCTATTTCTCTCCATTGATTACACAGGGATGTTTGTAAGTGAGTAGTTAAGATAAAGTTGTTTATAACTTATATCTGATTAGGTAAATCCTTATTTGAAGTAGCTACTTTTATCTTTTCCGTGTCATATATCACAATGGCCTGAGACCAGAAAAGTAGGATAATTTAATTCAAGATCCAGAGATACCAGACTAAGAGTTATCAGTGTTAAGCAATTTTGCTTCAAATCAGTAGTGTGTGAACTAGCCAGTTCCTTGCTATATTACAGCCATAAGAGAACTGTGCATCTTCTTCAAGTACCATAATAATTTCCTAACAGCACCTAGGGTTTCTTTTTGGAATTTTCTACTCCAGTAATGCTCTTATTTAGACAATGCACAAATCCTCCTGAGTTTCAGACAATTCAGCTGATCTGGGAAAACACAGAAAATACAAACAAGATGGGGAATTCATTCTAGGCGGTGATAGAGTCAGATTAAGCCAAAGAAACATTAACAGTAATGCAAGGCTAACTGACAGTAAAAGTAGCACAACAATTAAAGCAGTAACTATCAGCTTTGGAGGAGAGAATTTGTTGGAGCTCCACCTCTAAGTCCCTGGTTTGAATCCAGATCTAACGAGAGTGACCAAATGTCACTTCAATTAAACAGCTATAAAAGTTCCTGAGTGAAATGAATTCCACAGTCCGAACTCAGCTTCAAGTGGGCATTTGTCTTCATTACAAGCCCAGCATATATTTGGCACAGTCTGAACTCATGTCTATAAAAGAGCTTCATAAGTTAATGAACAGGAAGATTGAAACATTCGCCTGGTGCCTACTACCACATATCTAGGACTGGGGCAGGAGATAGAGCAAACAACTTCAACATCCTTTCCTCTCTCTTCTTCACATACAAAATGAATTTACTCCTTGTGGATTTTTCAGTTGTTATAAAACCAAACCAAGATAAGCAAACAAACAAACAAAATTCCACTCTTTCCTTCTATCCTGCCCTTTCCTCTCTGCTCCCCTGCTTGCCAGTGTTACTCAAGGACATTCCACAAACTTGCCACAGAGATTCAGAAGTTTTAGATTTTCATTGTCCTTCCACAATTCAGTGTTCCATCTCAACTGCTGAGGGGAAAAAAAAAAAGTAAATATTTCAAGATCAGGTATGAAAAAGTCTTCCTGCTCTGCACCTTAATTCCTTCTTTCCCATCAGAAAACTCTCTAAACTTTGCTTGATGTATGCAGAGTAGTAAGTACAGTAACACAGGCCTGTTTTGTTACACTGATCATGAATTTTCTTCTATTTCTCATTCTGGTTTTTTGTTTGTTTGTTTTTGTTGTTTTCTCTTTTTTTTTTTTTAAATAATATTATTTTCTGATGGACAGAATAAAAACAGTTTAGTCTCCTATTCACATTCTCTCCACGCATCTCAGAACAAATGATTCACATCATCCAAGGATTTGCTGATGCTGTATATCTGCAAAGAAACATTAGTATTGTAAGGAAGAGTAATAGCTTGCTTAGGAGTTTGACAATCTGAAACAAGGAGGGAGCTGATTAGGCAGTGATTTGAAAATGTTTGAAATGGTAGTACTAGCAGGAACCCAATCTTTAATTCTTTTTCCCCCTCTTATTTTGAATGTAATGTGGGACAGGGTGGATGGAGACATTAATGTGGAATCACTTGTGTTAGAGTTGAGCAACGCTCTCTGGCCAGGACAGGGGCAATGCCAAAAACTAGTAATATTATCAAATGCACTGTGAATTTAAAGCAACTCAGCTGAGTCCGGTATTATTACCTTGTATATGCACAAATAGACCAAAGAGGTTGTTTCTGTTCTCCTCAATGCTTAAACTGATCTTCTGTCATATCCAAATGTTAACATTCAGAGTGTGTATTAATTTAAAAGTAACTTGATCTAATACCTTAAGGAAGTCACAGAATTACTAGGATGGTCGGAAAGAAAGAAGCATTCATCTTCTGAGAGAACACTGAAGGAATTTCTTTTGTTGAACCAAGAAATATTAAAGCTGATATGGAATAGAGAGGGAGAGAGGAAAACAGCTACTTGAGCTAAAGGTAATTTTAACACAGAATAAATCAGTATAAATGACCATGAATAAATTATATTTAGTCCATTAATAGTCTTTTATCCACTGGGACCTAGACACCTTTCCGGAAAACCACTCCTACAAAAACAGTGGGGGAAAATAATAACTGGTTATAAAAATGATTGCTGTAAGTTTACAGCAATGGCCACATGCCATTGTGCCAGTGGCAGCAGAGCTGAGTCAGGATGGACGAGCACACCTATTCCACTTTGCGTCTTTAGGTTAGCATAAAGCCTGACATAGATATCTCCTGTCTCTTCCATTAATGCTCTTTCATGTCCTAAATAAAAACAACAACAACAACAACAACAACAAAAAAAAAGATCTTAGAATTTGAACAAGCAGAAAGATCTAGACATTTCTTGTAACAAGGTTCCAGTTTCTGCTCCACTAAGCTGACCCAGAAGCATGCTCTGACTATGAAGTTAGTAGGCAGCAGACCCTCTTGACTCCTGATGGCTTTCGAATGTTATATTCTTAAGTCAACTCTCTCTGTGCTTTGCAGCAACCCTGTCACAACCCAGCTAAGAGCTCTGACTCATTCTGCCAACAGAGCACTCAAATGTGGCGTTATTCAATGCTGAGATTTGCCACATGGCTCGAACATAAGTAACTTGCGAAGTCCATTGACTTGTACTGTGAGTCAGAAGTCACTTACAGGATTTAAGAGCACCCATATATTTAACTGCCCTCTTTTTACCACTTTCTCTTAGACAGCACCTTTATTAAAAAGCCTTAAAATACTTTTCTTTACTTAGGACACTTTATTTATTCTTCAGACTGTCTCAGGTAGCCTGTAAACTCCAGTGCCAAAGACTATCTCATAAAAATTTGGAAAAATGTTCCTGTCATACACTTACAATTTAATTTTTTTTTTTTTATTTAATGTTGAACATTTCACAGAATCACAGATTCAGTCAGGTTGGAAGGAACCACAGTGGATCATCTGCTTCAATCTCCCTGCTCAAGCATTTGCTCTTTTTAATTTTTTTTTTTTAAACACCTTTTAAACTAAGTGACATTTTTGATTGTGGAAGAGAAATAAAACCAAACCAAACCAAATAAACAACAGTAACATGAACAAATAGAAGTAGGTATAGAAGTGATATGGGTGGAAGGACAAATATCTCTACCACTGCCTTTGATTGCTGATGTAATAAAGAGATGTATACATAAAACTGTTTTTTCCCACTTGAAACCAACAGTTGTGGCTTATTTCTAGATGGCAAATTATAAAACGGTCTCACAAGGGTTCTCCCATACACAGACACAAATCAGGAGAGCTGAAAGCAATGCCATGTATAATTTCAATTTCCTTAAAACTGCCAATCAGCTGGGTAACTGAAAGGTGTCAAAGAACACTGGAACATCTTCTCCTGTGGAAAGATGTTTCCAGGACCTTGCTCTTGAATTTCTGTAAGTTTGGGGGGGGAATGACTGTATGATTTTTTATTTTCTCCATTAGTCTGAAAATATTCATTTACCCTCCTTATCTCTGTTGAACTGGCACTCAACTCACCAGATAATGAAGATCCCCAAAATTTTATCAGATAAATAGATCTGGTGATTTTACCAACTCTATGTGGCTGCTTCTTGATAGTAAATACTTGCAGGATCTGTATTTTACTTTGCAAATGATTTAGGGCAGTATTTGTCATATGTTTATGCTTGTACAATGCCAATCTGTTGTCAGCATTATAAAAAACACATTCATTAAAATTCTATGTAATTAAGTGTTCTGATAGCTTTTTAAGGGTATCTATTCTTAAGAACCAGTCCAACAATTTTAGCTCATTTTATGTAAGCTAATAATACACAATAATAAACCATCTCAATTTCTTGTACCTCTTCCACCTCAGACTTGTAATATAAGAGACACTTTTTGCCCTACAACTAATTTGAAAATGTATACATATTTTTACAAGCAACTTAATTCCAAGAAATACATCAAGTCAGTATATTTCCTAATTTATTTGGGTCCTTGTAAAGTTTCATCTGATAGACAGAAAACTGTAAGATGATAGCATTGAAATGCAAGTCACAAGCTTCAATTAGGTACAATCAGAAATCATGCGGTGACTTCATTAAGTATCATTAAGAATGATCAAAATATTGCTCTTAGGAAAAATACATCAAAAGCATGCATTTACACATTGATTAAACAGGATCTGCAATTTCTAAAATCTGGTACGAGAAAAAAGAATGTAGTAAATTAAGTGCTCATACCCTACTTAGCAACAAGGGACTGCTTAGCAACCAACAAAGTGAAAAATAATGGATATGGCAGTGCACAAACTCTCAGTCCCCTTCAAAATGGAAGTATTGGGTAGCTATAGAGAGAAAGTGAAATAAACATCTAGGAAAAAAAAAAAAAAACAAAACACAAAAACAACCAAAAACCAAAACAAACAAACAAACAAACAAAAAAACCCACCAAAAAACAAACAAACAAACAAGGAGAAGATTTTCCTTGTCTCAGTAAATTTCACTCATATCAAAGATAGCTAATGTGGTCTAAGAGAGAAGCAGCTGCCAACTATGAACCACTGAATAAGAGTCACAATTCCTCAGTCAACTGATCCTCTAGTCCGTGTTCACCCTCTTCACTTGCACAATCACCAGCTTGTTGTCGGCTGTGTCCACTTGTGGGCTCAATATTCCCTCTTTATGGGGTTTCAGACAATTCAGGCTACAGCATCTGCAGTGAAAATCCATTTCCTAACAGTTCCTTCTCATATCCTAATATTTTTCTGCGTGATACAAGAAATATTTATGTCTGTTGTCCTGGCATGACAGAAAACAAGAGGTATAAACTTTTTCAACCTGAGAGTTTCAGCTTAATTACTTGAAATAACATGAGTTTATACATTTATGACCCTTCCAGAAAATTACTCTTAAGTCTCAGTTTCTTAAATGTCATATTCCACAAAATACAGTCATTCAAATATTTCTTAGAGTAAAAATTTACAGTCCTTCAACTTTAACATTTTTAGCACTTTTGGATGTTATTCTTTCTCTCAGAAAGGCGAATTGAAAAACAAAACCTGTTTGTAGCCTTGTTTGTTTTCTCAGAAGCCTGCTGAACCAGGATTATACAGGAATTATATGTAGAGGAATTATAAATATAGGAGGATGACTTTTTCCATGGGCAGATGGTGATAGAACAAGCGGGAATTGTTTTAAACTAAAGCGGAGAGATTTAGATTAGATACTAGGAGGAAATTCTTTCCTGTGAGGGTGGTGAGGCCCTGGCACAGGTTGCCCAGAGAAGTTGTGGCTGCCCCATCCCTGGAAGTGCTCAAAGCCAGGTTGGATGAGGCTTGAAGCAATCTTAACTTAGTCAGTAGCATCCCTGCTTAGGGCAGTGGGTTGGAACTCAAGGATCTTTAGGATCACTTCCAACCCAAACTGTTCTATGATTCTGTGATATATTTGAGCAATCAATGAGAAAACACTTACAGATTATGGAAATGTAAACAATCATCAGCAGATGCTTTAATTCCATGTGGTTTGTCCCAGACAAAATTATGAAAACACACTAGTAGAGATACATGGACCCCTAAAAAAGTCGTGCAGGGAAATCCCTTCCAGCACACATTCCTGCAAATGGACAGTGGGCAAACTCAGTGGGGTCTCAACTCCATTTTCAATACAGGCACTGATTAGAACATGGTAACACAGCAAGTATTATATTGGCTAAGACCCATAAATCACACAAAATTAGTGTTTTTTATTTGATGGAACGTTTTTCCACATGGTCACTTGCCTACGCTAATGTTAGAGATTACCTTACTTCCTGAATATATGAATGAATCTTTGGATCTCTTTCAAATTTGAATTGAAATGTTTCTTAGGATATCAAGGGATATTTATGATGTGTATACATATCTACTTGTATTCTGTAGTTGCTTAAAATCTGGTCTTAGTAACTTCCAGTGACTATAAATTCTACCATGTAAGCAAAGATCTGTGTATCTTGTCCACTGCTCTATATAATATTCTCTTCTTTTTTCCTAATTCAGTTTAGGTTCCTTTATAAGAGAACAATATCCCAGCGTATTTCCACTGGATTCAACACTCGGACCTGAAAAACCTGTTCTATTCAAAGATCTCCAAGCAGATAGCATATATTAAAAGCAATATTTTCTGAAGTTGCCTCAGATTTTTACCTGAGTGCTGTAAGAGAACTACAAGTCTGAGTAGGCATGAATGGATGTACATTGCCCAAAGTTTAAAAATTACATTTCTCAAGACCTTTGTGCAGTACGCAAATGCTGTTACATTTGCTTACAGCTGAATAAACTGAGGCATCAAGAGGTTAAGTGGCTGGCTCAAGGTTGTAGAGCAAAGCTATTCCAACACCACGAGCAGACCCCCAGGGTCCTGGTTTCCAGAGTCGTGCTGTGTCTGCTGTATTGATTCTCCCTTTACAACCACTCCAACGTGTTAATGGGCTACAAAGCTAATGGAATATTAAAAGAAGCTTAAGAATTTTGTCTCTTGAGGTTGGCTGGCCACATAATTTTACAAAAGAAGGTTTATAAAACAGGGAGAAAGAAAAAAGAATAAAAGGAAAAAGGAAAAATGTCAGAACTGATTGATTAAGGGAAGGAGTAGGTACCTGAGAAATGCCTGGTCTGATGCCAGCACTGGTTCAGGTCAGACAGGGCTATTTTTAAATTATTTGGTATTTTCAGAAATTGATTACTTGGCTAACACATTAAGAAGTAGCTCTACACATTCATTTAATGGACCAGTGCCTCTTGTACAGGTCTGGAACAGTCACATTCAATCTCATCTACTCCTCGTTAAGTAGTGTTTTCTTCTTCAGTGTGTTTATTTACTGCCAATGCTGTAAGCATAAAACATATAACAAAAAATAAATAATACCTTAAATAGTCTTTCAGCTATATGGGCCTTCAGGACAAGTGACTTCACTTCAGGCCTTGTGAGCTCAGTTAGGGCTCAGACATCAATTCTCATTCTTTCATATACCCGCAAATTGAGTAATACTTTCTTTTCATACTGTTACCTTTTTAATGTATAGCCACTTCAGTCTAAAAGTGCTTTGAAACAAAACATGGTAGGCTCTTACACTAAAAAAAAAGATGAAAAATAAATCACTTTAATTTGATGACCCTGTGTGTACTGGAGTAAGAACAGAGTATTTTAGGTGAGGTAAAACCAGTAAAAACTTTCAGAGAATAACTAAGAGTCTGTTGATGTCTTAATTAATGTTCACATAGGTGTTGGCTGTTGGACTGCTCCACTATTTTCACTGACTTTCCAAACAAAATGATACTCAGAGCTACATTTCAAAAATATATTTTAAATAGAGGTAGCCCAAATCACGATAAAGATTTTACTTAAATAGTCAACAATTACATGCCTGTGGCATTATCTGTGGGAATGATGGGAGTAGTTGGATGTCTTGAACTAGATAAAATATTGCAGTTGCAGAAGAACCCTGCTTTGGTGCCGCATAAGAATTTCAGAAAAACACACAGAGGGAAGTAGTAATAATGATAGTGGTAATAATAATAATGATGGTAGAAGTGATAATAGTAATAATAATACATAGAAAATACCATGAGAAACTGCATTATTAGCATGAATAACACAGATCTTTAACCTACACTTAGGCCTGACTTCTACCTTACTTACTGTAAATAAAGCAGCATGGCAGAAAAGATCAGGCATCCCTGACAGTGAGGGAGAGATAGTTTTTCACCCTCTCAGGTTAGAGGCTTAATTTTTAATGTGGGTATTTGACTTATCACCCCAGATAAAGAAAGGTTTCCCTCAGTCTTTAATTTTTTTGAAAAGATGATCTTGTAAGGTTTCGTATACCTTAATCTGCTGTTGCCCTTAGTGACAGCTGTGACATGCAAATATGAAATGGGCAATATTCTGCTGTTGCAATGGCTTCTTAAGTTATTTTTCTGTAGAAGTTATTCACTGATTTTCTATACAAAGTGTATACAAACAACTGTACAGCACAGTCCTCCTCAGGCAGGGTTGTACTACAAAAAGACATAGCCCACACTTAGGGACATGATGTCCCATCCATCACTCCTCACTGATCATAACACATGCTGACCCTGTCTCAGAAACAATCTGCTCCTATGACAAAGCTGAGATATACTATTAGTGTTTTTACTGCTTTATTATCTTGAGTATGATGATGATGTTGCAAAATAAAAGTCTCAGCTTCTGTGATACCTTATGAGATACCTTTCTATTTAATTTCCTCCGTAGAAGGTATATGATGCTATTTTTTCACTGGAATTTTTTAATCGCTGTTGATAAATGTCAAATACTGAATTGCTGATAAATAAGTAATTAATCAATTATGGAATGAAAAACAATGTTGCAGAATAAGACAGAGGTTTTGGAACAATCTCTACTCCTTCATATTAAGGGGATGTGCAAAAGGTGTAGGATCTTCTGATCAAGCTTGTATGACTTCCAGTCAGCCAGTATTTGGATACTCACTAAATGCCTGCTCAGATGTGTTTCTATACCATGGTTTGTTTCAGTAGTTTATTTTGCTTTTCTTGTCCATTGGCTATGCCTCTGCATTTCATTAAAAAAAAAAAAACAAACCAAACCAAACCAAACCAAAAAACAAAACAAAACAAAACAAAACAAAACAAAACAAACAAACAAAAAAAAACAAAAAAAAACCAAAAAAAAAACCAAAAAAAAAACAAAAAAAANAAACAAACAAACAAAAAAAAACAACAACTTAATTTAGCTTTGATTTTGGTTTCTGTTGTACATATCTGGCCCTTGCAAGATCTCACTGCTTGTCAGAGAGAGTGTACAGATGGAGAACCAGGAAAGAGCTCTCACGTCCTGTTGCTCACGCCCAGTGTTCAGGTTCATTATTCATTGCTTGGTAGACCCAGAGGTTTACCCATTCCAGCAATAAATATTTCCATAATCTAATAGATCTCACAGTAAGGTGCATGCTGTAATATTTTAACACATTTTTGTTTCCTTGATTTCATCCCATCATTCCTAATTATACCCCCCATGAATTTCTCACTAAATCTCTTTAATTGCACAATTGTAGATTTTCTTTCAACTCAGCCAAATGATATGTACCTGATTCGGTTCATCAGGCTTTACATTTTCTCCATCATGGAAAAAAATACCCTTCCTTTCCCAAGAACTAAAGAAAAAAACCCTCCACCCTACCCCCAGAAGGTGGTTCTGGATTAGAGCAGTTCACAGTACAGGATTGGCATTATCAGGTCAGGTGCACATGGCGTTTACAGAACATTAAAAACCTTGTTCCCTCACATTTAATACCTGTAATTATATACTATTTAACTTTCTGTGAAATTTTAAGAACAAAATTGCTTCAGATGCCACTTCAGAAATAATTGTATTTGTTCCTCATTGCAAGGAGAATCATTTGCATGTCTTCACATCAAGAGTTTTGAACCCATCTTTTTAGGCAGGGATCCTAAGGCACAGAAACACAATGGAATTCATCAGAGATCAAACAAATCATTAGTGCTGGTTACAGAAACAACATTGCTTATATTTCTCTGAAAAGATATCATTTCACTGTCACAATCTTCATTCTCAAAGCTACGTACTGTTGTTGACATTGAAATGCGTATTCATTTCTTATTTCCAGAGATTAGTTAGGAGAAGCTCTTGCATCAGGCATTTTTGGGGTATGAATTTTCACACATGCATATATTTGCATCTCACTAATGAACCTCTGGGATCATTGAGTGTTTTTGTAAATGTCTAGTGGTCAATTGTATGTCCTGTAAGCCCGACTTCAACATGGACTTCTTAACTGAAATATTCTTCAAAGAACGCTTACACCACTAGCTAAACAATTGTCATTATAAACCTAGAAATTCCATGTATCAATACCTAGGTCTTTAATAACAAGAACATAAAGACAAAAAGCATGGGGATTTTTTCCTCTGTAAAGCTAAATAAACTTCATTGCTACTTCCATTCTGGATTGTATTAATTTATAGCTAATTCTCTTACTGTCATTATTAAAAACACATAGAAAATACAAACTTTTCTAAAAAACAGAGTGGATGTTAATTATTTAAAGATTCCATTTCATAGCTTCAGAAAAAGAAAATAAACAAATTCATTATTATTAATTGACAATATTTTGCCAGTGTGTAGGGGCCTCAGTGAACTAAACATTATGCAAGCCACAAAACACAGAATTGAATCTTGACTCTGGTAAAATGAGTACAATAATTCTATCAAGTTCACTGAAAATTTCATCCCTGGCTGGAGACAGTTGTTCTTCTGAAGAGTATGCAAAATTTCGTCCCCACTTTTGCACACACACAATGTGCATAACTTCTCTCAGGTGATTAGTAAAGCTCCTTTTTTATTCATCCCCAGCACCAGAACAAATTACAAAGATAAAAGCATTGCAGGGACTGAAGTGACGTTGGATTAGTTGTCTGTGATGCCTTTATCATCTCTGATAACTTTACTCAAGGTTACACAGGTTTTTAAGAACTAGATTGGGGGTTAATTTAATAGATGATGTAACCAGTGGGTGTAATAAACAAATCTGAGGGAAAGGTGAAAGAAGTCTCGCAGTAATGTGGATGGATATTTAAGAGGGACAGATTGGTACTTTATTTATTTGTGAATGTTTTATGTCGGAAATAAATTGCATGTAGATCAGACCAGCATGAGCTCATGGCATGGCACTCCTTCTTCAGGATGTATCTTGCCAGCTTTTTTTCTGACTTGCCATTTTGCTGAGATTGCTACAGGAAGCTCCTACTTCTCTGTGCTCTTATCATCAAGATCACCTTTTCATTTTGACCTATAAAAAAATCTGCAGAATCGAGCCTCATTTCTGAAGTTTAAAAGTCTTGCACTTTCTTGAATGTGAAGCTTGAATAAGGACAGTGGGTTTCCTGAGAGAGGCATTTCCCAGCACAAAAGAGTCTTTTCTACGTACAGCAGTAGGTAGAAGGGCAGAGCAGTCACCAGACATACAGATGTGCTTTCACTGTCTGCCAGCACTGCCAGCATTGCAGGTCACACAGATTTTCCTCGCTCTGTCTGTGGAGATTTTGTTTCTGCAGTCAACTTGAGAACTGATGCAATGGGGGGAAGAAAACAGGAGTTTCAATACTTACTTTCCGCTACCCAGTATGGGTTTATCCCACTTATTCTAGCAAGATTCTCAGCTTTAACCTCTGACTGAAGGTAGAGTACTCTGGATATACAAGGTCCAAGTTAGCCTTCCATTCGGAAAGGGGCTTGAACATTCCGTTTAATTTAATTGTGTGCATTGCCCCTGCTTTTAGCAATTTCTGACATATAAGAATTAGCATGAATAATGAGCAACTTAGAAATAAACCCCAAAACAACAGCAACATTCTGAAACAAATTTGTCTTCAAAGCTCAAGGGGTGATCACTGCTGAAGTTCTATGAGGATTTTCAGCCAGCCTCCAGAGGGGCCTGCAAGTGACTGGAGCTTGTGTTGTCCACCAGTGCTATTGTCAGGAGAAAAATACCTAGATAACTTGTCACCCTGGAAAGAAGAAAATACACCCACTTGGTGCAAACCCATTCCAGTTAAATATAGACTGACAACATAAACTTTTATTTCCCCTCCCCTCCTCCATTTTCCATCATGAAAGCAAACAAATAACTTAAACACAGGCATGTGTCATCTAATTTATCCTTGTATTTGTAATTTATTAGTACTGTCCATTTACTTTTTAATGTCTCTGCAACAGTGATGCTCATTTTCCCCTCTCTCATCTGGCTATTAAAATAAATCTTCAGCAAAACCTGGGGAATGGGAGGAAAGCTTAAGAGGTACTATTGTACAAAATTAAGCTTTTTTACTTACTCTGGTGTTGAATCATTCATCCATGCTTTGAAATCCAAAATCAGGGAAGGTAAGGATGGAAAGAGAATAACAGACTAATGACAATACCACTCAAAATATCCATTCTTAAGAGATAAGGGGAAAAAACACACCTAAAAACATATTTTTTATATACTTCCTTTTCTGATTATAACAATAGCATAGAAAACTGGCAGTTAAATCTGGATTGATCGCTGGTTAGATGACATATAGCCTTTATGAGTGGGGGATAGAAACTGATAAATGTTTTTTTTTCCCCTTCACAACCTTTTTCTAAAGCTGCAGAAAATGTGTCATGCATAAAAAGTATGCAATTTTCATGTAATTAGAGGAACAGGAGATGAAAATGAGTTCCATCAGAGCAATCAAGGATGGTAATGTGGCATGGATTTGTCAGTGCCTATTTGTCATGAAAGCAAAACCCAACAAGTGTTCTATATTTTATTTCATTATTATCACTGCTATATCTTGAAAAACACTTTTAAAACATCAACAAAATACAATTTTATAACTGCGGTGTAAAAAAGCAACAAACAACCCATTGTATAAACTAATAGAGACCCCTATTGCAATAAAATTTGTCTGTTTTGGTTTTGGTTTAGACATTAGGTTAACTTTATTCTCTCAAATACAGAAAAAACATGTGATGTATTCTGATGTTATTTTAGTTTTGCTCCAGTACCATATCTCTGGGTTCACTGTTTCCATTCTGCAAATTCATGCAGTAACCTCTGCTGTTCTTAGGACTCCCCCATTCATCCCACTGAATAATAACTGAGGGATCCAAATTAGGAGTGCAATCATCCTAAATTGCCCTATAACCTGTCAGAAAAAGAAGTATATCCCACCTTGCCTGAGAAATGTGTTGATTCCTGACGTGTCTTCACTGCTTGTAGAGGAAGGTCAAGTCAGTAGTGTACTGAACACATGTAAGCACCTAAAGGTACACCAGGTGAACCTGAGCCTTTTACAAAACCCTCCTCAATGCCACTCTCTATTGTTCATGTTACACCTTCACTTCTCCTCATGAACCTCAGGTGGCAAATAGAAATTTAGTTGTCATGGTAGTACCCATGTACTCTGTTTTATCAGTAGCAGTTAGATGACCAAAGGGTTAATGATAACTCATGTTGTTGGTTTACTCGACACTTTCACAGAAAGGATAAATTCAGTGGAACTGTGACTGTGTGTTTGCATAGCAACTGGGCACAACACTTACAATAAAAGTTTAAAAGCAAGAAGACTATAAATCAGTGTCGGTAATAACAACTCAGGATGATAGGACCTGCGTTTCAGGGTCAGATCAAAGGTCTCACTAGCCTAATATTCTGCTGGTGACAGTGGTCAAAGACAAACACTTAGGGGTAAAAAAATAGCAACCGGGAAAATATGCAGTGGTTGTTCCCCTGGTTTAGTCTCTCAGCTTCTGTCAGATCTGTGGTTGGGAGGGTGATGACTCAAACCATGATATACATGGTTAATATGGTTCAATTTATTTCTTGAGGGAAGCACTAAGCATTTACAACTGTTATTGACAGCTTTAAAAATTGCTGCCCAGGAAATATCCCTTCATTTATTTCCTATAAATATTTTATTTTATTAAAGTCTAGTTATGTACCAAAAAATATAGGCATTATACACAGACAGACACACTCCCTGATTTGTCACAGGCTACTCTGATTAGAAATGCAGAGCCCTTTAGTTAAAGGTTTCTGACGGTTAATATATTCCTGTTTTCTCCCTTCGGGCTGAAGGTGGGAGACAGTTGCTCTCAAGTTGCATATGTCTCTCTCGAGCCATCCATGATAGGTCTCTTCTCAGTCTTTCAAGCTGGCATATGCCCAGATTTCCTGCTAATGCAGCAGGAATAACGAAAACAAGAACTTGAGATGACAGAGAGTAGAAAACTGTTATAAATGGTTATTTGAGTATTCTGAATTATGGATTTCTCTTGATGCCACTTTCTAGCGGAGTGTATCTACCTCTGTGCGTGACACTGGTGAGGCTGCACCTCAAGTGTTGTGTCCAGCTCCAGGACCTGCATGGCAAGAAAGACACTGAGGGGCTGGAGTGTGTCCAGAGAAGGAAATGGAGCTGGGGAAGGGTTTGGAGCACCAGTCTGATGAGCAGCAGCTGAGGGAGCTGGGGGAGTTCAGTCGGGAGAAAAGGAGGCTCTGGGGGAACCTTCTTGCTCTCCACAGCTCCCTGACAGGAGGGGGCAGCCAGGTGGGACTTGGCCTCTTCTCCCACGCAACCAGTGAGAAGACAAGAGGAAACAGCCTCCAACTGCATCACGGAAGGTTCAGGCTGGACATCAGGCGGAATTCATTCATGGAGAGGGTTGTTGAACATTGGAATGGACTGCCCAGGGCTGACATGGAGACGCCATCCCTGAAAGTGTTCAAAAAATGCTTGGACGCAGCACTCAGTGCTCTGGTTTAGTTGACAAGGTGGTGACCAGTCAAAGGCTGGACTCGATGAGCTCAGAGGTTTTCTCCAGCCTAAATGATTCTGTGATTCTGTGATCTGAGCATGCAGCAGGGAAGGAATTGCTGAGGTTCACCCAGAAGAGCTGAATGGTGACTGCATGTCTGCATGGATGGAGTAATTGACAAAGAACAGACTACACTGCCCTGAACCTCACAGACCTCTGACCTCAGAAATCCCTCCTGAGTTCAGTGTTCCTGCCTACTGCATGCTGGTGGTGGAAGACATGTTTTTTTTCCACTACAGTTTCATTCCATAAACACATAAGGCAAAAGCTAAAGTACTTATGAAAGGAAAAACAAAATTTTGCTTTACTTGCCACACCTTAAGAAAAAGAAATTGGGAACTACAAAAGGGCATGCCTGCTGTCTTATGTCCATGGGAAGAACCAAGAGATTCTATAATAATTTCTGTCTCCAAAAACCAAAACAAAGAAATCAGAGCAATCTCACCCTGAGGGCTTCTTTAGGGCTGGAAAGCATGAGAGTATTTTGGGGACTAAAAGTAAGTTCATAGAATCCTAGAATGATTTCGGTTGGAAGGGACCTTAAAATCATCTATTTCCAACCCCTGCCATGAGCAGGGACACCTTCCACTAAACCAGGTTTCTCAAAGCCCCATTCAACCTGGCCTTGGACACTTCCAGGGATGGGGCAGCCACAGCTTCTCTGGGCAGCCTGTGCCAGGGCCTCACCACCCTCAAGACTTTCTTCCTAGTATTGAACTTAAACCTGCCCTCTTTCTGTGTAAATCCATTTGCTCTTGCCTTATCACTGTGTGTCCTTGTAAAGCTGAGGAAGATAAATCAAAATTCCTAGAGGAAGATGACCAAGAGAGCAGGTACTTGTGGTGGTTTCTTGGGCTGCTGTTGTGTGGGTTCTCTGGGGGACACACACACACAGAGCGTGCACCTTTCATGGGAGGACCTAGTTTGTGATATCTGCCATTGCTTTAAACATGCCCTTCTGCCACACCTGCCCAGCTCCAGTGGCAAAGGAGAAGAGGAGCCATGGCCTCACTTCCTTTTCCATTCGAAGCATCTAGGACTGGCAATGCCTGACTCACTTCCCAAACTCCCTGCTCAAAATGATCTGTGATTAGAGGACATTGAGTTGTCTTCCATATGCCAAGAGCTACAGTAAGAGAGTCCTAATCAGGGGAAAATTCACTTTTCTCTTGGGAGGCCACCCATCCATAGTCCCACCTACATCTGTGGAAGTTGGGCCCAAGTGCTGAAATGGCTCAGTGCAGGGCCTCTGGAGCATGAATGAATTTGATACCTCTTTAAGTTTCAGTCAATCTGCATTTTGCATAAATATATGCGACTTCAAATGGTCTCAGTAAAAGAAAATTACTGACATTTATCACTAATTAGCTAATAATGTCATTATCTAGACTAGTTAAAAAATAATCATGAGAAGGAAAAAAAATATCGGGGGAAGAATTATTCAATTTAGTAAACTTTTTTTTTTTTCAATTGAGTAATTATTCTTCCTAAACCAAGATTTGCGGGGAGGAAAAAAAAAAAAAAAGCCTTCCAGCATTTTTTCCATTATTTCAGCTCTGTATAAATTTGGGATAAAATATTAACTATTCAATGACAGAAGAAAGTTTAAGTGAACAAAGTGGTTTTATTGTTATTATTATTTTAAAATCGTTTTCTTTCTAAGAAAACAAAATTATGCAGGCCTGTTTAACCCCTGAAGCAAGGTAGGAGCCATGAGGAGCTCCCATTTCTCTGTAAAAAAAAGGTCCTACACTGGAGGAAGTGAGAGGAAATGTAACATGGAAAATGAGGTAAACTCCACATGGTTACCTGGCTGTCAGAAACTGGGGAACCAGATTAATGTAAAACAGTGAATATTACTGCAGAGTATCTTCTGGTGGACACTCAGAAAGGGCACAGAACAAGGAAATTTGGAGAAGGAATTTTCTATTCACGCTGAAGATGTAATCTTTTTTTTTTTTTTTGTAACTCTCCAGTTCCTTGTGGTACAAACTCATGTGTGAAAATTGGTGGGCTCTCACACTCGACTGGGGCCAGATATAGGGATTTGTGCTTCTTTACTCTCACAGGCACATGTGCCAGCTAATTTCATGTGTTATTAGAGATAAAACAGTCAAATTGGTTAGCAACTTTTGGAAAGATCTCTTAGAGCAGGAACTTCCATGGTTTTCCAGGCAAAAATTTTGTGTGCATGAAAGCATGCAGTTAGCATATTACATTCTGGGAAGTGTCTGCACACTTGATCCACCCAGCATTCCCGAGGCATTTTAAATTTGTAGCGTCAAAATGCAGCAATTCATATTTATAGCATTTCTGGAGTTTCTCAAATCTATGTCCTAGGTAGCTACAGTGCACATGTTTTGTGGGATTTCTGGAGTTTGCCATTCAAGCTGAAGGCACAAAGTGCATCTAAAAGCATCTGATCTGCTGGGACTGTGACACACCTGGAAGTTTTAGGTAAATATAGACTATAAATTCAACTGGAAAAAGAGAAACATCCCCCATTCTAGTTGTGACTCTGATGGGCTGGGTTTCTATTTCTCCTCTCTGAAATCCTGGGGCTTTCCTCTTTGCAGAGGTGACAGCACATTAGAAGGGGGCTGAAGGGCAGGGGGAGGGAGTGGGCAATGGAAAAGAGGCATGTAACTGCTCAATAGAAGAACTTTCTCATGGGGAAACACCATAGTGCTGGTTCTGCTGTCTAGAACCCTGTTTTTTTCTTACTAGGAAAGGGAGGAAAAGGGAAACTCTACAAACTAGAGCCTCTGAAAGATACTTATGAAAGTGACAGGACAGAAATATCAAGAAGGATTAAGTGATCTTCTGGACTAGCTCCTGCTCCCAAAACTAAGATGTGCTGAAACGCTTTTTACCATTATCTGAAATATTGTCTCTATGTCTCTGATTCCTCTTAATGTCACTCACTCACCTTCCTAATCACAGCATCAGACATTTAGAAGGAAGAAAAGTTTGACTCTTTCATGTTATGCAGCACATACCAATATCAGCAGAATTTGGGTATGAATGAAGCAAAGACATGCCATAGCTGTAAAATTTCCAGAATTGGCAGGTACTGCTTTAGCAAGCCAGTATTCTGTTTGGAATATGGCTTTGGCATCTTATTCTTTCTTGTTAGGGAAGATGGGGGAATAGCAGAATATGGACACAGTACTGAACACAAAGGTAGCACAATCTCATTTTCTTCCCTGGCATGATGATAATTTTTATTATTATTATTTTTTCCAGTCATGGCTGTTTTCCAG
>VZTI01001575.1:732486-747101 GCA_013397865.1 Struthidea cinerea | reverse complement strand
CCTCCCCTCCCCTCCCCGAAGGTTGGAACTTCATGATTTCTAAGGTCACTTCCTACTCAAACCATTCTGTGATTCTGTTTTGTCATTTCTGATTTTAATGATGTCACAGAATCTATCATTGATGTATTTCTACTATTTTTTCCCCTAACTTGAATTAAAACCAAGTCCTGATACCAGAAAATAAACACAGAGGACAAGAAATGCACATTTATTTTGCTCATCTGTCTTTCAGCAACATCACAGTTTTTCACTCTAGAATCCAGGGTAATTTTTGAATCTCTGCTCTCTGTGCTAAGTGACGACACAGGATAGAATTTCCTTCTCTTATCAGTAGAGTTGTAGATGCTTCAATTTTAAATTTGACAACAGGCTGAGGCACAGGTTTATACAATAGTAAGAACTTTAGTTTTCAAATTAACCTGGGCTCCTGTTACACTTAAAGGGAAAGAGAGCAGTACTTTGAGAGAACCTCTTTCATAGTAAAATGAATATTATCTGGCTTCAGAAGTTTAAAATAAGCGTGTTTGCCTGTAAGCCAGACAAGCCTACTTTTATAATCAACAGGAATCTGACCAACAGCATTGACAGAGGTTACTGTGTGACACATCTCAGTACATCGTGGTGTCTACCTTAGGATGACCTAAACCACAGCTGAAATTTACTGCTTTCATCTGTGGAATTACCTTTGGTCCCAAATTACAAAGTCAGTGCCTATAAAAATTTGCCTCCACATTAGACTAAGGATTCATTATAATATTCTAACATCTATCTTATAAAAAATTAGGGAGATTATGAAAGTTTTAATCTCTGTTAAATACTGAGAAGTTTGAGATTGAAATTAAGAAATAAACCTCTAAATATCTGAAATTAGATGAGGTGGCTCTCACTAAGCACCTAAGAAATTTTGATTCCATGGTTCAAAATCCTGATAAAAGCTTTATATACTCATATAAAAATATACACCTGAGCTCACTAACATATATGTATGCATTCTGGCTGGAGAAAAGGCTTTAAAAAGCAGTCATCTGACAGAAGTTCTTCCAATGAAATTTTATGTCCAGTTCTGTAAAGTGAAAGATATGAATATTTTAGACAAACATTTGAAGACTAATTCAAACAGAATAAGAATCCTTATGTTTAACCATCACTGTGTTACAGCCTTTATTAAGCAACAGTATCCAGAGTACAAATAATGGATCTTCTTTGCATTTCATTTAACAAATATATTGATTGAAGTACCCTTTCAAACCTCAGCAGACAGGATGCTTTAGGGGTAATTTTTTCAAAGGAAGTTTGCATGGGGATTTAACCAGACAACTTCCCTTGATGAGATCAGGAACTATGTGACTAAACCGATACATAACTTTGAAAAGACACCCCTAAACACCTTGTGCTGAATCACTGGAAGTCTTTGAACTCAGCAGGATTGTTGCCTGGATAAGAAGTGGTTGTTCAGATCCAACCTATGAATCAGTTATAATAAACAGTGCTATAAATGGGACAAACATTGCATTTGTCCAAAGAGAAAGGGAAGGTTGGGGTAACACAGAACCAGTGATTTGTCATCAAACCTTTTCTTCCTTCTAATACCATCTTGGAGAACACTTCTGGGAAACCACTTCATCATCTATGATGAGGTATCTTCGTTAAAATAACTTTAATTTTCTTCAGTCAGCTGACAATAAGGTGGTCCCTAATGGATTTTCTGGTAGTACATTTTAGAGAAAACTTAGCTTGTTCTAAGAAGTCATTTATAGGCAGCAAGATGACAACCAATCTGAAACTAGGGCCAAGACCAGAAGATTCTGTCTGGACAGACACCCATCCAAACTAAGACATTGTTGCTTTCAGAGTACTTACAGTTTCATTCAGACCATCCACTGTGTAACTGTACCATAATTTTGCTCCAGATTTGTTTATCATATTGATTAGGTTGAGTCAAAAGGGAATGTCTTCCTATTCTTCTTTGACTTCATATGCTGTCTCTCTTCTGCTGTTCACTGCAGGAACTCTGTATCCCCTCCATCTCTCATGGAGAAGAAATAGAGGTCTCATGGATGGCTTTTTTAGGTTGTGCTGAGCAGTAACCTACAGCAAAGGTCAAATTCAGTCTAAATTATTTCAGACCATAATGTTGTTCCCTGAATAAGCCTTTCTTTGTACTTTGTAAATTCTTCAAAGGGAAGTCCTTCGAACCATTGAATTTGAGATTTTTGATTTGACTTAGTTTACACTCCAGACATGAATATAAATATATATATATATATATATATATTCTTTCATGAGGAAAGAAAAAAACTGCCTACAAAATATATACATTGAAATTAAAAAAAAAAAAAATCAACAAAACAAACTGTAGCACTGCTATAGGAAATGCTAGACTGGCAGCATTATTTTGATAGAAATATTTTCCCCCAAAATACGCTGTCATTAGATACGATTAAGGTAATCTTCCTAAAATTAGACAAACAGACAGAGATGTACCATTGTTATCTCCTGCAGCTGTCTGACTACCAGATTTGTGACATTTTAGGGGTATCTTTTCAAAGCAGCATACAGAGTTTTAGCTGCATGACTCTCAGAAACATCAACAGAAGCTGATCGATTAAATCCCACACTTGCCTTCGCTTTGAAAAATTTTCCCCTAAGCATCCTGTCTGTTGGGCTTTAGAAAAGTACTTCACTATTTCCATGCAGAGAAATGCAGAAAATATTCAATCTATATTAAAAGATAAATTAAATTAAAATAGAATAAGACTAAAAAGATATAAAATAAAATAAAGATCAGCATTTCTACTAGTTCTCTGCTCCCTTGATTGCTGCTCTGGTGCTGTGAATGCATTCCAAGCTTTGTTACATCCATCAGGGATGGTACAGATGGACATTTTGCCTGTCCAACCTGACTCAACCGCTTGAAGATTCATCAGAGAGAATCTGTTGGCAATTGCAAATGGATCTAATCCAGAGCCAGCAGATTTTGTTTCTCTAGAGGAAAGCAGGACTGTAAAGGGCAGACTAGACTGGCAAAAATATTTACTTTTATATTTCATCACTTCAAATTTATAATGGGACAAAATGCCTTTAAAACTTCACCTTTTTAATACAATACTAACAGAGATTTTCAATGCAATTCATTTGCTGGCAAGTCAGACACTTGAGAGTGGGAAGCATTTTGAGCTAAAAAAAAAAAAGAAGAAAAGAAAAAGCAGTCAGCAGGGTGACATGTACTTTATTAGTCCTCTTCAAAATCACTTCCTTCCCTTTCTCTCTTTTATATTTCTTGTCTTTCTATGTGCTCTCCTTGTTACATTACATCCCTCATTTTAGGCATTTTAATCCCTCCAAAGGGATGCATCCCAGTGGCACAGACAGTTGTTAGGCGCAATTCTCAGCTACACCATGGCTCTTTTACAGTGCTGCGGCAGCGAAAAGCAGCCTCATAGCCCATGGAACTGGCCACTGTGGAATATCCTCCCCGCTATGCACAAAACGGGGTTTCAGAAAGCAAGTAAAGTCAGCACATTGGATATATAATGGCCTCTGTCACATTTCCCAGTGTAAAAGACCCCCATGACTTGGGTAAGCATGGGGAATGAAGAAAGGGGAGCTTGCTTGAGATCTTATCATGAGCTTGAGAGAAAAATCCTACAAAATTCAACCTAGCTAGCTCCAAAGGGTACCTTTTGCCTCTGAAGAAGCTGTGGTGCAATGAGGAGAATCAGACATTTATTACCTCTTGTAGAAATGTGCAGTAGTTTTTCTGGGGCAGTTATAAATATATAGAATTTACTTACTTCACACCTGAGGAATTGTCAAACACAAGTATTCTCCTGTCTTCTCATAACAGGTGGGTGTGGGATGGTCACTTGTTTATAGGTAGAAGTCTTGTTGAATGGTCAATACTGTCTTTCTAGATCTGATAAGGATGTATAAGTTATCTTCTTTTCTTCTGAACCCTATTTGGCCAGTTGTTAATGACGCTGGAGTTGGTCAAAACATTTTTTTCCCTTATTTAATGTGTTTCCAGCACAGTTGCCACCAAAGGTTTCATATCAGTGCATGATGGTCTGTGCCCACTTCTGACCTACTTGGAACAGAAACACTCCCCCCTGTGCCAAGTCATCTTGTGGGTACAAAGAGCCTGATGTGAAAGTCCTTTGTTGGAGGCTTTGTTCAAGCCAGATCTGGGAATGCATTTACATCGGTGTTTTGGGGAGATGACATAGGATAACTTATAGAATTAGCAGGTGCCCATCCTTTTGAGTCAAGAACAAATGCTGCTCCACTTGTCCTATTCATACGTAAGAAAAATACCACTAAATTGTTGTTTTTCATCTACATATCCCCCAAAACTCCCTCAAAAGTGACAATGTCAAAATAAATTTAAAAATCATCTCTTCTGTTCCTCATCCAACACGGGTACAGTTGGTACTCTTATGAAATGCACTCTGAGTTTCTTTCTCGCTCTCCTCAGGGAAGGTTGTCAGCAATCCTTTGCAGAGAGGAGAGTGATGAAGCCATGCAGAAAGTGCAGAATCAGGATAACCTTTCTGCTCATTCTGCTCCTCACTGATGCCCTTGTTCAGATGGTGAATCAACCCTCAGCTACACTCCTCCATTTGGGCATACGAGATAATCCTAGTGCAAATGGCCACAGACACATACAGCACAGTGTGGAGTGCTCAAGAGCAGGCACACTTCACTGCATATTGTCAGTAGTTTCTGTGTATATAAATTTTTCCTCTCCAAAAAAAAGCCCCCCCCCAAAAAAAAACAAAAAAAACAAACAAACAAACAAACAAAAAAAAAACAACAACAAAAAAACCCCAACCAAACAACCAAACACAAAACAAACAAACAAAGAAAACCGCAAAAACAAACAAACAAAAAACCCCCCAGCCAAACAAAAACCCCACCCTGAAAACATAACTACAGCACAATTTCTCAGGAACTACTCTGTCATAAAGGTATGGAGTGAACCCTTTATACACTCATGAATGCTGGGAATCTGAGTGGATTTCTCAGCCATGAAACAAAGAAACTTCAGGCTCATCTGGCTCAGTGCTCAGCACCATCCACAAGATGTTGCACGTTCTCAAGCCCCATCAATTTCAATTGAGTTGAAAGGCCCCAGTTCCCATTATTCTCTTCCTGTTGGTAAATAGATTCCTGTTACCTCTAGTGAGTTTTGGGTCTCTACTCCCTAACTATGGAAAGCAAAATGTGGAGGCATTAAAGTGACTCTAAGTACCTTTGTTTCTGCTTCATTCGCAGCCCTGACCATCCCTAAGGGAAGGTAAAGCAGCCTTAGGGTGAGTAAAAATTATATTCTGCACACAAATATTGCATATTATTTAAGCACTGGTTTGTAAAACTGGGTATTTTTTATGTTTTTTAACATTTTTTTTAATATTCTGGAGATTAGAGAAGAAACAGTATAGATCATTTGCAGTTCCTAAGAATTTACCACCACACTTTCCTATTCCTCTTACGCCCTCTGAGAGTACCTTTAGTAATCTGTTTTCAGCTCTGTTTACTTTAGAATACTATTTAAATTAAGCTGGAAAAGTAATATTGTAAACATTAGTTGGTTCTGCAGTGAATGCCCAGTACATGATTTAATTAGAGGTTTAGAGTTCGTTTAGAAATAATGTTCCTGTGCAAATGTAAGCTTTAACAGTATAAAAGTATATATACATGTATGTAAACGTGCAAGTGTGTTTGTCCCTACTGTTAATATTATTTTTATTATTTTATTATTTCACTTTTTACTGTCTGTGGTTATGTCTTCCTTTGTTTTGGATTTTTCCTACTCTATCCTCTAGAAAAAAAAAAATAAAATACTTGTGACACTTACTAGCAAAAAACATAACAGCTTTGAAATCTATTTTCTTCTCTTTTTAATCCTACTTTAATCCTTTAGAGCTATAAACCAAGGAAAATGCCTATTTTCTACTGTATATATTTATAGCTTCTATTTTAAATAACTTTAGTGCTTTAAGATTTGCAATCACCATCATTTTCTATATGGACAAAAAAAGAATGTCAAAGTTTTAAGCTTCACAGGGAACAATTCAGGATTCTTTAATGTAGGATCCATATAAAAGCAATCAGAACTGTTCTTTCTGCACTCCAGCTATTTGGCTCCTCTCTGCTATTGTCTGGTGTATCCTTACCTTCAGTTCCAAGGCAGTTACATTTAATAACTAAATGCACTGAGCCAATTATTAAATTCACCACCATGATCCTCCCAATACATGCAAATGACGGACAAAGCTTAAAACCATTTCCCAAAGATGATAATTCTCTAATTTACGTGCATGTAAGAATTTGCCTTACACAATCTATAATTGTGACATAAGGAAAATTGTTAATAGAATATAAACAAAGAGTGACCACGAGCTCATGAACCACTTTCATCCTATTAGAAATACAACTGTTCATGCCCCTATCTTTCTATTTGCCTCTTTTATGTGTATTAAGTAAAATGTACACAAGGAGAATAGGGAAGAGAGATGAAAAGACTCATTAAGTGATCATATTTTTGTGTCATTATGGCATTGTTCTTTACATGTTCCCATTCTTCCTAGGATAACAAAAAGAGAAAGGAAAACATTTCCTAATGTCCAATTTCATAGTGAGTATTTTGAATATGTGGGACATTTCATCTTGGTTTACCTAGTCAAAAAGTGACTATATTCATGAAAGACCTTGAAAGTTAATCTATTAATCCGTAGGCCTAAAGCTACAGAAGTATCCTCTTAGTAAATCCTCTTAGCTAACTCAAAGGAAGTGGAGTGCGTACACAGCGCTCAAAACCGGTCCTTAAAAGAAGAAAGACTGGAATGGACTCTCTTGATTCTTAAATTTATTTCCTCAGTCATACGTAGTCATAAATTTCATGACCCTGAAAGCTTCTCTTTTTAGAATTAAATTCTTGAGTCCTTCTCTTCCCAAAGATGTCTGTTTGTCTGATATGGCCCTTCCTGGAGCACGTATTGTCCTTTGTAATAAGCGGTTGTCCTCGATGTTGAACTGATATGTTTGTGCCAGTCAGCTTTTATCTGCTGGATAGCTGTTTTCCAGCATTTTCAGATTGCCAATCATATAAAGTTTTTCACTGGAAGATTGAACACTTACTCAGATTTTTGAAGCCTATTGACAGAAGACTTCTTTTTAGCTGTCTGTCATGGACTGCTGAGAACAGCTTCCTCAGGGCTAAACAAACTAAGCTACTTCAATTTCCATTTCCAACAAAATATGTTTCTACACTCTTGACCATCATAGGCACTCCTTTCTGTGTCTTCTACCACTTAAAGGCAAACTTATTTTGTTCTAATTTTCTATCTGATTCTGGAATGAGAGTGATGACAGCTGATCCATGTGGAGAAATATCCTTACTGCTTCCAGTTCACACTTGATAATGTTCAAAGATAAGCACCACATGGCTATTGAAATGACACCACTGACCTATAAAATGTTGGTCTATAAGATAAATAATATCTCTCAGTTGATGGAAGGTTGAAGGAAACAAAAATCTGTGACTAAATATTGTGATTCACAGAACTACAACAGAATCTCTTCAGCACACAAAGAGGAAGGCCTCCTTTTCTACAAGGAAACCTAAAAAACTGTATGAGAAATCAAGTTAATTGCCTTTATCTGAGCATCATTTGTTTCTATCAGATAGTCAAGTTTTGCTTTTTGTTTGAGCAAAATTTCTCAGGTTTAGAAAAACAGTAAAAATGTCTGAGTGAAGTAAAGCCAATGAATTCCTGCATGGATTTTCTGATAGCTACTGCAGGATGAGTTTGGTCAGGATGCAAAATTGTATCAAACTTTCTATGCATAAGCAATTTCTCTTGTCTTTAAACAGCCATAAATTTTCATGGTTTTAGGAAGAAATTAATATCACGTTATTCTTCACATTTTTCCTAGATTTGGGTGCATAACACAGAAAGAGATGTACGTAAGTGTACAGGCATACATCAAAAGGTGATATATACTCCCTGTTCTCAGGAAACTAGGCTAAAAATGGGTCTGACTTCAAACAAATGAGAATAAAGTAACTCTGACTTTTAAAAAATACCACTAAAATAGCTTTTCAATTTCCCAATCAATTCTAAGCCCCACAAGACTTAGAAATTTAAAATCCAAATGCCCCAAACTGAACACAGGATATAATCTGAAAAACTTTATTTTTGGGTTCATAACACACCAGTTCATTGTGGCTTCTTTCTTTCAGCATGTGTTGTCATGGTTTTCAGCTGGTAACAGGAAAACACAAAACGTGATAAAAAAATGTAGTGAGAGGAGTATCAGCAAATTGGCACCAAGTCGTTTAAAACCCAGAAGAAAGCTTATCCTTTTGGTCACCCTAATATCAAGAACAAAGTTACAGTGATATTTGGAGACCAGGTTTTAGCTGCCATCAATTGGCATGGCTGCACAATGGAGCTAATCTAGATGGAGCTTTGCTGATTTCCATCTGTAAGGGATTTGGTTTTAATCTTCTGGTGCTTACCACCATTATAGTGTTCTCCAACTGACTCAAAATAAAAGACCTACTCTTTCCCTCTGGGTAACACATAATGATTCCTTAATGTCTATGTGAAGTACTAAATAACCAACACCACAGAGAGAGTGGATCTATCTTCATGGATCTTCTTAAACTCTCCTCTATCTGTGGGAATCGCCAAACCGAGTTAGGATAACTGATTAAAATGTGATTCTTTCCAACATTTCCTTTCCATAATGTTGTGTTTTTGTTTTTTTTTTTTTTTTAACTTCTGTTAATGTACGACTTTATAGCTCAGAAAATCTGGCCCTTTATTTTCTAAGCAGTTACTTGTGTATTACCCTTTGGATATATTTATTTATTTAATTGTAAATCCTCTCTTTGCTTCTCGTCTTTATTTCTTTTTCTTTTTATTTACCAGTAGGGAGACTTAGATAGGCTCAGTTTTCTTAATCCTCTTTATAAATTTAAAAAAAAACCAATTAAGTCTGCAGAAAGTCTTGTTTTTCTGATGGAAAAGAAAATCAGGCTTCCTGCAACATAATAATGCTTTGCACATCTATAGACCCTTTTATCTGAGGTTCTCAACTAGCTGTAAAACATGCGTTCATTAATTAAGCCTTGAAAGAGCCAAGAGACAAAACATTATGCCTAGGCTGCAGATAGGTAAACTCAGAAAACGAAATTCCCTGTTTTGATGGAAGTAACCCAGATTTGAGAAGTGGGACTCAAAAGTCCTAATTTCTATATGACATGTTTTAGTTCCACGTGAACTCCAGTCCCGTACTAACTGTTTTAATAGGCACAATTCAATGTTTCTTCTGGAGCTAGCAGTAAAAAAAGCCCCTTTATTATGTTGTTATCCAGAATGTTCCAAACCACAGCCTCATTTATCAATGAAAAGACTGTCATGGAGGTTCTCAGTAGGTATAAACTGCTGTAATTTGACTTTAACCTACTGAGAACTGGCAGTGTCCTAAGAAAGATGAGTCTGTCCTTAAGTCCACATACATGATAAACACGTGCATGATAGACAATCAATTTGTGTCTTCCAGCTATCCTGAAAACAGAACACAAACAAAACTCTATAGGCCATCTAAGAATAATGTTGGAGGGCAAAATGAATTACATGTTCTAATAATTGGGCGTAACTCTAGCAATATCAGGAGAGAGAGAGAAGAGGAAACTTAAGTTTTACTTGTCCATCTTAAGAGAACAAGAAGAAGAGGAAGACAACGAAAATAAACAAGCTGATAGTGTAAAAAAAAAAAAACAAACAAAACAAAAACTGCTGTTTGTGAATTAAGTTAAAAGCAAACTTCATTGGGGAGATATAATTTCAGCATCATGCTATGGAAGGTTCAAGGGAACTCAGCTTCATACTATAGCTGATCTGAAGGAACACACTTTCAAGAAGTTACTAAGGAAACAAGGTGGTTTGTTTCATATCCAGCTCCTTTATATTCATTCCAAATTTTTCTTGCAGTAGGATTAAAAAGAATATTTATACAGATTCTTAAATTTAGTAATTGATTGAACTCCAAAGCCTGTAGGATATTAAAAATTAGGGTTCAATTTCAGAACTAATTTCACTACGGTTTTGAAACGTTTCAATTCATTGGTAACAGGATTTACTTCATTAATTGTAGATTTCCAAAAGTTAGACATCTGAGTAATTCAGGCTCAACCTCTTCAGAGTCCAATAGAGAAACAGGTACTTCAAGGAAGAGCTGTACTTGAACAGGTGCTTTCATCTGAAAGTGCCTGTTTCTCACCACTGAGTATGAAAGGAGAGTTGGTGGGTTAGCTGAGTCACACACAGCAAAATTGAAAACATTTTCAGGGAGATAAGCCTCAGCCTCAACTGGCTTCCATAATAGACATTCATGTACACTCGTAACAAACAGCCTTTGCGGGTGGAATGAAACTTCCACCATCCCACAGACGTGCTGAGAATAATTCATTTCTATGCAGAGGCTCTTAATTGAATCATCCCATCCAAAATGAGGAACCGATTAACAATCTAGAAGACAAATGGCACCACAAAAAGATAAAGCTCATGATAGTTAAGAAGGAGGAAGAGAAAATAAAAGAATTCATAAATAAGGCTTCAGAAAGAAATATTTCAATAAATTCAGAGAATTAGACAATAATACGTTATGAAAGAAAAGTAATAGGAAAGCTTATTTCTTTAAATAAACAACAGAAGAAGAAAAAGTAATTCTAATATGGAGGAAGAATAGAAACTGTAGAAAGGGATAAGATTTCCTACACCAATACGCATCTACTGATCTTAAATACAGAAAGGAAGAAAATGGAACTGGGAAGAAATTTCAAAGCCGGCTTAGGCTGATCTCTATTTGTGCTATTGATGAAAATATGACAAACTTTCCCTCGTTCTTTGCAACCTCACTTGTGCTTTCCACAAGACGCCTTTTCAGCTGATCCAAACCAGCCCCTGAGAAAAGCTGGTTACTCTTCCTTCAGATCAACAGGTTGATCTGGTTCAACTGCAATGGTCCTGCCTTTGCATGTGTTGACCGTAAAACTGCACTCTATAAAGTCTATAAAGATAATAGCATAAGATTACAAAGGCGGACTGAAAAAGAAACAAAACTGCGCAAAACACAACCATATAACAAAAGTTCATAAAATATGATAATATGAAGAAAAAGGGCCAGAAAAATGACCATGCTCATCCTGCCACAGAGAAATTTGTTCAATTAAACCCTATTAAGATTAATTTTTGTTTGTTTGTTGTTTTTTTAACTAATTTTCTATTGGATGCAGCTGGTTTTAGGCAACAAGATTTATGTTGTTGGACGGTGGACAAGGACTCCAGTGAAAGTTAAGGGCATTATTTGCATTCATAAAGGTATATGCCACTCATTTAAACAAATTTGCTTAAAAATTCACAAGATTATCCTAAACTGCCATTTGAACAACTGTCATATATGCATACCAGTATATATTCTGCTTTTAAGTTGGTTGCATATAACAACAGCATCCGTGAAGAACTTTGAAGCAGTCTCAGTGATTTTCTTTGACAACCTGGAGATGGGTGTAGCAGAAAAATGGAAGAAAGCAAACATGGTCCCTATGTTTGAAAAGAACAAAAGGGAGAGACAGGAAAACCAGGCCATGTGTGTGTATATATATATATATATATATATATACATATATATACACGTCCTCCATTGTAGTGCACTTATCTAAAATGTACATGTGTGTATGATATGCATGAATCATCTGCTTGTACAATGAATATGTTTTCTCAATAAATTAACAGTATATAACGATATAACTATATTTATTTACTTACATATTATAACCTAAAGAAACTGATTATGCAATCGTTCTAATATTCTACCAATATTGTGTTTGGTTTTTGAATTCTCTGCAATTTAGCAATTAGTGCAGCAAAGATGTGGGGCTTTGTTTTGGTGATATTAAATAACTATTTGTGTGTGTGTGTATGTGTGTGTGTGTGTGTGTGCGCATGCACTTCACAAAAATAGAGAATTCATATTGCTTGTGGATAAGCGAATCCCCAGTTTGTCAGTATTTGACAAGTGTTTAGCACTTTTCAATCTAAAAACTTCTTCTTCATGAATTTTTAAACCAATTAGTTGAAACAAGTGGCATATAAATAAAAAATAATTATTTTGCAAACTCTTGCTGTACTTGTCAAGATTATTGTCAGCTTTGAGGCACCTTCAAACAACGCAGGGAAACAGAAACCCCTATGAAGATCTCCCAGAGAAGGAACAAATTCTTTCTCAGAAGCAGGTTAGATCCATCAGTATGATGCTTTAGTGAAGGCTTTTTTGTAATCCTAGTTAGCAGACTGACATGATGTTTCCTTATCATCCCCACATTTTTGTTAAGGCTCTAAATTTCCTTTCTGGATAGCACCACAACATTCTTTTCACTTGTATAATCTCCCAGTGATGCAGATCTACCCACTGCACCACACCACATTGGTTAGGGTAGATGTTGTGTAAAGAAATGAGGACAAAATGACCATTATTCTTCCTCTCTGCTCAGGAGAAAAGCCAGGCCCTGGCGGAGAACAGCACTTCTCTGTCTCCTGGAAAATCAATAGCAGTCTTGGAAACGGAGGCTGCACAACGGTTGAGTCTCAGTCCAAAGTCTAAAGGAAAATAAAACAATAACAAACTCTAGTTTTTCTCCCTGACATTTTTCTTTGACACAAAGAAATTACTCCCATTTATTGCAACTCTGTTGTTGACCTTGGAGTTGAACCCAGCTCCTACACAAAACCCCCTGAATCTTCCCCTTTCATGTACTTTTGGCCTGCACCTCTAATTCATGCTTTGACACTGATTATTCTTTACTGATGTATTGACTTTTCTTTTCTGATTTGTTTGGATTTGAATTGTAAGTTATTCCTCAAACATGGCTTTTGCTGGCACCAAATTTGACCTATTGTTCCAATTCTGACACATTTGGGCAATAAAGGGTTGTAAGAAGTGTGTTTTAAATTTCAGTACCTATCCTACCAATATCCCTAGGTGTTGGATGCAAAGGGAGAAACTACCTCTGTTTTATTTCCTTTTTTTGTAATTTGAGAAAAAAACATCCATGTTAAATTACTGGGATGGCTTTTCTCTGCATTTTCTTTCCCCATGCCTTCTTCCCTCCCTCCTTTGTACTTTCCCCTGTTTCCTTTTAATTTTTTTTTCCCTTCAATCTGTTGTTTTCTTTTACTTTTAGAGATAACTATGGTAAATAAATACAGATTTAATCGTTAAATCCACTATCAACAGAAAATGCACAGTCCAGGTGAATGGGGGAAAGATAGACAAGAAAGGGAGTGGGAAATACAAAGAAAAGAAAAAATCAGTCTGCCGATCAAATCTTTCATTTCCAAACAGAAATAATTACAGTGATGGTCAGTGGGGAGATTTGGGCAATTTATAGTGGTATAGAAGCAAGTTCCTATCAACAATACTTGATATTCAGGGCAAGCCGCAGAACTACAAGTCCTGAAGCATTGCCTATAATCTTTATTTCATTTTTAGATGTTATGCTGTAATAAAATGTAAAAAGGGAATACATAAAAAGTTATAGAGGTGGGAAAAAACATGGTTTGAAGTTGTATGGTATTTCTTGACAGGGCAAGTTCCTAAGGATATGCAGAGAATAACAAATGCTATTTGAAATAAGTACAATAGAGATCTGAAACTAGATTGAAAACCCAAGTCAATTTTCCTGAGTGTCTTTTGATTAGCTTTCTTATATAGAACTGAAGCTTAAACAATGCTGGGGATTCAGAGTGGAGAGGTGCTTGGGAACACAGTGAGAAATGGGTTACTCCTACCAATTTCATTTCTGTAGCTTTACAACATTATCATTGCACATTGTTTCAGTGTTTTTGCAATAATCCATAAATGAAGCAATGTCAGAGGGAATTTGATTGATAGCTGGGAAAACACAAAAACTGTGAAAGTTATTTCTTTGCTCTCTCTCTGTCTGTCACTGCCTTCTGGGCAAGAGATGTTACCAGTAGCTGTATAAAATAGCTAGAATCTATTGCCTGGCTCTCTATATGGGAAAACACTAACGAGTTTGTGGATATCGCTTTGGACAAAAAAAGGTGACAAATATGCATGTAACATATTTGACCTGTGGATTGGTTTGAGTGATTTATGTCGGTGGTGTTTTTTGTTTGGTTGTTTTTATTTTTTTTTTCTCCCCCATGTGTTGCTTGCTTTTTATCTCTGAATTTAGCAAAAGGTGTCTTTCTCTCTTGCAACAAAATTAACCTTTAACTTGGTTTTCACCTTTGGAGAATTCTAGGTTGAGAATGAGTGCACAGATAGCATTTTGATTTGCAACTGAAATAAAGAGGTCCCTCAGAGCTCAGATTTGAGCTTTGTATGTTTATACACACATGCAGAGCTCTTGCAAAAGGAATGAGATATGCAGAAAATTCATATTGATACTATGATATGCTTATTGCTGTTTCTTCTATAATTTCTCTATTTCTCTCTTTTTCTTGTTATGTTATTGTTCGAATCCTCTAACTATTCTTCAAACTTAGATTACTTTAAAAAGGCAATTTGCCAGGTAC
>VZTI01001575.1:710903-732442 GCA_013397865.1 Struthidea cinerea | reverse complement strand
TTTTTTTTTTTTTTCCCTTTCTTTTCTTTATTTCTTTCTTTTTCTTTACATTTCCAGCAAGGAATTACTCTCAGATCCTACGTTACATGTAAGAATGAGCACCCAGAATCTCAATGGAGATAGCAACAGAGATGATTCTAAGAGGGCCAGGTGATTCCAGCTGTCCCTTAGGAATACTGCACTTTGAACCCTGCACAGGTGGTGTTTGAAGCTACAACATTCTTCATAGCTTTAGGAAAAAAAATACTATTTTAAGAGGTATTTTATATTACTAACATTATTTGACTCTGTTTTTTACCCTCTCAGAACTCTGTCAATCTCTCTGTCTCTCTACATAACCTTGTAATAATGGAGTGCAAACCAGCCTCTCTTTGAAAGGTGTTTGAATTCCCATACAGTTCCCAAAATGCATACTCTGGAAGCAGTGCAATGTGCTTAAATCGTGATCATGAGAAGTGACACAACACGCTTAAGTTGTAATTGTTCCTCTTTGGGTTGATCCACTTCTGTTCTACCATTTGTACACACCATGGCCTCCTCTAATGCGTGTTAACAAAAATTGCAATTCATGGTGTGTGTTGTGGGACATATTGTGTTTAAGTACTGAATGATGACAGACTTGGTGGGCTTCCACTGCAAATATTGCCCATGGGGAAAAGTTGCTTCTGAGGCTGTGGTAAGTAGTCTCAAAATACTATTTGCTTTCCTTTTCTTCAGGATTTATTGCATTTTATCATGTATTATATATTTTATTCAAAGAAGTCTTTCTAGGGATAAGGACTTCAGTACATAACAACAGCTCCCTTGAGTGGGAGATTTCAGGGCGACCTGCCAGCTCTTCTTGCTGCAGATGTCAGGCCATCTGGCTGCCATCTCTGGGGCAGGACACATCAAGGGAGTTGGCTGGCGCATCTCCCCAGCAGGAGTTACTTGGTAGGGGTAAAGAGGGGAGGGGAGTGTGTGAGGATGTGTGGAAAAAATATAGCAGACTACTGTCATGGGAAGTTTGTGAGTGAGACTGGTTTTATGTATATATTTATGTAAATAGATAGAAAGACAGGTGTACTGAGAGACATTACTTCCAGCAAAGATTATTCAGGGTTAAAAATGAGCTTGGGTAACTTGGGTAGGAAAGACATCTCATTCGTAGTATTCAATATTTCTAATGTTTCGATTCCATCCTTTTTGTTTATTTTCTTTTTTTCTTATGACAATGCAAATAATGCGTGCAAGAAGGGTGTGTGAATTTTGGTGGGTTTTTATGAACGTGTGTACCACTGAATACGTTTGAATGGACAGCCATCTGTTGTCAAAAGATGTACAATTCTTTCTCTGAGCTGGCATACTGGATAATAATTAACTTAGATAATCTGAGTTAACCACGCAAAGAGTTGGGTCAATGGCTCATTGTCCACGGGAGAGCAGTGATGAGTGATGTCCCTCAGGGGTCAGTGCTGAGGCTGACACTGTTCGACATTTTTGTTGGTGGCAGGGACACTGGGATTGAGGGCACCCTCAGCAAATTCACTGACAACAACAATCTCTATGGGGTCAACACACTGGAGGGAGGGGATGGATCCAGAGGCACCTTTACAAGAGGTCTTGCTAGAGGAGGGGCACCATGTCAACAATATGAAATTCAACAGAGCAAAGTGCTGGGTCCTACACCTGGATTGCAGCAATCCCGGACACACCTACAGGTTGGGTGGGAAGCGATTGAGAACAGCCCTGCAGAGATAAACTTGGTAGGTGATGGCTGATGAAAGACAACTTGAACTGGCAGTGAGCACTCACAGCCCAGAAGGACAAATGTATTCTGGGCTGCATCCAAAGGAGTGTGGGCAGCACTCAAGGGAGGGGATTCTCCCCATCTACTCTGGTCTTGTGAGACCCCATCTGAAGAACTGACTGCAGTTCTGGTGCTCAAGATAGAAAGGATATGGAACTGCTAGAACAAGTCCAGAGGAGGCTGCAAAATTGGTAAGAGGACTGGAGCATGTCCCCTGTGAAGACAGGCTGAGAAAGTTGGGGCTGTTCATCCTGGAGAAGAGAAAGTTGAGTGGAAAACTCATAGGAACCTTCCAGTATCTGAAGGGGCTACAGGGAAGCCAGAGAGGGACTCTGCATCTGTAGTGGGTAGGAGAAAGGGGACTGGATACGAACTGAAAGTGGGCAAATTTAGGTTAGATATTAGGAAGAAACTCTTTGCTGTGGAAGTGGTGAGACACCGGAACAGATTCCCCAGGGAGACTCTGGATGCCCCAACCCTGGAAGTTTTCAAGACCAGGTTGGACAACCAGGTCTTGAAAAACCTGGTCATCCAATCTGGATGCCCCAACCCTGGAAGTTTTCAAGGTTGAGCAGCTTGTTCTAGTGGGAGGTGCCCCTACCCAAGACAGGGAGCTTGGGACTAGATGATATTTTAAGGTGCCTTTCCCATCCTTAACATTGTATGGTTTTATGATCTTCTATCCAGATAGGTGTAGCTTGAAAGAAGAGGATGGTGCAACCTCAGGAATCAGACCTTTCTGTTTTTTTTCTACAAGGATGAAACATTGGCTGTTGCTAAAAAGACCTGAAAACCAAAGGCAGTGGTGAAGACATAATTTTATAAAGAAGATATGGCCACCAAAAATTGAATCTTTGATGCTTGGAAGCTGACTAGAGCTTCCTGCAAGAGCTTAAAAGACCCTATCAAACAAAAACACCATCATCAACATCAACAGCAACAAAAAAAAAACTGGTTAGGAAGCAACAGGAGTGCAACTTTAGTGGATAAGTTTTGAGGACCCTAGCAATGGTGAAATATTGAAGTTTCTGAGTAATGGCTTATGAATCCCAGTCTGGGGCAGACAGGTCTAGGACAGGGCAAACGTGCATAGTGCGTATCTCAGGAATGAAAAAGGGGTCAGATCAGTAACTATATATTAAGATTCAAGTCTTCTACTCAAAGGCTGAAGTCTGAGTCTTGGTACTGGGTACTGACATGCCTCCCTAAGTAATTCTTCTGCAAGCAAATAAGTAACAGAAGGATGGAAGATCTACCTTTGTCAGCTGTTTATTCAGAAATGAGATGTTGCCCTACCTTAGGCTGATCTTTCAATATAAATTGTATGGGAAGTGCTTCACTTCCCTGAGCTGGACATGTTGATGCTACCACAAAGACAACCTTAGTGTGTTCTTTGAGAACTAATATAGGATAATGATCTACTGGGAATAAAGTTGGCATGCTGTGGGATTGTCCCTTTGGTGATCAGGATGGGCTCATGACTTTTTCTCTTCTGCCACTGTCTGCCTTCCTTGTCAGAATTGGGAAGGGACCGATATCCCACCTCCCTCAGTGCCATCGTTACATCGTTAGGTGGGCAAAAAGGTTAAGATCAGAATGTGACATCAGTTGTTTGGTTTTTTTTCCATGGAGATCACACCTGCATGGAATAATCAAAGAAAACAGGAACAGAGCCCTGAAAGAGATCCCTGCAGTCAGTACCTTCTTACTGAGTCCAGTCCTTTGTTCTCACTGGCAGCTGTGTAATTTCAGGCAAATTTGACTCTCACCTGTATCTTTTACGTAAACTTCTTAATGAGGTTAGTCAATCAAAGAAGGTGATAAGATTTCATGCACCATGTGCTAGTCCAAAGGATGGAAAATAATGTGTTCAGATGCTGCATAAGTAATATATATAAAGGGTGAAAAATGGGAAATTAAAAAAAAAAAAAAACTTACATATTCTGTTAATAGAAGCTAAAAGCTTTTATGTTTCAGGTATCCACCTGACTGGGTTTTTTTCCTTTAAATGTTGCCCTTATGCAATCACTCAAGCAGGGTTTGGGGCAGGTTTTTTCCCTCATTTAATTTTTTAATGCCATTGAAATGTTCTCTTGTCTTTGCTTCAATTCACGTCTCTTCCTTGCTCTTCTTTCTTCTACTTTATCTCTCTTTAAAAAATTCTGCCCTTGTATAAAATACAACAAACAACAAGTGATAGCTAGAATTAGTCAAGTGTGCTTTAAGACCATGAGGCACTATCAGCAAATGCAATCTGTCCTCTACAGACCTAATATCCATGGAGATGAAACAAAATGTTGTTTACTGAATCAACACTAACCACAGCATGGCCTGCATGGGGGAACCAGGCACACATTACTGCAGAGGCTAAAGAGTGTAAAACCACTGATCCTGCAGTTACAGGGTCATAAAATCCTGCTTTCTGTGAAAAGCATTTAATAGTGGGCATTTTTAATACTTCCTCTCTGGGAGACACAAAATACAAGGGACCTTGAATAATTACTCAGTATAAAATATTGGGAGTAAACTTCTGTCAACAAAGCAGATGGTCCTCCCCCTTCCTCCGACACCCCCTGAATCCTCCAGCCTCGAACATACAAAGTGTGTTCTGACAATTTGACAGTTGATAAGGAAAAGACATTTACCATTAACTCTAAATAGGAACAAGGAGCACAAAATGAGAATACGGCCCTTCGATGAACATAAGCGTGAGTTCCAGTCAGCTGATCCCGGTTGTGCTTTGTGAAACGGGACTGTTTTGTCTGTCCCTGTGTGTGCTATTTTTGATGGCAATAAATAGAGCTTAACTGAATAACATTTCAAATGGGTTGCAAGCTGCAGTTTTATTTGAGGTTGTGGTTGCTTTCAGTGCTAGGCAAAGGCATAAGCCCTGCGCAACCTTCACATCTATATGTTGAGTGTGTACAGCACTTTCTCAATTTGTGTGTGCTACAGAAAAGAGTTATCATTTGCCTTTACTGTAATGAACCACTTGTGGTTGGGGATCATGCACAAAAGGATAGGATTCTTCTTTTAACATTTATAAACAGTGCAATTCATTTAGTTTAACTGATGGCAGGTTGAATTTATGATGCTGAGTGTGAGAGAGATAAATCCCACTGTCGCTACTGTCTCAGAAAATATTAAAAAAGTTATATTTTGTTTATAAAATTCTTCTTGTGGATTTACTAAAATAATTTAAAATTTTAAAAGAGCATTCTCACACCTGATAGACAAGGCTGCTTTGGTGCAAATGCAAATAATAAGTGAATATCAGGTTTTCATACTAATCTCAGCTCATGAGAGATATGAGGCAGTTATAATCAGCAACAATATTAAACTTATATTCCAGAATTGGGTAGAAAATGCTTCCCTAACTAAGTAAAATCCATTTCTAAAAATTCAGACCCACTCACCTGCCCTAATTCTCTCATCAGATGAAACTGTCCTTCAAAAATACAGCGAATAATCATAAGAAATCCAGACCCACTCCTTTCTTTGCTTGTATCAGTTGGGGAAATGTTTCTTCTTCTTCATGGCATGGATTTATTCTATGTATTTTTATTCTATGTATTCCACCACTGGGACCCTGCTGTATTGGTGATTATAGTCATGCTTCTGCAGGCTGGTTAAGTCACTGCTCAGCTCAGCCTGTGGTGGTTGACGGTGTTAGGGCAGTGGATCACTGGCTCCATTTTTCAATGTTCATGCAAGAGGGTTTCCACCATTGCTGGTTCCAATAAGAACAGAATCATTACACCAGATAATCATCTCAGAGTCAAGAAAACCATACTTGTTGAAAGGATGTGTCACCCGTTCTAATTTTTTAGTACGTCTGTATCATTGGTGGGTCTGTACCACCCCAGACTGAGAAGACTACAGCACACATCTGAGCAGCTGAGGGAGCTGAGGGTGTTTATTCTGGAATAAAGGAGGCTGGGGGGGAACCTCATCTCTCTTTACAAGTCCCTAGAAGGAGGTTGTAGCCAGGTAGGTACTTCTTCTCCAAGGCAACAAGTGGCAGAACAAGAGGAAACAGACTCAAGTTTCACCACTGGAGGTTTAGATTAGGTATTTGGAAAAAGTTTTTCACTAGAAGGGTGGTCAGGCACAGAAACAGGCTGCCTAGGGAAGTGGTGGAATCACTATCCTGGAATTGTTCAAAATGTGTGTGAAGGTGGCATTGGGAACGTGGTTTAGTAGAGAACACATTTGTTATACTGGTTAACAGTTGAACTCTGATCTTAGCAGTCTTTTCCAACTTTAATAATTCTAAGAATTTATGATTATGAAGCTATGAAGACCTGCATTTTAGATGACTACTTTTGTTTCTGTCTAGAGTAAAAGGAAACACTTTCATAAGAATGTGATATGAATGTGGTAGGGCATTTGTGACTTGCTGAGAGTTTTGAATCATTTGTGTTCTGACTCATATTTCAGTTTCTGTATCTGCGGCTGGAGAATTTCTGCAGAACTGAAAAAAAAGAAAGATATTGTCACTCTAATGGTATTCAAATGCTGAGTCAGAAAAAAACAATGTGAAACCAAGAGTTGTCTTTTATTTCTGAAGAATTACTCAAGTGTTGCAGGCTGTAATGGAGAAATGGGTTTCATCCTTTGTATACAACACCACAATAATGGAGCAGAAATAAGGCCAAGACCTCAACTCCACGAACTGTAATGTTGTTACACCAGCGCACAAAAGCTGAGACTCTCTTCACTGTTGGCTGCACTGTATGTGCAGTGATTTTAAGATTAGCCATTTTTAATAATCTGCATACACACAAAAGCACAGTACTACAGGGATAGCATTTTGTAATTATGCTCTTCATAATATAGCAATCCTGTCTGAATAATGTCAGATTGCAAATGGATATAATCCTGTATGAAGAGTTTCTTCAATTTTGAATTATGCTACATTACATTGCAGAGACTTTTGAAACAGAGGGCTCAGTCTTTGAATAGGGGTGTCTTTATTCTGCATTAACAGGTGCAACAGATTGGTGCAGGTATCTACTGGCTACAAGCTGTGAGAGAAGAACTGTGACACTGCATTGCAAAGTTGATGTGTACAAACCTACTGGTGACAGTATCACTTGACTCAAATATAATGTGGCTGTGTCTTGAGCAATGGCCCGTTCTCCTTTCCTACTCAGGAAAATCAAGAGCAGCACTATGAACCCAGTGGAGTTACAATTACACATGAAGCAATGTGCATTATTGACAGCTCTGTTTTCCAGTAGCCAAAATATCAGTGAGGAAGTTTTTCAGAGCACAAAAGAAAATATAAAAGAGTAACAAAGAGATGGGAAAACAATAGTAAAAATACTTTTAATTTGACATAGGAAGGCTTTATATCATTAAATGTAATTATATCAACTCTTCACGCAAGCTTCACATTTCAAGAGGTATCTGGGATGTATCATAACTGTACATACTGGTAACTGTCTATAAGCAGTATATAAACACAAGAAATTCAGATTCATTTAACTGTCTAAATACCAGAGATCTAGAAATCCAGGGGTAAAACAAAAAAAACCCAAAAAACAAAACAAAACAAAACAAAACAAAACAAAACAAAAAAAAAAAAACAAAACCAAAACAAAAAATCCTCAAAACAACAACAGCAAAAAAAATTAGCTTAAAGAGGATGGAAGGAAAGACAAGGATGGAAGGAAAGACAAGGAAGGGAAATGATCATTTCAACCACACAGGAAAATGCCAGTGATTTCCAGGAAAACTTAATTTAGCACACAAGAACATACACACCCCCCTTCTGGGCTCCTTAGTACAAGAGTTCCTGGAGTAGGTCCAATAATTGGTGACAAAGATGATTAAGGATTTAGACCATCTCTCGTACGAGGAAAGGCTGAGGGAGCTGGGGCTGTTCAGCCTCCAGAGGAGACACAGCTGAGAGGGGACCCCAACCCTGTCTGTCCCTATCTGCAGGGTCCAGGCTCTGCTCCAGGGGCCCAAATGACAGCAGAGGAATGGGCAGGAACTGATCCCAGGAAGTTCCACTTGGACAGGAGGCAGAACTTCTTCCCTGTGCAGTGGCCAACCACTGAACAGATTGTCCAGACAGGGTGCGGAGATCACCCCTCATTTCCGGAATATCTGGGATATTCCAGAACCCTCTGGACACAATTCTATGCTGGACACTCTCGGATAGCCCTGCTTGAGCAGGGAGTTGGGACCAGATGACCCCCACTGTGGTCTTTTCCAATCTGACCCATTCATGTTTTTAGCGATTCTGTGATACTGAAGATGAACATTGCTATTCTGAGAGGCAGCTACTGAACACCCAGTTCTGTCACCTTGTTTAATTAAACAGAAACCACTGGTTATCATTTTGATCTCACATCCCAAGGGCCATGGGACAAAACCCTAGAGTGATATCTACATATTAACTTTTGCACTGATAGCAGGTGGTAGACTTGTGATTCGCTTACTGTCTCTAAAGACATTCATCCCAGAACATTCATTTTTAGCAACCTTGAATTGGCTGGGGGAGACATTTTGGCCAGAAAGTATCTCAGGGACAATAGGCATAAGTAGCATCTTGAGGACAATAAAACATCCACTATCAGGTCCCTTAGTCTTCCTTCTTCCTGAAGTTTCTACGTGTCTGAAGGAGAATGCAAAGGACGTTGTACTCTCATCTGTGTCAACCTTACACAATCAGGCGATCCCCTTCTGCTACAAAGTCCCTGCCTTGTTCCTCCAGCCCATTCTTGTGATGTTCTGCACTGCATGACCAGCATAAAGATGCACTAGGGTACTGTTTCTGTATATAAGCTGTCTTATTCCTTCCTAATGAAAAGTTTGATATAAAACAAGGTATAAGGCAACAAGTAAGATGATTTGTAGAAATTGCAGCAGTGCCTAAGATGTCAGCGGTCTCCACACACACATTTCTATGGTTACAGACTGATAAAAAAATGACTAAAATTCATCAAGTGCTTCTATAAATCTCTTTACCGAAACAGCAGTGCAGGAGCCTCCCAGGAACTGTAACACTACAGATGAAAAAGCTTAATCTTTCCCCACACTAGCCTGCAGCTAGACCACCACAGTAGGTGGTGCTGTGAGAAGAGTCGATTGGCATTTGGGTCTCTACAGGGGGAATAAGTAACAAAAAAATTACCATCCTTCACTTCCCTGCCCCCACCAACCTCTCAAAAGTAGTTTTTAGAGCTCCTGAAATGTTCAAAATAAGAAAAGTCTTATTTCTACCTCCTAGCCTCTCCCAAGAAGGAAATCCATAATGGAATTATTTAGTTCCCAGTACAGATTTCAAGTTTTCTCTGGGAAAGCAGTAAAGGAAATACAAGGAAAAGGGGGAAAAAATAAAAAAAAAAAGGAAGGAATCACAAAGAATCACAGGATAGTCTGAGTGGGAAGAGACCCAGAAGGATCATAAGAGTCCAGCTCTTAAGTGAATGGCCCATATGGGGATTGAACACATGTTCTTGATGTTACTAGCACCAAGGTCTAACCAAATGAGCTAAGGAAGGAAGAAGAAAAGTCATAGGGTAAAAAATTGAAGAAAAATCTTAGGGTAAAAAAATAAAGAAAAAAAACAAAGCCATGAAGACATTTTAAGGAACAAGCATTGCAGCAGAGAGATTACAACAACCAATAAAATGTAGGCAAAGAAAGGTACACTAGCAAATTAAACTAGAATAATTTTTCTACATCTTCAAGGAGAGAAAGAGATATTATGATTACAAAACCACAGCAGAGAGAATGGGGTTAATACAGAATGTACACTAATTAAATACAGTAAAACACTTGACAAAGAATGGAGTTTTTTAAAGAACAGGAAATCACTGAAAATATCAGTTGGCTAGCTTTTTTTGTGGAAAACCATTAGTAACTTTATTGATTAGTGTTTTCTTTATATATATGTGTGTGTGTGTATATATATATATATATATATAAATATATATATATCTTGTCCCACAGCATCAATTTTTTTTGAATAACATATAGATAACTCCTAAACACATTTCCATATGGACACCAATTAGTTTCTGACCGGTTTCTGAAGGCTTCATTTCTAGAGATAGAATTAGTTTCTGGCCTCAGAAAGAGTTCTGGCATTGAAACAGTCTGGCGAAGAATGGGCCAGAATTGTCTTCAATGAAGAAATTCCTTGCTGTGAAATCCAGTCCCTGATGGAAAGTATTTCCTACCAGCATAAACTAGTTGCCTCTCCAAAGATGTTTTGATTTCATACAGCACTCTTTATCAGAAATCCCAAGAGTTGCCTGAAGAAATCACTTAGTGTTCCCAAAACCAGGAACACGTATACATACAAGTAATTAAGAACATCTTCTTGGTTTTATTGCATTGTTTTATTGTCTTGTTTTGCAGTGTTTTTTTTTTATTATTATTTAAAAGAAAAGAGAACATATTTTACATTAATTGGTGTTATACAGAGTATAAAACCTTCACCACTGTGTACCCATTATTGTCCATTAATTGTTTTCTCATCTGATCTCTCCTATTTTGTTTCCTTAAATGGTTGTTATTTGTGTCAGGCTCTCTTCTTATGAGGAACTCCCCATGAGTGAATGATTTTAACCTCGGTTGAACCTCATTGATTTCAATCATATTCTGTCCAGAAATATTTCCCATAAAATCATGAAAATTTACAGTACCTGCATTCTGAGGCAGGCTCCTTATATTTAATAGTGCTCCCTGGTGCCTGGAAACCAAGTTTGTCAATCATTGATGTAATAAAGTAATTTCAATAACAAACAAAATGCAAAGATGTGCAAAAGCCACACCATTTTCTATCCATCTGTCTTCACCAACACTGTTCAAAGGGCCAAGAAACAGATTTGGAGTCTTTTCCTTAGATATTTTGCAGAGGTATATCAAAAAACTCATTAAGGGACTCAGAGCCAGACAAGTTGGTTGATAATCTGAAGAATGCTTACCTCAGTCTTCCCTTGAGGTGTGCTCAATGTCCTCACAGGAGCACACTTGCTCGTGGAGACTGAAACTCCTCAGTGACCATTATAAAATAAGAGAAAATAAGTAATAAAATAAAGATCTTGACTATATCCTCTGGATAGATTCTAGCTCCTAGTCAGTATTATACCTCTTAATAACACGGGCTGCCATAATCTCACATAGATTGTTTTCTGGTGCTTAAGAAAACACCATGTTGTATACAAAATGTCAGCTCTTATCTTCTATATCCTATACCCAAAGATATCTGTGTTCCAGAATAAAAATCTGCAATTAAATTGCTGAAAAAATTGCCTTATTTTCTTCATTCTTCAACTATGTGTTACACACTATTAGACCAAAATTTTTAATGAACTCACAAGTTTCTCTTTCAGGGTATAAGAGACAAAAAAAAAAAAAAAAAAAAAACAAAAAAAAAAACAAAACCAAACAAAAAAAAAAAAAAAAAAAAAAAAAAAAAAAAAAAAAAAAAAAAAAAAAAAAAAAAAAAAAAAAAAAAAAAAAAAAAAAAAAAAAAAAAAAAAAAAAAAAAAAAAAAAAAAAAAAAAAAAAAAAAAAAAAAAAAAAAAAAAAACCAACAAAAAAACAAACACAAAAACGCCCCAAACAAAACCAAGAATATCTGCTCATGACAAGGAGCAGTTTCTATTAGGAACAAGATTTAGTAACAACTTTTTTTCTCATAATTGGATTTGGGAATACTTATTTTGGCTGCGATTGGGGTTTCTTTTGTGGGTTTATTTATCTGGCTGGTTCATATTTTATTTTATCAATGTGTACAAGGGAGGGTGTCAATAGAACAGAGCCAGGCTCTTCTCGGCAGTGACAAGAAATAGGACATGAGGCAATGGGCAGAAACAGGCACAGAGGAAGTTACAGCTGAATATGAAGAAGAACTTTGCTGTGAGAGTCACTGAGCACCGGAATAGGCTGCCCAGAGAGGCTGAGAATTCTTGCTCCCTGGAGATGTTAAAAATCTGTCTGGGCACAATCCAGAGTAATATGTTTTGGGGGACACTGCTTGAGCAGGGAACTTGGACTCAAAGACTTGGTGTCTTACTGAAGCTGTGATTCTGTGACAATATTTACAAATTGCTGTAGCAAGCTGGGGGTGGGTCTCTTCTCCTAGGCAACTAGTGACAGGACAAGGGGACATAGTAACAAGCTGTGCTAGGAGAAGTTCAGCCCAAACATGAGGAGGAAATTTCTCGTGGAAAGGGTTGTGAAAAGTTGGAATAGACTGTGCAGAGAGGTGGTGGAGTCACCATCCTGGAGGTGCTCAGGAAATGACTAGATGTGGCACTCAGTGCCATGGTCTAGTTGGCAAGGAGGTGATCAGTCAAAACTCAGGCTTGATGACCTTAGAGGTCTTTTCCAACCTAAATGATTCTGTGATTCTGTAAAATAAAAGGCCTACTCGAAGTTGAGATAAATGGTGCAACTCTTTTTTCTTCAGTGATATTCATCGTGTTTTGGGAAATAATCAGATTCATGATAATTTAGCAGAAAGCATAAGTCAGAAATAAAATAATCTGTTATCAAATTACATAATTAGAGCCTTTAAAATACCCCAGAATCTATGACTGTATTTTAGAGCAGATGATGCTGGAATGAACAGATTTAGAGACATTGTCTTAAACTACTTCATATCTATGTTAATTAATACATTTTATCAAAGACCAAATTCAGCAGAATGCTTATGATCTTGCCTGCCCAGTTTAGTGCTAACACATAGCCTGACCTTCCAGCACTTGGGTTCTCTAGTTAGGTCCCAAGGCTGCTGTAAATGTTAAAATGAAGCACAAGACCATCACTGTGAAATTTGTTGCTGTCCTGCTTTTAAGGTATCTATTTTTCACGATGATGGGACATCAGGGATAGCATGAAGTCAGATGGGGTAGACCTTTTACAGCACGTTTTTTGAAGTTAGCATATTTACTGTACATATCAGTCATAAAAATGTCTTCCTGGAGTGTCACAGATATCCTGGCTGGAGAGAGTTGAACAAAGAATGTTTATATAAAGTGGGAAAAGGCAGATAGAAAGTAGAAAGAGAGAGTAGTAATGCAAAATTTGTGACTGAGATGGCAGTAAGATGCCCAGTAATAGAAGCAGTAATAGACCCTCTTCTCGTTTACAAGTTTGATGTGACCAACATTGACTCACAATCTTTCTCCTTTCACTTGTCTTAGAAAAAAATAGTTTTACAAACTTAATTTCCTGAACCTACTTTTCAAAATTGCTCTCACAAACTTTTAACTGTTTATAATGAACATGCTATACATGTGGGAAGACATTTTTCTGTTTTTCTGGTTTTTTTTTTGTTTTGTTTTCTTGTTTTTTTTCTGGGATAGACAGTCTCACAGATCTTCCCCTGGTTCTTTCTCTGCTAATTTCTGTATACTCTTTTTTCCCCATAGAACCTTTTCATTTGTTATTGCTAAATAAGGAGAAACAAATTGTGCAGGCACCTGGTCTGTTGTGAAATGGCTCCCCTTAACCCTAGTTTTCTCCCTTCAAATGAAAGACAAGAACAATTTTCTTGGATTGCTTTATAAGTTGAGGGCTCTGGAGATCTTTCTCACGTTGCTCTGAAGGCACAATGCTGGTTATACACTGTGTTGCACAGAAACAACACTGCTTTCCTGTTGCTTTTGTGGAACCTGGAAGTCTTGATTTAATTAGCTGACCCTTTGACTGGAATAAAAAGTGACTAATGTACATTTGATACAGTGATGTCGCCTCAGTATATATCACATGACTCGTGTACGCTAAGTGATTAGAAGACACAGATCTGGAATGCAAAGAATGGGCTTCCAAGAAAGTGAAGATCAAGGACGTGACCTCCAAAGCTTCTTGTATATTATTTAAACAAAATGTTCTGTGCATGTATTATATAAGGGTAATGTAATGTCTTAAGGTTTTTAGAGATATGTCTAAATAACTTCCTAAAGGATGGGGACAGAGGTTAAATTTGGATACGTCTTTTAGGCAGAAAAACCTCTATGGGAAGAATCATAAAGACAAAAAAGAAAAAAAAATCTAAATAGTCAACAGAGAAAGTCAGGTGCCTTGCAGAGATTGAGGTGAATGACCCTTCTGAGTTTCCTCTCTTTGACTCAAAAGTCAGACTAGGACAAGCTTAAAGAGTATTTAATCAGCTAGTCTGAAATAGTCTTGAGAAATAAAAATTACTCAGAATCTACGGAAAAAGACCCAAATATTTATGTTGTGATTCATCATCTTTACTTTTATTTATCTACACCGCACATCTACCTCTGAGCATTTCAGGTACTCTTTGTTATTGTCTAGGGAGAGGAATAGTAATTCATCTAATATATTCTGAGCATTTTCTTAAGGACAAGATGAATCATGACCTTGTTTCCCTCATTGGCTGGGGTGACAAGATAAAAAATATGTGGCTACCTCATTGATGTCTACATTTAGTCAGATGAATCCCAGCCTAATGACCAAGTGGAAGCTAACACTCTCTCTAATAGCTATTTGGACGCGCCCACATTATCTGAATTGTCTTGATGAAATAAAAGTAGGCTTGTGCCTAGATTTCCAAACCCTTAACCAAGTGACAGCTGGCTCCCTCAGGAAGGATGCTAAAATTTGACTGAAGATGGAGAATGAAAACCATCACTTTTCAGTAGGAGGTCTCTCTAGGTCATTTGTAAGGCAAGATAAAGTGATTTTTCTTGAACACAGTTTTCAGAATAAGATTCCAGTCTTTAAAGTTCATAATTTCTTTTTTGTTGAAAATACACATTTTTATGGTGAGTAATCACTGCGGAGTGACAGGAGGAAATTCATATTGAAATATGTAAAACATGTTTTGTATTGATTGATTTTCAACACCGCTGTGTAGATTGCACAATTAGATTGACATCAACAGATTTATTCCATTTCCATGATTCTGTCCAAGCATTTCAAGCTGTGTCACATAAAACACAAAAAACCTCCCTCCAAACTAATTGAAATAACATTAGGCATAACACTATTGAAATGAAACATTATGTATTAATTTAAGCAAATATTAATAAAACAAAAAATAAAGCCCATTATGAAATAACTTTCTATCTTTCTGCCTGTGTAATCCATCCATCTATTTTTTACATAAAGAATAGAAACAGATTTCCTTTCAGTGTGTTCTCACCAAAATCTGGTACTATCTGGAAGACACACGTGCATATTAATTGTAGTATGTGTTAGAGACAGAAAAATATTGGTTTTTTTGTAAACTGTCATAAGTTTTTACACCTACTTAGTCACTATGAAGGTTACCAAATAGCTGAAAGGTTTTTTTGTCTAACAAAAACCTGTGCTGTGTAAGTATGGGGAAACACAAGAAAATATATTGCTTTGGCCTGTTACTCAAGAACCCTTACTCCGAATTTTCTGTCCTTGTTCTAGAAGGGTAGATTAGGGATTACAACCTTAACAAAAGACAAAAACTTCCTGATCATTTTTCATCTCATATGTCAAGTTTCTAGAGGAAGAAAAGTGGAGGCAAAGTGGAGGCAATCCTCTTAACTTAGTATTCAAAGTTCTTGATTCATACAGTGTCCAGACACGTTGCTTATTTAAGTACTCCTTAAGAAAAGAGTATTAGCAAAGACCAGTGAATAGTTCTAAATGTCCACAAAGCTTTATTTTTTTGCACACAAAAACTACAAATGCATCTAAATAAAAGGAATATTAAAAACAAACACACAAACAAAAAAAAAAAAAACAAAAAAAAAGTAGAAAGAAGAGTGTGAAGGGGCACAAGAAAGAGAACAAGCAGAAAGTCAATGCATCAAAACACAGCAATCAGGACCATTTTATTGCAGGTAATTCACACAACTGTTTATTTGCAACTAATACTATAACATTTTTTGCATTTGGCCATTAAATTTATTTGGATTTATTGTGCAAATAATAAGATTCCACGTTCTCATTGCAGCTTGCTTGCCAAATATATTTTCATATTTTCTGGACACTCTAGACATTTGACAGTGCCAACTGAACCTGAAGAAATTCACAGACCTGAAAATTTTATCAACATAGATGCCCACATACAAAATGACATTCAGGAGCTCCTGCCTCATTTTTATATACTTTGTGGAAAAAAAAAAATGGATATGTTGGAGATTATTTTTCCTTCCACCTATACACCGTTTTTTACAGTGGATAGTACCATTCAAAAGGAACTGAACTTCACAGAAGGGGGGTTGAAACTAGGGGATATTTAGGTTTCCTTCCAACCCAGGCCATTCTATGATTCTGTGATTCTTCTTGTTAATACCAGATAAAGTGACCCAGTTTCTCTCCGTTATCTCAACCTCCTCCCTCTCTCCAAACCTCCAAATCAAAACTAGCAAAAGAGAAACTCTTACTCTCCCCCCACTAAAGGCATTTAAATTTATGTCAGAGTGACTGTACAATAAGAAGGGAATCCAGTCCCCCAAATTTTTACAGCTTCCTTCATAAGATTCATTAATAGTATCCACATGAATATTTCTACTTGTATAACAGTATCGTAAAAAAATTCTTCTTGCATGGTCTGTAAATGTTTAAAACTTTTTTAATGGTCTCACGTATAACGAAATATTGGTTACCGCAGGTCATTACTGAACTTAATCTACATTCATTTATGGTTCTTATGAAATACTAGAACAAATCAAATCCAAATCAAACCAAACCAATGACATGGGTTGTCCAATAAAAGGCTTTCATAGGAGAAACCAAGAACAAAATTCTACTGCCTTTTGCAATATTCAAATTTGACCAATTTCAATGGCATTACTTTTCTCCCCTCTGGTAAATAATTTGAAGGCAAAGTTCTCATGCAAGACGTGAAGCCCCAAGATATGTAAAGTAACATCCAAACAGCCAAGTATTTTGATGCAAATTGAGTTTTCTGTGAAAATTAATGAATCTGAGACAGATATACAGTATGCAGCAAGATTCCCTCAAACTGAAAATAGAACAGCAATAAAAATGCCAAGAAGTGATAAGGCAGCAATAACACATGAGAGATTTTATGTATCAGTTGGAAAAAAGTAGTTACTGTAAATGAGTGGGTGTTCTTGTGCTTCTTTTTCCCTCCTTCTTTCTTTTTTTTTGTTTGTTTGCTTCATTTTCCTTGATTGCTGAACAGAAACATGTCTGTGAAATGATGGATTAATTAGGAGAAACATACATCTCTCTTTAAAATAGGAACAAAAACTTCATCTCTATAAGATCCCTTCCAAAGTCCTCATTATTACAATGTGGTGGGCTTTGAAAGTCATTTACATAATAGCTAACAAAAATGTACTCAGCAATACACCGGGCCCACTAAACACGGGAGATAATTACACTGGGAGAATGATATTCCACCGCCAGCTCCATTTTCAAGATACATTTATTTGCCCTGCACACAGCCCTGAACAACCAAACACACATTAACATATCGTGTAGGTGCGTGCTATTGCAATCTACATGATGGGGGAAGGGAAGAAATACAACACGCTATTCTTGGCATATACGTACCACCTGAATGGTATTTTTCATTATCTCCTGCACTGGGAACATTGTATTATTCCACTGGGAAGTCATAGCGAAGAGGATATAATTATCAGCAAAGTAATGGGGATCCTCTTGCTAATGGCCAGCTATTCAAATATCTCAATATAATCGCCTTGCCCAATCTCTCCCCGTTGCCTACTCTTCTGGAGAAACTCATCATTTTTTCCACTTACTCCAGCATAATGAATTCATTTTGCATTTTCTTTGTGAGAAATTAAGAGGAATAGCAATGTAATGTGTTGACATTTGAAATGCAGCATAGAAAAGTTTAGACTGGCAATTTAGTTTAATCGCCCACTAGCAGCAAGAAGCTTCTTATTAAATTAGTTCTTGGTGTACAGGACATGTATTTCTCCATTGAACTCCCTTGTCTTTCTTATTTTTATCTTTCATCCACATCTCAATTCACTAGGGAGACAGCAGAAAATGCACACTCACATCAGGTACTTTTATATATTACCCTTTATGATCATTGATGTTCACATAGAGGATGAGTGACGGGTGAAAATACTTACATCTTCACAAGAAAACACATCTTCTGAGAAACAGTAGAGGTTACTTGTCCCTTTAAGAGAAGTCCACATACAACAGTACTGATCACTCATTGTCATAAGAGCTCTCATGGTGCTTTCCCAAACAGCCTGGGTTCATCCCTTGCTTCCTGATGTCATTACATCATAACCATTAACACTCTATTCCTGCTTATGCTTACTGTAAAATTTTAACAGGATGCAGAATTAGTCAGTCCCAAGATCATTCACTTAAAAGTTGCTCTGAGTAGTCAAAAAGCAGCTTATATATTCTAATTTTGAAGTGAATATATTGGAGGGGCAGTTGGACAAATCGTTGTGGGTTTTGTTTTGGTTTGTTCTTATTCATTGGTTTTACATGGATTCAACATATAAGTGTAGGATATAAAATTTTGGTCATTTGTGTTTGGGATGTCAGTGTAGCCTATAATTTGTGGAAAATACTGGGCAGGTCACCCACAAGAAGGACAGGATGGTAAATTGTAATTACATTTACCACCACTACCACTTAAAATTATTTGAGTAATATGTATTACTTGTCATAATTGCTTCCGGATATTTTTGTAGTCTGGATATCATTCACAGCAGTAAGAACACATTGTTATTTCCTTAATGTGGGCAAAATTTTGTCTAAAATAAAATATTTTTATTTTAACAGGGTTTTATCTCAGAAAGACCTGCATAATTTTCAAAATCCATTTAGCTCTACTGTTAATGAGATAACAAAGTCTACACCAGAAGAAACTAGAAATGGCATAATTTCAAAGCAAAAATACAAAATAATCCTCTCAGATATTATGTTGATTCTGTTGTATAAAATAAAATTAAATAGATTGTGTTTTGAATCATTTAATCAAAGATCTTGATAGTAAAAAATACTAAAGCAGAGAAGCCAGTGTTTCATACCTCAAGGAAATATTCACAAAGATTTCTAGGAAGAAATAGAAAAACCTGGATATGCTTGAGGAGTTTGATTTCTTCCTGTGACACACTGTGTTTAAGGACAGAACCTTTTTAAGTGACAACTGTAATGGCTGCCTTCTTATACGAAATGTGTGTTCCTGCACAAATATATAGTCAACCAGGAATATTTTATTTTTCTTGAAAGAAGTAGAGCAAATTGTTCTTGCATCACCTTGTCTTACTCTGGTAGAATATTTCACTAGCTTTAACCAAATGAATCCTCACTTACATGCACGGAAGACAAGATTCAACTTCCATGGGTTTACGAATTTTTCCTCTGGTATTTCTGCTTCATAAGTAACTAAAGGTGTGTAGTGTAACCTCCTGGCTTAAAAATCTTTGCAACTTCCCACAAACATTACTCATAACTTAACACATACTATACTGAAGCAAAATACCAATAGCAGGTCCTTAACAAAGTTGTTGATTTCTCAGAGTAAAACAGTTTCCTACATGAAAAATCCTCCAATTTCCTCTTGCTCTTAAGAAATCTGTTTTCCCCTTCTCCATGTCTACATACTCTGATATTTTTGTCTGTTTCTTGCCGTTTCCAAGTCTCTGAATTATGGGAAATCTTTTTTTTTTTTTTTCTTCCATGCTGAGGAGCTTTATGAGTATTCAGGCTGCTCACCGCTATGCCAACCTCCTGCACTTAGCTTCTGCAGAGGAGACACTAATTTTCACATCAGAGCTTACCAGTTTGTAAACTTGTCTTACACCATTAATTTCAGGAACCTTCCAACGTCTTTCAATGGGAAATTAGCAGTCAAATGTGTTTAGTTTGCAGAAACAGCAGCCACGCCACTGACAAGAGCAACAACTCGTACAACTGTAAGTCATTAAGAAAAGAATTTCTTCAATTATGAATGCATACATTGTCAATGGTGAATGAAAGGAAGAGGCAAAAGGGAGAAGGGGAGGGGGATGAACTAAAAAAGACAGAAAGTGCCACAATAGGCTCCAAAACTGTCTGTGCTAGTCAAACTTGTCAGCATTCAGCCTGCATTTCCAAACGACTATTGTTAGAAAAGTGTTAAAAAAGCAGTTTCTATTGTTCGCTGCCTGAAAAAAAAAAGAAATTACTTGAAGTTTTAAAGGCTATTTTTAAAGGATCCTATTTAAAGTTTTGGCAGAGTAGGGAACCTAATTACTATATGTCATTTGTCTAAATGTAAATGAGAAAGGAGTTGGAGAAAGAAAAAGGAAAAGAATCCATGGTCTTCCCGGGTTTGAAAAGCCCCCCTGATGGTGACTGCATTGTTTTTTCATCCCTTCTTCCTCAGTGTGATTAGGTCCTAGACTGCAGAGAGCAGCCTTTCCCTACTGAGAGCACAGGGAGCGACTGGGAGCACGATGGGGTGCCCTGGTGAACTGAAAACATGGAGGCAGCAGGTTCCATGAAGACAATAGTGGTGCTGAGACATCTGCTGATGACCACTGCCTGTGCCTGGGATTTTAAGAGTGTGAAGAGGGAGACACCAGCCCAGATTCCTGTTTGGGGCAGGTTCTGCTGTTTCTCTAAAAATGCCAAATCCATCAGAATCCCAAGTCAAGAGAGTGGTGACCAGGGGTTACTGCAATAAAAAATTTTTGTATTAGTGAGAAATGACTAATAAAGGCAACCTAAAATCACTGTGGGTGTAACAGGTTTGGGGAGCGCGAATTCCAGTGGCAGTGAGATCAGCCTCCAGAGCAGTGATGGAGGATGAGCACCCACCTCTTTTGGATGCTTTAGAAAACATCCACACTCTCTGCTAACTTTTTTTTCCTCAGGTTTTCTGTTTCACAGCTAAAAGATAATTCACATTTTCCTCATCCTCTCATCACATCACAGGGTCCACCGTTCCATCATCACCCTCATCATCATCTTCATCATGCCTGCAGCTTTTCAAGGCTTACTTGTTGCCTGTCCCAAATTGAAAGAAATTCTGTATTTTCATGATTATGGCCTTCAGAAGAGACCCAAGGGGAAAAGAGAACTGCAAAGCTGCTCACTTCCTAGATTTGCTGAGCATCTTTGTGCACCATTTCCTGCTCAGTCTTTGCTGGATATTTCTTACCTCAGGATATGTACCCTAAGGCATCTCCCACAGGTCACGATGTAGAGTCACAGATATGAAGATAATGAGGAGCCATGGGCTACAGTGTTTTTCAGCATGCTGTTGTCATCCAGCTCTCTACATCTCTATTTCAGCAGGCAGCAGAGTGTCGCATACCCTCTCTGTCAGGCTGGTTTGCTGGATCAGTCCTCAGCCCTTGTATTTTTACTTCTGTGTGTATTGTGTGTGTGTGCGTGTATCTAGGACATTTATTGTTTGCATTTTTCAGTCTGGGTTATGACCATACCTGTCAATCATTCCTAAATTGCCCTGTAAAACAATCCATTGTACTACTTGGTTTTTGTATAGTTTTTGTGTGTTTTTTCCCAGCTCCTTGCCTTATAACGTCTATTCTTTACATATGTCCATGCCTCACTGTGTGCTTTAATTTAGAGACTGAATCAACCTGCACTATATTGTTTTGGTGAGCTCTCTGTGGCACACATCAAGCCCTTCTCGTCTTACCAAAATGACATTTGCCACAACTGGTGCCCTCTCCAAGAGCCTGGAGTAGAAGTCACAAGTGACATGTGCTACCGTGGATGAAAGTAAATCATCCTTCTGCCTATCTTGCATATACATTTAAACATGATTTGGTGTGTTAATCTCCACTCATCT
>VZTI01001575.1:672306-702221 GCA_013397865.1 Struthidea cinerea | reverse complement strand
GGGGGGGGATTTTTTTTTACTATAGCATTTCAGCAGAAAAATTAAAGACTGTCTTCATGCCATCATATGATACTATCATTTGATATTAGAAAATACAACTCAAGGTACGGCTCAGAAGTCAGATGTGGTTTACTATACAGGCACGTGTTAACTGACAATGAGAGCTGACATTACTGTAATGGAAATGCCCAGTGTATATTTATGGAACATTAATTCAGTCTATAATATTGCAGCTGTCAGAATCTACGGATGTAGATTCTATTTCAGACATTTTCCTTTTCTTCCTTGTAAANTTTTTGGTGTGTGTGTGTCAGAGAGTTAAAAAGAGATTACTTAAATGTCCCATTTGAACTATTTTCCTTGTCTTCACATTCTCTGTCTTAATGGGACAGGGTGAGCATCTCAGTCTGTTGAGAAGAACCTGTTTAATGCAATAGGCTTCCTCTCTCTGGCAAGAGGAATAGGGCTGAGATAACACCATATACACTGACAAAAGATTCCTGTAAGTGGATGATGCTCACAGACTTTCCTCATTCCCTAGGGAGAGATTTGAATAATGCAAGGTTAAGGGGCTTGGCATATTACCTCAGGACAGCTGTTCTAGTCCTGCAGAACAACATAAAAAAAACACAGAGGCAGCCTGGGATGGGAAGTGTTATCATACAAACAACGCTTGCCTCACTGCTATAACAATGAGCACAAGGTGCAATGCTGGGACAGGTGGATAGTGAGAAATCAGGAGGGAAAAGCAGAGATCATAAGCTGGAATTGAGGAAAGGCTAGACAAAAAGCAAAGGTATGTATCACTCACGACACTGAAACTGTGATCTTGAGTTCTGCTGATTTATTTATCCTCCTGACTGGAGCTGTGATGAAATAAGGCCAGTCAGGGACAGAGGGAGGTGTCAGCAAGACGTCGGCCACTTAAGGAATGAGGCAGTGCTTGAGGGACTCAGTTGTGCCATGTTTCAGAGGTACAGACAAAAGGCTGAACTTACAACAGGGAGATGAAGGAAACGGGGAGTGGGGAGCCAGGAGAGAAGACACAACAGAAGGAACAGTCGTGTTATCCAGGTGGGCTGTCATTGCTGACACACAGGTTATGGTAGTCATCACAGATTGTCAGCCTCACATACCTAGATTTAGGCACTTTTAATACTACAGAGGTGATTATTTATAACATAATGGCTTTATTCAGGTAAATGATGAGTACACTTTGATGGGGAGAGGTGTTTCTATGTCTCAACTGCCTTTTTGAACCCTACTTTTTTTCTGCCTTTACTCCTTATAACAGCTTACGCCTAACCACCATCTCTCACATGTTTTATGTAAGTCTTCCTGGGTCACTACATGTCATTTATTATTTTGTAAGTTTGTCCTTCTACACTCCTCACTTTCCCAGGTTGTTTTGAATTTTCACGTCTTCCTCTTCACCTTTCTATCTTGAAGGTGCTGTGTGATCTCATAAAGAAAAAACTTGTCATCTTTATGCTTGATCATGTGAAATCTTCATGAATGCTTATCAATATGACATGTTTCTGTCATTGATACATCACGTTGAAGCTGCACTTCTGTCTACTTTGCTGTCTTGCAGATATAACTACGTGTTAAGAAAACCATAATACTGGAGGATGTTATTTTTGAATGAGTCTGTTTCCAGTACTACTTATTCATGTTGAAAGGAAAAAAAACCAAAGGTATGACTGTCAGTCAACATAAGGTTGTAAAACTACTTTGCCTTAAAGCAGTTGAAATTTTGACCCAATAACATGTTAATTTCATGGGAGTTTCAAGGCTTTTGCAAGGACCCTATTTCAGAAAATAAGGTCAGTATTCTGAAGTTAGTGACGCTCATTTTTGTCAGATAAGCCTGATGTCCCTCATCTGAGTCCACAGAGATTGACTGACTTATTCCAGTTTAAAAAATGGAAAATGGGAGAGCATGCTCTCCATCAAAAAATCTCATGGCATAAAAACATTCAGAAGCTACCAGCTTATGTGATGTGAAAAGTAATTAAATGCAACAACAGCATGACACCAGCAGTGGATAATTTTCAGACTTTAAATGTCATTCCTTTTAAACTCAAGAGTTGTTTGAGGTTTTTGTCTCCATTTCACAAGATAGAGTACAAAACATTGTGACATGCTTAATATTTCTTCCGCCAAGCCGTCCATTCTGATTTCATTCTCACCCTTTACAGAGTTGTTGATTTCAGCCTGCATTTGGCTGCCAAAAATGCGATTGCACACGCAGCACCAAGAACAAAGTGAAAATGAATTATGCATTGGGAAGGAAGTTACATTTGAGTCAAAAAACTTAAGACTTCAGCACCTCCAAATTACAATATAATTTATGAGTGAATACATTTAAAGAGATAGCAACGGACTGAAGCAAGAGAGGGTCAGCCATGTCGAGGCTTAATATAATTTCCAGTAGCTTTCAATTATTTATTTTTAAGAAGCCACTGAGCACACTGGATCTTTCCAGTGGTAATGTCAAAATATGGATATTGGGAAAAAGACATGAATAATAGTGACAGGTTTTTATGCATGATAATGGTATATGGGGACATTTAAAATATGGATCGCTCACCAGAGCAAAAAGCGCGCGTCATTTACTCTGAGAATACACGACTGTATGCTTAGTGGTTCTTCTTCTGCACTACAAAAGTTTGCTGAACCTGATTTTTTTTTTATTCTTTCTTCTTCTCCCTTTTGATTTAAAACTTTTTGCTTTGAAACAATGGCTGGTGACTTCAGTTATACTTCCCAGAAAGGAAAAAAAGAGCCAGGGCTCTTTACAGTGACTCAGGCAGAATGAAAGAAAGCCTTTTAAAACTTTCAGCTCATGCAGTCAAAAATGCTTTGCTTTTTATTTATCTGTTCCATAATACTATATTTAAAGGAAGTGTGTGGCTTTTAAAACCCTAGAATGAAGTTTGGAATATCTGTTTTCAATTCCTTGAAAGGCTTCTTTCATAGAAAGAGGCAAGTTACTCCAGCACTGAAGCCACAAAACGTTTTTTGATTCTCAGAATCCCTATTCAATAGTTGCTTTAATACTATAAACATCAAAATCACTGAAACTTTGATTTTTACGTGCAGATATGTGCAAAATAAGGAGGTCCCATGGCTATTTACTTAGTATTCCAGCCTATGCCCAGACCCCAGAAACCAGGAAACATATTGAGGTGCCTCCAGCCAGACAGAAACAGACCTCCCACAGCTTCTACATCATATCTGTCTGTCACAGGAAAATATTAAATGCCTAAAGGTAGCCATTTAGACAATTTTATTTAGTCACCTGAAATCTGGATAAATGTGTCCCATGTCTGTCTGTAGAGACCATTCTGCTCAGCATTTTCAGCTGGTGCTTTTTGGATCAGCCTTACACAGCAGATTCCAGGGGACAACAAGGGTCTAAAAGCTAGACTCGAGAGTGAAAATAAGCTCTTCTTCCTTGGGTTACCACTGGCATTTTGCCTCCATCCTATCCATATGGTTGCATTACTGTTTGGGGGCAACCTATTTGGCCTCAGAAGTGGCCCCCTAACCCTGGTCTGTGTGCTCTCACCACGGGTATATGTGGTAGTTATCTTTCCTATTAAGGCTTTTCAGAAGTATTTTACAATAACAAAAGTGAGAGTTAATGAAGTATTTAATACATTGGAACTGGTATTCCAAAAGCACTTCCTCCTTTTTCAGTTCATTGATTTCTATGCCTCTCCTTCACCATGTTTCTCTCCTTTTTCTGCTCTTTCTTACCAAGCTAGAAATGCACTGGAGAATATCTGATCATGCAGTGGAGATTCCCTCCTGAGGTGTGAGAGTTCTGGTCTCATAAATTAAACACTTTGAATATTTAAAGAAAGATTTTTCAAAGGATGTGCTACAACTGCTGAACACTTAAGGTAGAGTGCAAACACTTGCAACTCCTTTCCATGTTGCTGCTTTACAGGAAAAATAAAAGCAATGTGGTATGACCTGCTGTAGAACCAAATTTAAGAAAAAAAATCATAGTTTTCAGTCTAAGGTAGAGGAAGGAAATCTTCAGCTGATGGCTGGACATTTGCATTACAATAGATAACTGAATCTTTTAAGTGCTCATGGTTTTTAGTAAACCACTCGGATTCTGGCATCTGAAGATCCCATTCTTATGTATCTCTCCCTAAACATTGCACAGAAACTCCACTTGCCTTGAAGCTATGGCATCTGGTGACAGCCATAAGAGTCACATTAATCCCACTGCTATCATTATTGCCAATACTAAGAGCAGTCCTTATCTAATTAAGTGTAGACCTTACCCCTGAGCTAGTGATCCTCTGGCTCTCTTAAGCAAAGCAGAGAAATAGTTACTTTTAGGGTGCAATACACCTTATTCTTAACTAGAAATCTAAAATATGTCAGCTAATGAGACTGATTTTCTTCAAGTGTATGGGGTTTTGACTTTTGGGATTGTTTGGGGTATTTTTTTAATAGATTATAAAAGCAACGTTAAAACTAGCTGAGGACTAAACAAAAGGCATGGGCACCTACAATTACCTGAGGTGGATCTTCTTTGTTTCTCTATTTGAACTTAACTCTTTCTCAGAGGCGGACTGTGCTTATCCTAAATGCAGAGGTACAAGTGGGCATTTTGTCATTTATCACTTTAGGAAAGCTTTGACCTGAGTTCTGTACTTTGAGAATAAGTTGGGAAGGCTTTAGGGGATATATTTCTGTTTTGTTTTGGTTGGTTGGTTTGTTGGGGTTTTTTTGTGGGTTTGGGTTTTTTTTGGTATTCTATTTTTCCTTTTTTTTTTTTCCTTTTCTTTTTTGCCTATGNTTTTTTTTTTTTCTTTTTTTTTTTTTTTCTTTTTTTTTTGCCTTTGTTTTTCTTTTTTTTTTTTTTTTTTTTTTTAAAATTTTTTTTTTTTTTTTTTTTTTTTTTTTTTTTTTTTTTTTTTTGGAGAAAAAGGGACCATGGCCTTTACTGTCCTCTCAGCTGTCATGCTGGTAGAGAGAAGCAAAAACTAGAATTGTAGAGGTATTTGGTGATTGAATTCTCAACTGTTCATGCAAACTCCTCTCATATGCAATGATTTTATTTTTTTGTTTTATCAAGTTAGCGTAACTGGTTCATATGGTCATCAGCAGATCAGAGCAGACCAAGTGACAGTGTGTCTGCGTATGAGATGAAATCACCACTTTTCCATTAGTCGTAGTAGGGAATATCTAAAGACATCGTGAACTAAGGAGGAAATAACTTACTGAGCAGTGCATCTTCTGAAATTCCTTATTGATTTTCTGGTATGATCTTGTCTGATACCACAACAACACAAGAGAAAATGGGAATTATCTGATCTTTGGTTTATCAACAGATCTCATTTCTTAGGAGAGAAAGTGTCACAAACCTAAGCCAAATCCTACAGCTAAGTAGCTCCTTAACTGTTCATTCTGCACTGACTTTGTCTTGTCTTTCCAGATAGTGAAGATCACTGTGTCTTTTTATTGGTCATGAAATACAAACTGTGGTGGAGGGCAGGAGTGGATTTTTTGGTTTGGATTTTCACAGGGAGTAAGCATTGTGAAGAAAGGTGAAATAGCATCATTCAGATGCTGTTCAAGAACACCATTTAAGAAAGGCAGGAACAAAAAAGGCACATGTGTCCTCAGACAAGTTTTGCATACTGGGTAAGGGATTTCAATACTGCCTTTGTGGCTGTCCTTACAAGCCCATGGAAAAGTGAGAAAGCCTGCAAAATGGGAAATAAAGAGCCACCTTGCCTTTCATCTTTGCCCCATTTCATGATAGCAGAAAAAATAAAACTACCCTCAAGCCAGAAGAGAACAGTTCCTCACTTTCTACCATGAGACACGTAGGGACAAATAATGGGCTTAAAGTTGAGAACTGCACAGATTGATAGAAGAATGAAGGATAAATAAACCCCTTTTCTCCTTTCAGTACATTACACTGTTGTTCCCTTTGTGGAAAGGGAGTTAACTGGCACCAAGCTGTTTGTCTTCTTCAAACACAGATGAACTATAACCAGTGTCATTCATCACTCAGTCGAGGGGTGCTGCACCTGTGAAAAGATTGGCCTAGAAACCAATAGTAAGGATTGTCCAGTCTAGTTTCTTATAAGGCAAGACATTTAAATGCTACTGCTTAAAAATGCTGGATTTGCTGAGGTTTGCAACCACAGTCCATCATGAAAAACACCTACTCAGAAACCCCAGAAAGCAAGGCTGTCTTTTACCAACAGCTGACCTTATGAAGCAAGATTCCGAACATGAGTCTTGAGCCAAATACCTCGCAGACAAAGGGCTTTCCTGATGATTTTCAATCTACATTTGGAATTACCAGTCTATGCCTTGCAAACTTCCACATTTTCCTCACGAATCATGCAAAACTCTTAAGGTTTAATGGTCTCTCACACCGTCTTTCCTCAGGTGATTCTACCCTTCAGGAAGATTTATGCATACCTGTCAAAAGCTGCTAGATTTCTATCTCTCTTTCTTTCTACCTCTCTCTCTTCTCTTTCTACCCCTGAAGTTTCAGAGCTGGTTGTCACTCTTTAACAGTTTATTTTCCATAAATACACAGTGAGTATCTCACCCTTCCCTCAACACTGGAGCACATTCTGCTTTCATATGCAAATCCTCTCAGTCAACAATGTAGCAGGAATATGTTTAAACAAGAATAGAGATAGCTAATCAATGTACTTCCCTAAGATTACTTATTCCTGAGTTGCTGAGTCTGCCTTTGCTTGGTCCTTGCTCGGGTACAACTCTTGCAAATGTCTAGGGAAGTTTAGTTTGTGAAACAACTGAGAGACATGTGAGTAAGAGTATTAGCATAGGATTTTATATTAGTCTATTATTATATCAGAGATATCACTGGAGTGGACTCCTGAGGGTATAAATACACTGCAGGCTTCTTACTGACATCCTTCCATTACCATTGTGTATTCTTCCCAAATCAGGCGCATCTTATGGCTTGGTCTGTAAATCCAGGCAGCCCCAGAACGTTACACAGATATTCCAGGAGAGCACAAACTGATGGGCATCTCTGGGGGGCTGACCCTGGCTGGGTGCCAGGCGCCAACCACAGCCACTCTCTCACTCCCCTCTGCGACTGGACAGGGGAGAGAAAATACAACACAAGGTTTATGAAGTGAAGACAGGGAGAGGTCAGTCACCCATCACCATCGCGGGCAAAACCGACTCAGCTTGGAGATGTTAACTGGGTTTATTGCCAGAAAAAGCAGAGCAGAATGAGAGGTAAAAACACCTTCCGCAACTCCTCCCTCCTTTCCAGGCTCTACTTCTTCCCCCTCAGCAGTGTAGGGAGGTGGGAATGGGAGTTATGGCCAGTCCATCACATGTTGCTCCTGCTGGTGCTCAGGGAGAGGATTCAGAATCCTTCCCCTGCTCCAGTGTGAGGTCCTTCCGGGGGGAGACAGTCCTCCACGAACTGCTCCAAAGTGGGTCATACTTTCACAGGGTGCAGTCCTCCAGGAACAGGCTGCTCCAGTGGAGGACCCCACAGGGTCACAAGTCCTACCAAAACCTGCTCCAGCCTGCGCTCCTCTCTCCACAGGTCTGCAGGTCCCTCCCAGAAGCCTGCTTCAGGATGGGCTTCCTGTGGGTTAATATCCCTCCTTTGGGCATCCCCCTGCTCCAGCCTGGGCTCCTCCAGGGGCTGCAGGTGGATCTCTGCTCCCCTGTGCCCTCCCTGGGCTGCAGGGGCACAGCTGCCTCACCATGGGCTGCTCCAGGGGCTGCAGGGGAATCTGAGCTCCAGAGCCTGGAGCAGCTCCTGCCCCTCCTTCTGCACTGCCCTGGGTGTCTGCAGGGCTGTTCCCCTCACATGTGCTCACTCTGCTCTTCTCTGACCAGAAATATCTCTACATAATGTGTTTTTCCCCTTCTTAATATTAGAGAGCCATGGCCATCATTCTTGACGGGCTCAGCCTTGGCCAGCAGTGGGTCTGCCTTGGGTTGAGCTCAGATTGGCTCTGCCAGACGTGGCGGAATCCTCCAGCATCTTCTCAGAGATACCACCCCTGCAGCCCCTTCACTACCAAAACCTGATCATGCAAACCCAGTACAGGATCTCAGATCTCTTTTCCTCTAGCTCCATTTAATTGGTTAAATTAAAATATTTCCATTTTCAAAATATTGCCTTTCTCCCTACTCGTATATGTTTAGAGAGGATTCTGATATCTCTAGGTTAGTCAGCTATTTCTTAGATCTGCAGATATGTGTTCAGAAACACAAGCATTCGTTATTAAATATTGGGATATAAAATCCTCTTTTCACAGCTATAAAATCTTTACAGATTTGAAACTGTTCTACTGTGGCAAAAGACTTTGTTATGATATTGATTACCCAGTGACCATTGAACAGGTATTTAATGAGTGTTTAGTATCTTCAGCCTGTCCCATTTGGTCAGAAAAGCGCATTTCTAACGTTTATGCCAAGTATGCCAAAGGACTGTCTTTTTCCCAAAAATGTTGGACTGTAAGAAAAGAGATGAGAAATACCTACTGCTTCATTGCTTTTCCACTTACTGACAGACTGGGATTCTTCCCACTAAGATATTTTAAATCCTGCTTTAAATATTCAAACTGAGGGTGAAAAGATTATCCAACAGTGTTAATGTCAAATTTACTTTGCATGAAGTGCACTAGAAAGGAAAATTCGCCTTAACAAGGATCAACATTACATGCTAAAAGACTTGCACTAAACTACATTGATTGATTTTAAAAGACTTTGAGAAAATATGGACATGTTCCAGAGTATCTTTTTTCTAAGGTACTGTGAGATTTTATGGTTATTCCTCGAGAAACACTGTATCAGGAGCATCATGATTCCTTGCCTATACAAGCCCAAGCCTGATCTTCAGCTTCTATACAATAGAGGCTTCCTGGGAACAATGGGATATGGCCAGGGTTAAATCATGATCCTGAATTTCTCCTTATTTATTGGCAAACATGATTACCTCATAAAATTCTTGCATTCAGAGGCTCAAAAAGCACTCCAGGAGTGACAAGTGAATTTTGCATGGACAGTCAAAGCAAAAGGTTTTCCCAAGCAAGCAAGCAATTTTCCCATCTACCATCGATCATGACAGAGCCCTTGTGTGTCCTTAAGGATTCAGACATGGTTTCCCATGACTGTCAACATTTCCAATTAAAGCAATCTTCTTGTTATCAGTGGGGATGTTGGGCAAGTAGCAGTTTCCCAGTATGAATAAGCAGTGCACAGCTGGCTCTACATCTCCTCAGTATGCAACAAAATAGAAGAAAAACCTGTGGATGTGAAGACCCTGTGCTCTGCTAATTCCAGCAATAAACACGGAAATTTTACAGTGACATGTTGAATGGATTTTTCATCCCTGCATCTGTGCTAAGAGACTGAGTTGGACTCCATTCAGGTAGCAGACCAGTTTTAGTGAAGCAGTGCTTTGGGGCTTATATTAAAGGGCAAAATAAAACATAATGCTTCCCTATCTCCAGCTTCAGAAGCGTCACTTGCTGTGTTTTTCAACCTCCTTTTGAGGTTTGTATTGGCAGAACATCAGTCACTTTATTTCTACAACACCAGTCTTCATAACTCTAAAAGTGTTTCATATAAGCCAGTAACATCCCAATTTTGAGCACCAGTAGACAAATTATGTGCTCAGAAAGCATGCCTCAGTTCTTTGTTTCAAAACATAGTTGATCTAGTTTAGTTTAAAGTGGGGTGGGTTTGGTTTTTTGTTTTATTTGTTTGCTTTTTTAATCACTCCTTGTAAGTTGCATGGTTAATTTACAAATAATGCTCATGCAGCAGCAAATGGTTATTACATACACGAATGTGTTGTTTTGTTCTCTTGCTGTCCCTCAGAAAAACATGATAAATATGAATATTTTTACTATGCATTCGTACTCTGAATCCAATGTTTAGGTATTAAAATCAAGAGCTGAACACACTGAATGTGAGATACAGCCTCTTACTGATTTTCCTTTGCACTGTTTTCCTAGTAACCTGCTTGCACAATGTTCTTATTTAAATAAGTGGTATAACTGATGAATTTAGGTACTATTCAGGATAAATTATCCCTAAATTCTAAAAGAAAATCTTGCTGACGTTTGTTTTTTTTTTCCCCAGAGACAATTTGTATTTCAATTGTGAAAACTCTGGCAGAAGTCAGTGGTTTCATATTCAAACCAAGACACTCATCTTGGTGTATTTTTCTAACCTTGGGTCTGTCACGGTCTCTCATAGAATTAGAAGAGAAAGTATGTGTCTTAAAAATGTGGTTCGCTGGAACTGAGTGCCAGTGACTGTACAAAAAACTTATGTATCTCCATGGGACTCTTAGAGAGAGGATGAAATCTCCTTTCCAGTAGAACTTGGGGGTCAGAATATTTCCTGTAGAAATGGGGGAAAGAATCCTCAAAAACCTCCACTGGACTGGGTTTGATCTGAGTTTGAGCTTCCACACTCCAAGTAGGCTTCATTACCTCTTGCCTGAACAGAAGGGTTTCTCTAACCTCTGTGCTGCAGTTAGATTATTTAATCTGCCAGAAAAGCGTATATATCATGTTGGACTAAAACACCAATGTGAAAGAGTGAGTTAATCTTACAGAGTTATCTTCCTGGATTTTAGAGTCTCCTTTTAGTTGGGTTTACATGTGTCATCTAGGAGAGAGCATCCCTTAGTAGTGGTGGCAATTAAATTCTGCTTGATTATTCTGCCTCTGGTTTACACATTTTATGTTGCTTTACTGCACAGTGACCCAGATTTAGCAGCAGTGATGGAACATATACTGGCCTCTGGCTGTTCCATAACATGGTTGGTAAAGCACATTTTGGAAGTGAAAGCCGTGGCCTCCATCACCCACATCTGCAGAGCTGAAAACAGTTTTAGCACATCCTGGGACAATGTAGGATCTGTGGGCCACAGTCATAGCTTTGAACCAATGCCAAAGATTATTTCTTGGCAGGAGAGCTGCATGTGACAGACCGTGGAGACTGGGGAGTCAAGACAGCACAGTGGGGTGGTAAATATATCTGATGTGACTGGCTACAGCGTCATGCCTTGACCACAGGGCCAACAACAATTCCTCATGCCTTTGATGCTGACAGTTGTGATAAGCTATCAAGAGTTCATGTTTTGGTGTGCTATCTTGACTGCCTTTCTTCTATCAATATATTACCAACTTGAATTATTTCAAAAGAAATTTTCTGTTCCGTTCAACAAACTAACTTAAAAAGAGAAAAGATCCATTGAAGGCAGAAAATGAGTAAGTGTAGCATAAAAAGAGTAGTTTGTCACAGCAGATATATCTCTATTTGCACTTCTGCTATTATTAACATGTGCACTAAGAAACATGAAACAAACCTTAAAGCCATTTTTTTTGCAAAGCCCTAAAGCTGATTAAATCAAATGCAGATGTGGAATTGGTGCAAAACAGATGCTGAAAAGCCATGTCAATATCCTAAAGGAATCCATTCCCTATCAGAAGGAAACTTAATTTCTACTATAAAGAATTTGATTATGTATTGTTATACCAAATGTGATTAATGTTTTGTGGTGATTAATCAACTGCAAAATATATAATTATGCCATCTGTATTTTTCCAGCTTCTTGTCATTTAAGAATTCCACTGGGGAGTGGGAGGTGGGATAATGAGTACTGGTGGCATTTAGAGTGCTTAAAACTGCACTCTGAAAGCCTGAGGAATCCAGTAACAAAAAGAACTGGCATTTATTCTAATAGGAAAGCCTCTAAGCATATTAAGTAAGAACCCAGAAGACCCATTGGCTTGATAGCTACTTATGTGGAAGACCCAGTTATGGAGTTCAAACAGCCTGGGACCCATGAGGGCTTGCTCCAATTCAAAGGTAACCTATTAAGACCCCAGGAGAGTATTCAGAATTTGACTTTTGGACCACCTCCTGCTGTCTGATTTATGAAACAGACCTGACACTGATGCAAGGATCATCGACTGTCTTCCGGTTGCATGTAAAGTGAGGAATATTTGCAGTGACAGTTGAGAGCAAAGAATAACACTAACTACTTACATATATTTTATTGTTTTTCCCCCTAGGGAAGGCAGTTGTTTAGGTTCAGATATGAGGTAAGACACTTGGCCCACAAAATCATCTATCAAACTGAAGAGATGTCTTTTCAAAATGTCATGCAGAATTAAGGCAAAAAGTAAAAGAGGTAAAAATAAACTTCCTTAGGGAAGTTGGTCCCAACCACACTACAGATGAGTGATCTGTATCAGTCTTTTATCTACTCTCAAATTAAAATACATCATTTGGGAGGTTCATCCTTCATCTGCTTGGTGTTTGCAGAGGGAAGAAAATGTGAAGACTGAATCCAGAGTCTTAATGACTCCCACATGCTTGTAAGAAAAGCATTCTGGTAACATTTTTTTCTTCTTTGGTTCCCTTGTTTTCTTTCTTTTCTTGGATTAATATAAAGATTATGTAAAACATGGTCTAACAATGCTTCTCCTTTTTATCTATCTCATTTGACATTGTTGAAAATTAACATACTGGAACCTGCTGAAATTCAACAGAGCAAACACAGGTCCTGCACCCAGAGAGGAATAAGCCCAGGCACCAGCACAGGCTGGGGGTGACCTGCTGGAAAGCAGCTCTGCAGAGCAGGATCTGGGGGTCCTGGTGGACATCCAGCTGTCCACAGTCAACAGTCTGTTCTTGTGGCCAGAAGGTCAATGGGTTCCTGGGTACACTGGGAAGAAAATTGCCAGCAGATCAGGGAGGGGATCCTGCCCCTCTCCTCAGCCGTGTGAGGCATATCTGTAGTGCTGTGTCCAGCTCTGGGCTCCTCAGGACAGGAGGGACATGGAACTCCTGGAGTCGGTCCAGTGGAGAGCTACAAAGTTGATCAAGAGACTCTTTTGAGGATCATCTCTCCTATGAGAAAAGTCTGAAGGGGTTGGCTCTGTTCAGCCTTGAGAAAATACCACTGGCAGGGGACCTTTTCAATGTGTATAAATATCTAAAGGTGGGGGAGGGGTCCAAAAGGAAGGACCAGGCTCTGCTCAGTAATGCCAATCCACAGGAGAAGAGGTGATGGGAAGAAACCGGTACACAGGAAGTTCCACCTGAATATGAGGACGAATTTCTTTACTGTGAAGGGATGGTGCTGGAACAGATTGTCCAGAGATGTCATGGAGCCTCCCTCACTGGAGACATTCCAGAGCCCTCTGGACATGATCCTGTGCCATGTGCTATGGGATGACCCTGCTTGAGGCAGGGAGGTGGGACCAGAGGAGTCACTGTGGTCCCTTCCAACCTGACCCATTATGTGGTTCTGTCATCTCCAAAGAAAGTGAAGATGGATGAAGGCCCATGTATGCACTTTAATCATGATCATGGTGTAGTTTTGAATAAAAGATTCATGGGATGAGGTGGAAACTAAATGTTTAAAGCTTGAAATTGTTACCCAGTTAGTGCTTTTATCTGGCAGTTCTTGAGACAAAAGGCAGGGTTTAATAAGATTCACAAATAGACAGGAGTTTAATTAATTAAAGTCTAAAAGAGGAGCAATACACTTTCACATGCACAGGCATTCACTGGCATTTTAGACACCCACCACAGCTGCTAAAGCTCGTCTGCAACTCCAGAAGACCACGGACACCTCAGAAATATTGTGTCATAGCTGCCAGTTCCTTTGTGGGTAACCTGGATATCAGGGATATCTGGCACTGCAGGATCGTTTAGGTATTTGGCCCACCCTATGTCTTTCAGTATGTGGATCTCTCTATCTGTCAGCCTCTGAATTCTCCCTGTGAAAAGCCACTTTTGTCTTCCTTCTTGTGTTCTGTCTCTCCCTCACCTTTTAAATTTGTAATGTAGTTATACAAGGTCCATTCCTCCTGATCTTTTAAGGGATTGGTCTTGATTGGTTCAGGCCTCTTGCAACCCCATTAATAAAAGAGCATAGTGATGTTACTAAAGTCAGTCTCTAGCAAAACTCATGAATCAGGGAGAGGTACAGGCTGATAAAAAGAAAAAAGAGATTCTGCTTACATGAACACATGCTTTGGTAATGAGCTATAACAGGGGAAAAAATAAACTACAATAAAAGGTGCATGACAGATTGAGTTTGGGTGATATATACTTGGTTTTAAAGTTGCCTCAATGTGTCAGTGTTTTATTCATGGCTGGCAGCTAGTGTGGATGCAGCAGAAGTAGTATAATGGTTTGAAATATCAGTGCAATTATGTTTTAGGGTCAAGTACCTTTTTAACATCCTTTCTGGTTAAAAAAAAGAAAGAAGAAAAACAGAAAAAAAAGGTAAAAGAATAGCAAAGGAAAAAAGAGAAGGGACATGGCAAGAAACAGAAAATAGAGAAAACCCACTTCTAAACCAGAAATTAATAGTGAAAAGACAAAAATATTTGGAATCACAGTATTCTGTATAATGTGAGATCACTGGGTAGAGACAGTGCCCCATTTTGTGTCCACTCCTGTTGTTTCCTCCCTTCTACGAGTCCTTGCAATTGCAGAACATTTTGAGCATCAGCAGAAGCAGCTGCTGTCACCAAGTCACCATCACCACTGTTTCTTCCTTCCTGAAGTACTTACAACTTGTGGTTACAACTATTGTTCTCATGTTGTTGATGCAGTTTGGATGAAGCATATTAATTACAAGTGTGTGAGTGAGTGAAGTATTAAAGAGTGCACGTGTATGAATGATCAGATTAAGCAATGTGAATTAACATAAGAACAGTAACTCTGCATTAGGAAAGTTGTTGCTGGAGTCTCCCTTTATGATCACAGGAAATAAACACCACAAAAGAATGATTCAGGCCACTGGTGATTTTGCCTGGAATTTGCACTCTAATTTTTGTGCTAATAGAAACAAGGAACAATTGCATTGATTTCAGTGGTGATGAGATTTTTAATTTACTGCTGGTGGTGAGAAGGCAACTTGGTTCCAGCATGCTCCCCTTTTCCAACCATTTTTTCAAAGTGAAATGCTCAAATTCTAAAGAATGGACAAAGCTCTGGAAATCATTCTGCAGGGAAACCATCTACACTCTTTTGTGGCTGGAAATGAAGGGGAAAAAAATGCCTGATGACCCAACAGGTCATTCCCATTGCTAATTTTTGTGATTTCCTGCCAATCCTTCTCTGCAAGTCTTGATTAAATATTCAGAAAAATCATTACTTATACATAAAGCTATTCATTTAAATGTGCTTCAAATAAAGCAGACTACAAACGCTTTGTTAAAGGAAGGCAACATTCAAAAGATACCGTATCTTTGAGTCCCAATTAGGCCAGATCATTATGGAAATACATTGCAATTAGGTTTACATCCACTGGATGGAACTTGTTGCCAGATAACAGGAACCTCTCAAATGTTGTGGGTTTTTTTTCTTTTTTTTTTTTTTTTCTGTCATGATTGTTATCACAGTATGAGATCATTATTTCAGATAGAATATAGCCAAACATTATTGAATTCTGAAAAAAAAAACAAAAAAAAACAAAACCCCCAACAAACTAAAAAGTCAATTTACCTAATTAAAAATTATAAGTTCAAACTTATCATTACAAATAAAACAAATATAAAAACTATTTGGTGCAAAGGGATTCTCTCCTTTTAAACAGATACAAATACACATCAGCAGTATTAACTCCTAGAGTACTGTCAGAAGTGGATTTACTTCTCTCAAGCACATTGTGCTAAGGATCTAAGAGGTCACCTCATTCTGACTCAAAGATTATCTAACTAGTGATCCGCTGTGAGCTTTCTTTATCTTCTTCAGTGACAAATTCAAATGATTTCTTCAATCCTCAATTGCATCTGGTCTCTCTCCAGTTAGGAGCTACATATCTTATGCTTGCAACTCTTATGACTCCTTTGATTTCTGCTACATCCAGCTCTTGCCCTATTCACAAACTCACAGCTTTCAACATAAGAAGCTGCTGCTTTAATTGAACCAATTTTCTAAATTGCACAATTGCCAGCACTGGATGCATTTCAAGATCAAGAACACTATTTCCATGTAGTTAACTTTTCAGTCCCTTTGTTTTGCTTCCATCATGATTCCTATGTTCCTTTTCCCTCTCCAGCCTGCATGTACAGTTGTGAGTTATAGAAATCAGAGATTGGCCTAATTGTCTCATCCCTTTGAAATCTTAATTGTTTCTCTTTCAGGGATCCCACCCTGAGCTTGAATACGACAGTCTTAACCAGGTTTTTTATTTTGGCTAGAATTCCGCCTCCTGCATTTGCTGAGCACTAGTTTCCACCACATGTTTTTTAACAGGACACGCAATAGACTGTGAATCAATTTCAGATTTCCTGTGAACTGGAATGAGACATGTACAAAAATATTCTTAAACTGTATTTTTCTTGAGATCTTGTAGTAGATTCTAATAAAACAATGAGAGCAAGTAAAATTTTGAAGAGCATACCAACTGGAGCGACATGACATGGCTTGTGTGAGAACTACCCACTGATTATACCATTACAGGAAAGATGCTTTGCACATACTGTGTTCAAATTAAGTCCATACACAATCCCCTTCCTAAAGAAAAAGGACAAGTGAACTGATTCTCCCTGGCTTGCAGCAGTGCAAACAAGGATTCAATCAAAAGAGATGGCATAATGAGAGATACAGTCTAAGTGTGAATACATTTTCAGGAGGTAAATTTACCCTGAACTGTAATGCACAGAACCTTGGTGTATTGATGGTGGTTTACTTTACCACAGATCCCAGATGTTCTCATCCAGTTTGGCATCATAATGTGCAGGACTATGGATTAACACATGAGAGAGAATTTCATCACAGAAGATGCTTTAGTCACGGGTTGCAGTACTACACCCCAAATTGATATTTGTCTCTCATTGTCTTCCTTTCATTTCATTTTCATTTTTCCTTCCTTTTTTTTTCTTTTTTTTTTTTTAACTTGTTTATTTACTTTACTTATCCTGTGTGTTTTATGAGTGTTGCTATCATATAACTACACTAGAAGGCTGAGGATTGAGAAGTAAAATCATGAGTTATGTCTTTGGGGGAAAGGTACCTTTGTGTTAAAAAAAACACCCACAGAAAATTGTCATAAAATAGTACACAGGACATTTTAAATAACTTATTAATAAATAATGCCTTCCTGCTGGCAATTCCTTCAGCAATAGAGTATAAAATCTATCTTTAGTGATACCTTAAAAAATATCAGCACTTTGTAAACATAAAATTCTCTGTGTCAGTTCGTACCATTTATCTTAAAGAACAAAAGACAATACACATCTCTGGATAACGGAGAAGTTCAACAACTCTTTAGACAAAGAACACCTTCCCTCCTTTTTTGAAACATTTGTTTAGGGCCCATGAAAGGGAGAAGTTAAACTATAAAACCCCTTAGAAACCAGCTGTTCACTTATCCACTCAGAACAGACATCACCAATATCAACAATTAAGTTTTCCTTCAGTTACACCCAGTGGTTGTATATTCCTCAGTCTTTATCCTGAATTGCTGTGAAAGAATAATTAAGTCCCGCTCTCTTTATTTCTCCTTTATCTTCCTTTCTCCTCTTCCCTCTGCCATCAGTGATCTAGAGCAGGGAGTTTATCGTGCTTCCTGTGTGGATGCTGTCAAAGGATGATTTTTATATTTGCAGTGAGTGGAACATTTTACAGACCTGCCAACCACTCGTCATGTGCTCATGTCCCTCTTTCACTGCCAGAATGGGCTGGAAATGAACCAGCTGTGGGAGATGGAAATAGAAACATTCTTTGTAAGTACTCATTCAGGTACACACTACACAGGTTTTTGTACAGTATAGGTAAATCCTTCTGTCTGCTCACAAAACAAAGTTGATAAGTTTCTCCTAAGAACAAGATAAAGCAAATGATTGTGTGAAAATGTATCCATACTCTGTGGATATCTGCAATTAATCCTCAGTTATGTGCATGTAGCTTGTCCTACCTATGAAGTAACTGTGCCCTTGAGGCACACACTCCTGGTTTGGAAATGATGTAAGACAAAGAAAACTTGATGTCAGTCATGATTGACTCATCTACATACCCTCATGACCTTTTTTAATCATATTCTTTGCTTTTCATTTAGCTGGAGGTTTTGATTGTAAGGGATATCCCAGCAATTATGTACTCAATGTTAATAGAAATCTGATTATGATCTCACAGAATACTTGATTTGCCCCTGTGTTTGTCATCCAAGAAGCAAAACCAATAATAAACAGTCTAAGTGGACAATTAGTGTTGATATTAAATTACTAAGAAAGAGAATATTTGCATAATAATTGTTGATAATAATGTATGAGCTCTCTATGGACTGCAGAATATTTACATAAACTACTTATCCAGTAACTCTGAGTGTGATGGATTTAAAGTTTCTTCTAATAATTTATAAATATTATGATATGACCTGCTTATTTTGATGTTTTGTTTGTTTGTATGTATGCAGTGAGCTAATTTAATAACTAGACTTTCAGGAAATCATTTGGGAAAGTGAAGAAGGAATTTCTGATACACATATCTTGGTATACTCTCTCCAATATAGAGAGGTCTTTTGCAGAAATGTCCTTTATCAGATCTTCCCTAAGCTGGTCCAGATATTTTTGTAGATTATTATTAGGTTCCTGAGGAGCTGAAAATAACTGCCAGGTGGAGTGGGTGGGGAATGCAGAGTCAAGCCACTGTTAAACTAAGAACTGGAGATGCTTTGTGAGACTTAGGCCTCAACACTCTGCTGTAAGAGTGTAGGTCCGTGATGTTTCTTCAATTGCATACAGGATAGTAGGGCAAATTTTAAGAAGTTTTCACTGTGTTTATAGTACATCAGATTCAAGTGACTCTTGGCCTGGTGATCATACTTTACTACAACGTGCAACCTGAGGTATTGAACGCTTTAGAGAAACTCTTTGCATTTTCTACTGTAAATCAGGCCACCCATCCTCAGACTGGAATTGCTTTGGGTCCAACTGACTAAGCTGCTGAGGGTCTCCCATCAATCTGCCCTGTCTTTGAGTCACAAGGTTAACAAGGCACATTCGTGCTCACAGCGTGAAATGCTTCAAAGGTTTCCATATTAGGCATTTATCCTACTTTAAAGCTATATACTAATTACCACAAGATGCTTTAGTGCATTCTACGAGACCTAGTTCTTAAGTAAGAGAGTTGTGTGGGCCTGGATTCATTCAGATAAATCAGTAAATTATGGAATATAAGCAACTTCTTATGGACAAAGTCTAAAATGAAAGTGAGAACTTGGCGATTCTGCTCTCAAAATGCGCCTTCCTGAGTAGATTACTGTAACGTAATTTAGTATACAGTCTGATAATGTCGCCTAAATTTGTGTTTACTGCCGAGTATTTGTATGCAGCAGGACAGCAATGAAAGAATAATCCTATAAAGACCTATCCTCACTATTCCATGGCAATAGCTTCTTGTAATTCATCTCCTCTCAATGCCATATGCACAATATAAGAATCAAATAATGTGTAACAAGGAGAGTCCCAAAAAAAGGATTAAAAGTACAACTATTTCAGTAATTGTGACATTGAGTAAGAAATCTGTAGAAATCCAAATCTGTTTGAATATAAATTCATGAGCCCATGAAGGGGCAACTTTTGAATAAATTAGTCACGGTGAATAGTTTACCCAATTTTATTACAATCTGGAAGTGAGGAACTCAGTATGATATCTTTTTTTACCTGATTTTAAATGTCCTGAAGCATTTGTCACATTGTTTCCTTTGTAATCACTAGCTTTTTTACAGGCAAGCAATCTCCCAGTTTGAAAAACATGCAATACAGCAATGTGCTGCAGCCATACCCTGTCAGTTTAGTCTCTGCAGCTTCAATGCCCTGTAAATACCTTGGGCAAACCTTAGATCTGCTTCAGCAAGGACATGGAAATTCAGTCTGAATATGGTTTAAGCTGATCCCCAAAATTTAGCACTGTTTGTAAACAAGGTTGTTCTTCAAGGTTGTTCACTATTCTGATTTTGAGAGGGTCATCTCTAAAAATGAAGATATTCCTCAGTTTCTTCATTACATATTTCTGTGCAGGTAGAGAGACAGACAAAATAAACTGTTTCAGGAGAAACTAAACTGAATTAGTATCAGTTCAGCTGAGCTATAAATCCAAGGAAGGTGTAAAATCTTTTTAAATTTAGCTATATCTGTTTGTTTGTTTGTTTGTTTTTTCAAAAAAAGTGGAGATTTCAATATCAGGAAAAACTGTTTGCAACAAGTCTCACGGTGGCTTGTACTAAAACTGGGAGCATTGCAGAAGTTATTTAACCTGAATCCAGTGGTCACAAAGCACAACTCTTTCATCAAAAAAATAACTTAATATCTTATATTTTCTGACCTACAAATGATAAACTACTGGCACAGGCCTGTGTCTCCATGTTCTTGGTTTTTGAATAGGACCACACTCTGTCACATCAGTATTCATCACTTATGCTTCAGGTTGAAAGGGGAAGTAAAAACAAAACAAAGCAAAACAAAACAAACCCAGAAACATGAAAAGAGGAGATCAAAGGACCAGCCATGAAAGAGAGAAAAAATGCTTTTCAAGTGCATTGCATTTTTTCTCTTGGTAATGGATTCTAATCACAAATCCTTAGTGAAGTGACCATCACGGTGTACAAATAAAGCATAATTTTTTTGCTTAACAAATAGATATGTATGTGCATGTAAAATTTAATACATATATAAAGTATATATATGGGTTTGTTGTTCATTAGAAACACCTGGATTTTCTGAAAAAGCCAAAAGAAGAGAAAGTTACAAATGTGTTAGAAAACACACATTTCTTGAAAGAATAGAGGAGTGGCCCATGGTTGCAGTCCCTTAGGCTGCTCTTTTCCCGGCATGGATTGCCTGTGGGCTGCAGTCCGTGTCCCAGTGTGGTTCTGTGAACTGGGGAAGGACAGTGTTCTAATGTAGAGCTCACCTTGGGAGGAGAGGAAAAAAGGCGATTGTTAGACTCGAAATGCTGTTTGTAGGAGATTGGCTCTGTAATTAAACTAAATTCTTGTGAGGGCAAGGAAGGGGACAAAAACTGCACTCACAGAAGCCACAAGGTAAAGAAGCAGAAGAATCTAGGTCTTGCTCAGTGACTCCAGCAGTGAATACAAGAAGACGTCGTCTAGTAACTTCAGCCTTTCCTCCTTCCTACCAGTACTGATGCCTGTGGCTTTAAAGTTAAGTCAAAAAGTGACAATTGATGTCTGCAGTGATAGTCATTGTACAAGATAATATTACTTGTATTCTTAGGACAAGATGGGAAAAAACATAGTTTTCTACAGTCATTGGTTTTGTAGGAATAAAAATTGCTCAGTCAAAATTTTATTTTTATGGTCTATGAGCTGTAAAGACCATTTAAGGTCAACTCTTCATACTGTATTAGGTAAACATTTAAGAGGTAAATACTTATATCCAAGTTTGCTGCAAGCAAAGAAATAGACCATGAAAACTCAAGAGAATGGACTTGATGTTTTCATGCTATTATTTTTACTGAGCTAAACTTCAGTACTAGAGGTGTTCAGAGCCTCATATTTAACGTGCAAGCTTCAAAACATCACCAAAGGAAAATTGCCTTGACACAGCTATAAAAGAAAAGTATTATATAGTGTATGGATTGCATGTTCTGTCACTGTGGTACCAGAACCATTTCTGTTCTCACTAGTGCTCATGTCAGGGAGAATTGAGAACCATAATGGCTGAGGTCTAACCACAGCCCGACTTCTGTTTTCCCATCTCACTGTACCCAATTATTTGAGCTAAAACTTCTGTAAGCTGTTCCAGAGTTTTCACTAGGGACAGCCCAATCATAATAAACATTTTATATGTTTGTCTGACTGTGAAGAGATGGCTCAAACACCTTAGTCACAGGAAATGTGTGCTTATGACAGTTGATTAATGCAATGGAAGGAAGTGATGTGAGTAGCCTGTGGGGCGCCCAAGCACTTGCATGCTGATTAGGATATTAGAAATAGATAATAGGAAACACTTATTGTTATATATGAGAATTTAAGCACTTCTACCCATGCAGGAACTAGAAGTAAACTGAGTAATTTCTCTAATTCAAACAGTACAAGGGAGTAAGTGTTTTGTAGTGAAGATTTGCTGTCAAAAAATCACTGAAGTTCTTATCTTACATCATCAACAGTACTTCCTGTGAAGTCCTTTGTCTCGTTGTTCAGAGAGGAAACAGGAAATACAGCATGGAAAAGGAGCAAGATGGAGCTTGGGGATGGTGAGTAATGTTTAAGACATTATGCAGCAAAGGGTGCTTGTGCCTTAAATTCTTCTAATACTAAAGGAATTACATGTCAGACAGACACTGAAAACACCTCTCTCATCTAGAACACATGAATACATTTTTCCTGCTTACTTATACTTACACATTCAGAGGGAAATACCTGAGGAGCAGCTCCTAGTACACATTCCCGTCGCCTAACTGTAGGGCCAAACTGTTTGAGAACACATTCCCCTCGTCCTGGATTCAGGACTTGTTTTCTCATCTGGAGAGCAACTCATTCTCAGGCCCAAAGGTGTTCTGCCACCCTCCTATCTCTTCAGTCCCCGTCCCCTGGAGTTCGTCGGTAGGAAACTTGCACGGGAAACAGGAGACGAAGTTTTGAACTCTTTGAAACAAAATGGGAGATGAAGCGAGATCCCCTGCTTTTGTTTTGTCAAGTACACCTTGGTGCTCTTTCTGAAAGCGGGATGGTTCCACTACCAGTGCCTGCATTTTGCTGTTTAAGAAGACACCTGTGGTTAACATGCAGAAATTGACCGAGGTGTGCGTGCCCACACAGATTTTGGAGTCACTACAAGTCAAGAAAGTGCTACAAGCATATTTCCAGGGCGAATATACGGGGAATATTCAGGGTCATAATGTGGCCTCCTGGTAGACTGCTGGTACTTAGGAGAAATACTGTTATTCTGAATCCGTATTCTGAGATTAGCTTTAGACAAGTTAATTATACCCATTCCTGCTTTTTCTCTCACAATAGCCTGTCCTCTTAACACCTGAATGCCCCTAACTGTAAAGCAAGAATGTATTGTTCCCATCAGGCTCACAGGACTGTTGGGCTGCTTAATAATTAACTGGAAGAAGACCATGAAAATTCTCACACTTTTTTCATGCAAAATGTCTCTATTTCAGCTTCCACTGCCATGATGCTTTAGCTACTTCCATGGACTTTTGATGCAAATATGACAAAGCAGCTACCAGAAAGTGCTCTTTATGGGGTGCACGAGAAAATGAACATTAAAAGACTGAAAGTTTTGCTTTTGATTCTTAAATGATTTGTGGTGGCGACCTCAACTGTGTTTTAATGACTATTTTACCCAATTAATTTCCTTAGATATTTTTGGTATGCTTTAAAAATGCATGCTCAAATTTGGTTGTTTTTTTTTTTTCTTTTCCTTCTGAAGTCCCTGTTTTGTTTTCTACACTGAGAACTGTGGAAATGTTGCCGCAGTAAATTCCTTTGTTTTGCCTTGTATGAATCATAAAAGAGTATATCATCTTCATTTTTCTTCCTTCTTCCCACTTAAATATGTACAAGATATTTTCCAAGGATGAATAGGAAGAGTAAATATATATAACGATGTTTTGTTTTACTGATCAGAAATTGTCATGCCCTTACATTAGACAGGGTTGAGAACGGAGAAAACTGATAAACCAACAGACAATACAGGCAATATTTAAACCACAGGGTCTTGATTCTCAGTTCCTTCTTTCTTGCACTATACACAGTAATGGACTCTGAAGGGGTCAAGGACCTTATTATCTCCAAAAACATTTGATGTTACTCTCTGAACTACTTGTTGGAAATAAAAAGTGTTTTTTTAGAGGGATGTGCACAATATTTCCATGCATTTTATGGACCTCATAAACCCAGGAAATAGACACCTCCATACCCCAACATGGTCTTCAGATCCACTCTGAGATCCCTTTGCATTGTCTTACTCCACCTGGTATTTTTAATGGATTCCTCAGTACCAGAGATAAAAGTTTTTCTTTAAGTCTCTGTAAAATACCCCAAGAGTCTAGAGTATTCAGGGAAAAACAAATCCCTGTAGGGACTTTCAGGCTTGACTAACGAAGTCAGTAGATTAAAATAACCAAATCAACTAAATAGGGCCTCGGGGAAAGCTGGGTTACCCTCTGAAAACATCTAAAATGTTGTAAAATATGTGGTGTGAGAGCAATTACTCACAGGTCACAAAAAGAATAACAAGGGATGGAACGAAATTAAGAAAGAGAACATTTCCACTTGATAAAGTCTATATATCCTGTGCAGAAATCTTTCAGTGAAAGGAGCTATTCTGACTCATTTATAGATTGGCTAAACTATGTTAATAAACAAGCTGTAAATCTCTTAATTTCCTGAGTTAGAAGGAAAACTGGCAAGAACTCCTGGTAGAACAGGTATTTTACCTCTCCAGTGCCTATGATTCTATGATTCTATCACACACGGTCCCTTTCAATTATCAAAGCATCACGTGCCCATTTCAGCAACATGACTCCCATTAATGTCAAAGGGAGACTCGAGATTAAAAACCCCAGGCATCACTTTAAAAATGCAGGAATTAAAATGATGTATCATTTCTCCACTAGAGAAACCAATTCCCCAAATATGAGACCCCCTTGCATTTTTCTTCTACAGGACTACCCTTGCTTATCCTCAGCACCCAAAAATAAATACCAAGTCCAGATCGCAATTAAGCAAGAGCTTCTGAAGGTGAAAAAGAGAAAAGCAGAGACATTTTTAGCCATTAAAGAAATTAAAGACTTTGCTTTTCCAGGGAGAGTGTGATTTAAGGGCTAATCAGCACCATGGTCCTACACATTATCTAAGAAATTGAAAATTACTGGCTACTAAACCCAGCTCTCAGAAACTCCAGGGGGAATCTCTGCAAGGCCTCTGATAACTTTTGAGTCTAGGCTTGAATGTTGTTCTCATCTTAATTAGGAATTCATCGTGTGTGTGTTTGTATATATGTTTGCATTTGTATATATGTTTATTGCTGTATGTGCACATACTTACATACATATTTTGTCTCCATATGGATGCACGCACATTACAGAATATATAACTCTTCACTCTAATTGCCTGCTTTTTCCCTGTCATGTTTAGCAGATTATGCTCTCTACGCTCTATTTTCCTTTCCCTGTACTGGCAAAGACTTACAAATGCCCTATTTGCTTTCTTTTATCTCATTACATTATTCAGTGGTTTTCTGTACACATACACTCAGAAACATCAGCAAATAACTTACTTGCAAAGAGCTTTAAGAAAAGCAAATGTATTTGTTAGAAGCATAAGGCTGGCTCAAAGCATAAGAAAAGTAGTTGCTCAGGGCAAAAGATTACCAAAGATGCTAAAATTACTCCAGTCCCACTGTTTTGCTAACACCAGAAGTCACCAGAATCTTCACACCTACAGCTGTCAGCAAAGAAAGTTAATCTGACAGCTAAGGTAGAAGGGGTATTTGAAGAACAATCCAGTGCCAGGATTGGTCATCAGCTTGCTGCTGCCTGCCTGAGTTCTGAATAATCCCCTGGAAATGCCCCATGCAGTCCTGTGAAAACCAAGGGAAATGTGAAGTGTACTTCACTTTTTCAAATAGATCAGTAACAACACAAATTCTAGGAAAAAAGGTGGGACTGCTACTGAGTGGAGCGAGGACCTTTGGAACAGAGGCTGAGATACTGAATGCCTTCCTTGCTTTCATCTCTGCCGTCCAGGCCAGGTCTCATGAAACCATGGTGGTCAAACACTGGAAAATATTTCCAAAGATCTTGTGGGATTTCTCTCCTTTAATGAGATTCAAAGTTTGTGCAAACAGGTTCCTGACTAGCTTAACCTAACCCTTCTCTGAGTGAGAGGCAAGATGATTTCCAGCAATCTCTATAGTCTAAAGTACTCAATGATTCTTTGATTTGTTAGAGATGGGAGAAAATAAATGTTTATGGATCTGCAAGCAGATGGAGCTGAAAATAAACAGAGAAATTGTCAGCATAAATGTGCCCAGCACTGTTTTCTGGTACTGAGGCCAACTGGCACAGAAAAGGCTATGTCCATATTATTAAATGCTTTTCACCTTCTAAAGAAGATGGATGTGTGTAAACGGGTCCCTGGCTTGTGCTAAACACAAAACATATCTGAAAATTGGGATATCTCAAGTCAGATGGCTCAAAAGGGTGTTGGGAACCACTGTGACAGCTTCACAACCAATTGACTTCTGGAATTCAAAAATATTCCCCATAACTACTTAATTTATTAGAACTGGTGTAGCCATGACACCAGAGATTTTTATCGTCCCAAAGTAAAAGTAGAAAAATATTTATACTCCTGAGAACCATCATAGGTAAGGTATCTGGAACGCGCATCTTTCTAGAATTATTTTTGTTAATTTGCCTGTCTTATTTTGCTTTTGGTTTTGTTTTTAAAAAAAAGCCTACCTAGAAAGCTTTTTTCTTTTTTTTTCCCCCACACTGCAAATTATGACCCATGGCTGTGCGACAGTTCTTGTGCATGGTGACCTTAAAGACACAGGTAAGATCATGTTTCTGTATAGTCTTGTTCTGGTTTATTAGTGCAATTTCTTGATATGGGGGAGAGTGATTCTGGAAAAAAAAAAAAGACAACAAAACAACCTTTATGTGAAGAATGAAAGAGAAGGACCAGATTTTGAGATTTTGAGACAAAGAAAAGAACTATATGCAAATATTTCATATTCAGAAAGGTTCACTTTTAAACAGTTGCATTGTTTGGGTTTTTTTCCAAACACTTAAAGGGTGTTTTCATATTTCCTTACAATACTTTCCCCTCATTATTAGTTTTGGATTCTCTTTTCATTGTGTTTTTTGACATTGTTTGTTTGGATTTTTTTCTTTCAAATGAACAGCTTTCAGGGACTCTGGGGTTGATTTTTTTTTCTTTTTTCCTTGATTTGTTTGTTTTCAGCTCATCAAATCTCAAACAGAAGTATGTTTATGTCTGGTAAATGTGTTCTTGGCTTTTACCTTCTTACTTTATCTTTCAATGTAGCCTTGAAGATCAGATTAAAGTGAGGAAAATTTGAGCAACTAGTGGGAAACAAGCAGAAAATTATGAAATATTTAAAATTTACTCAACTTCAATTTTAGTTATTTTTTTCCCTTCTGGCACAGTGTTATTTCATTCACCTCTCATATGAAAAAAACAGCATTTATAAAGACAATGTCCATAAGAAAATGGGCAAAATCAGTTTCTTGATGCAAGGCAGGGTGGACAGAGAATTCCTAACTGAATGTAAGGTACTATTTTAATTAAAGTTAGTGATGGGAAAAAGTACTGCACTGACAATTCAGATCATGAATGATTTGGTTCATCCACAAAATGTTTCTTTCTCATCCTCTGCTTCAGCAATTTACTTCAGTGAAGGGCAAGTTCTGACTACTCAGCTCTTCTCCAGAGGAACCTACCTCGTCTGGCCTGGGCTGAAGTCCACTGTAGAGCTTTTTTGTCTGCCAAAAAGGCATCATTGCTATTGATCTGTGCTGGATTTCAGCAAGTGACCTCAGGCTGACTGTCTGTGCGAGCTCTCACTCGACAGACCCTTACTTTCAGCAAGGGTTTTTTCACATTGATATTAAAGCAGGACACCTCATGAATGAACAGACCATGAAACAAAAAGTAACCATAAGGAAAAAAAATGCAGGTTTGTGTCGGTTTTTTGTTGTTGATTTTTTTTTAAAAGGACATCCCCATTTTCACTTAAATTACACTTGTATATGGGGGGTATTGCTCCAATAGATCCAATAGAATATCTTTTGATCCACATTCCATGTCACAAATCAGAGTTCTGCCTGCAGACTGTTAAGTTAACAGAAGTTAACTGTAAAATCTTCACGCGTAGCGGCTGCCTTTCTCAATGATGACCTATAGATGTTAAAACATATAGAATATTAAACATAAAATGGATTTACTAAGTAGACTACATACACACAGCTGACTCAATTCACTGATCCACAGGGCACACATTCAGTCAGAAAAATTAAAAAAAAAAAAAACAGCAAGAAATTCCATACATCCTAATGCCAAGGCCATTAACGTGGGGAAACAAAAAGTTCACTCCTTGACATTCTTCATTTGGAGACGGGAAGGGTTTATTTTTCCCAGAAAGACAGAGCTGAGAAAGATACATTCATTACACTACTGAAGGAAAAATCATTCAGCAGAAAATATAGGTAGTATAGCCGAAGAACAAAGAAAGTAGATTCTTTATCTTTTTTTTCTTCTAATGAGCAGATTGGTTTTTTTTATCCTTTTCTTAAAGGCATAAAGGAGCAATACAAATCCCTACAACCAAAAAATCAGAACCAGACAAACTGAGAAATTAAAATTTCACACAAACTATTTTTCTGTATCAGACGTTGACAACATTATACAGACTCTAGACACATAACCTGGGATAAGTTCATAACCTCCCCTTCAGAAATTTGAACAGCCACTACAATAAGTGAACATTACAGTGCCATAACAATGACTTTATGAAAGGGATTGCACAGTTATGAACATTCATAACTCCATCTCATTGGGAATGACAGTTTCTATCTTTCAGAAGTGGAAGAAGTAACGCTGAAGTAACGCCTGGGTATTCCAACCGACAGAAACAACACTGGAAGGGAAATGTGTCTTGAGTCTTTCTTTCTTTACTAAGTTATCCATGATCTGACGTTTACAGTTCTGAAGTATACAGCATGCATTGCCTTCACCTGCTCTGGAGTTGCTTTCAAAAGGCAGGAAAAAGCAGCTGATTGCCCAGTCCTTCCTATTTCTTCTGTCCTATTTCTTCATATCCACAATCTGTTCTGGATGTGCCATGGCTGATTTCACGCACTGGATTTCTCTGTGGAATTTTAAATTGCTGTGCACAAAGACTGTTGTTTTATCTCCAAGATAACACAACATCTTTAAGATAAAACAACATTGTACATGCAAGTCTGCAGCTCCTAGAAGAAACCGTAGTAAGTATTCAATATTATGTATATGTACAAAGTTGGATGGCAATAAATCCTACCATACTAAACCCAAAAGATTTCTTTGGTGTCTTTTTGTTCAAAGTGCCCATCTGGGCTAAATCTAGTCTCCTGTTTTTTCAACAAATATGACAAATTGCTGTGCTGGATGGTAAGCCAAAGGTACTTTTAGTAGCAGTCATCAAGACTAGTAACAATCAAGAAGGCACTCACTTTGCAGTACTGAACACATCCCTTGATTATTCCAGGGCTTGGCAAAAGACACAACTCTCTAGATGAAAACAATGAATAACTAGGCTGCAGAAGATCAGGGAAGGAAGCATTTGCCTTAAGAAAGTAAAGTTTCAGTCCAGGTTTGAGTTCCTTGATGGATGCTAAACTAATGTTCTTAATAAAATTCATGCCTGTGAAAAGTGGTATGAATGAATGAATGAATTAATTAATTAAATTCATTAAATTAACTCCATAGGGTGGGAAGTAAAAGAGTCTTCTGAAGGGACAATGTGTTATGGTAAACAGTCCATCATACCTGCATCCAAATTAATAAACCCAAGGTTAAGGTCAAGGGTTTGGTCCTAATTTCCATAACTTGCCACAGAATTGGTCTGAACTAGTACAGATATTGTCTTCAGCTCTGTAAGTGTAACATAATAAAATCTGGGAAGATGGAGACATCCTGATTAGATCAGAGTTTGAGACCAAAGTGCCTTGACAGTTGCAAAGGGATCGGAAAAGAACACGAAATTTCCTTCTGGGACACAAAGAGAAAGCGTTTTCTAAGTTCAAAATTTTACCCTGCCCTACTGAAACAGACACTAGCACAGGTCCCATGCTTTATTCTACCAACACAATCAAAGACTTTCTTTTTTTTTTTT
>VZTI01001575.1:645746-672292 GCA_013397865.1 Struthidea cinerea | reverse complement strand
TTTTTTTTTTTTTTTTTTTTTTTCCTGTCTGGGCACCTATCTCCCTGCCTACACAGGTATTTGTGCAAGATTACCACAACCTGTCTGCTTAGGCATTAGGAAACAGACACAAAAGGACAGGTATGCAGCTAAGCATTCCATTTCCATCATTCCGTCATTTCGAGCCTGGTTTTGTTGGATGAAAATATGGCAGATGACAAAGGAAGTACGAATCTCTAAACAAGCAATCTTTAAAGAAGGAAGCAAAATGAAGGAGCAGTGGAAAATCAAAGGCTGTCATATGAGTCAGATAATGAGAATAATTCAAGGTTATTATTTCCTCTGCTTCTCTAAAAACTTTCACCAAATATTAGAGTGATTATTTATAATTTTCATTATATTGATGGTATGACTAAAATCAAAGTCATTTTGTGCTGAGTACTTTTGAGCAAATAGGTCAGATTCATCTCTCTCAGTTTTGGAAGTCTGAAGTCATCTGACCTATTTTAACAAGCCATTTTAGGATGAAATGAACAGCCCTGAGGAACAATCAGAAGTGCTTATGTCTCCCCTTTACTTATAAAAGGAGTTCAGAATGACTAGTTCATACTGAAATGTCTAACTTAGAAGCCTTAGCCAAAGCGAGATGAATTCTTCCTAGTCTTTTCAAGTAAGTTTATCACTCTGAAAAATAGGCACCTCTCTAAGATGTTTGCCTAGATTCTCTCCGTAGACAATGGAGAAAAATAAGTACCTCTTGAGGGAAATTCTTTCTGCATTAGTAGGATGCCTTTCTTTTGAGAGGACGAGCCCTCCTCCATAAGAGAAGTTGGCTGGCCAAGAGCCTTCTCACTTCCAGGTGAAGTGAGTGACATAGATCAGCGCCTCGCTGAAAACACAGTGTCTTTTCCAAAGACATTATAATTATATATATAAAATAGAAAAGTCAAGGATGTTTACTGTTGACTCAATTGAGGATGGATTTCACTCTAATGGCTGGTTATAAGACAGATAGGGAAACATAAAGTAAGAGTGAAAGAACAATAAAAGTGAGTGAGAGAGAAAATATAAGAAATAACTTCTTCAAGCCCCATGAGAAATAAACACATTTACAACTACTTTATGCACAGATAAATTGAGATACAAATAAGTCCAAATACTAAGCCAGAGCAAGAGACACAATATCAGGGAAACAGTTCCCAGAAATTGGGAAACAACTGCATGCTGGTATGGAGAGAACTCTATCTTGTAAGAGTTATAGGGCACAGGAATGAGTACTGGAAAATGTCTGAATGTGAAAACAGTCAGGAAAAAAAATATCGTGTACAATAAATACCAGACTGATTGAAATCAGAAAATGGATTCTTAGTTTAGCTATCCAAATGAACATGAATTCTAGCCCCCACTCTGATTCAGCTTTCATTTAATTCACTTTTAAATGCTGAAATAAATTTGGTAAAAGTTGCTAAAGTTGCTTTAGTACATTTTTTTTTTTTTTTAGTTCAAGTAATTGAGAATTGGATTATTTTCCTTTTTTATTCATATTTACCTCCTAATTCCCCTTCATCAACTCATTGTAGCAAGCTGCTCACTAAAATCTGAACCAAATAGCTGTTGCTCCATTCTCATGATGAGACATGTGGGCTTTTTGGAGTTAGAAGCTGAACAACTTGGGTAAACATGGTGTTGCCTTTGCTTCTGCTAGAGCATGAAAGAGAGAGGTGTGCTGCATTTCCCCCCTACATATGTGTTAGCTACTTCTTTCTTCTCTTTTTTTTAGTTAGAATTCAAGCAAATGAAGGTGTGAGAGGAAGATATGATTTGAAGCCAGCAAGACTCACTCCACTGGAGTTTTAGATACTGCAATAAAGGTGAAAAGCCAGTCTGGTGAACAACAATCACACACAGGAATCGTGCAGCCAGCATCTACACACATGCTTGTGAATACACACACACAATGCCAGCCACCAACAAGGAGGAAGCATGGCTGTGTTGCAGTTCCTCTTCTCAGATTAAAAAAAAACCTCTTGAAACAGCTTTATTTTTGTGTCTTCCACACTGTTTCTATAAATCTGCTGAAATGAATGATGCCGTAATGCTGTGGAGTAACTGACACTCCTACCATGCAATTTTGGTAATCTTTTGATAAATCCCCTATGAAATATAGCTATGTCCCAAAAAGTGGTGTTGGCTTAAAAATCCCTGATATTTTCTCTCTTAGTTTTTCTTTCATTACTAAGTGAATATATATTTAAGCATGTGGAATTCTTTTGTCTCTTTTGATTTGTGGGATTTAACTAATAATGATTTGCTTATTATGATCACAGAATATTTATCTGTACTATGACTCTTCAGTCAATAAATAAAACTGATGGGGTTTGTTGCTGGTTTCTTTTTTTATTTGTTTTTGTTTTTGTTTTTGTTTTGTTTTGGTTTGGTTTTGTTTTTGTTTTTTTTAACTAATAGAATCACTTTACCCCAAGATCTGGGTCTCACAATTATGAACAAACAGGGAAAAATACCCCAAAACCCACCACCCTCCAAGTACTGCAAACTTGAAATAAAATGCAGACAGTAGTAAACAGATTCTCAGCAAAGCCAGTGCAATGTTTGTCTAGAGGAGAAGGTAAGATCAGCTCTGTAGACTTCCTGGAACAGATCTCCCATCAGTGTAAACTGATACAACTCCACCAAAGTCAATTTAAACCAAATAAATATTTCTTCTTTATTTTTGCATTATCTATCTTTGCATTGCAGTGAAAAACAGCAGGAGTCACCTTATAGAGGTTTTTGTGTATTTTCAGCTCAATGCCAAGTGCCTTTGGAGGTCTAAAAGGACAGCCCACTACCACAGGTCATTTGTGCTTCTTTCTGTATCAGCAATAAATTCCAACACACAATTCTCTGCTGTGCACACAAATAATCATAAAAAAGGGAGAGAGCAATTTTCCTTTCTCTGCTGTGTAAGGTAATATTCCTAAGATCAAGGCCTCTAGAGTAGGTTGGAGAAAGAAAGGAAAGGTCTTTCAAGTCTTTCCAAGTCTGACCGCTGTGCTAGGACATAATGTGGGCAGATAAAGCTGAACATTTTCTTGAAGCTGTTTCCAACATAAGCAATTGTAAATTTAAAGAAATTTTCACCTAATATTTTTGCTTTCTTTTTTTCCTTACCTCTAATAAAACCAGGTTTGTTTTACTTAGCAATTAATAGGGAATTACAGGGTTAAAGAGTAGCAAACCTTCTCCTTCCTTCTTATACTTATCCCTCCTTCATATTTCCCTTTTATCATCTGCAGCTTCCAATTTCTTTTTCTTTTCTCTTGTTTCCCTTCCCCCTTTGTTCTTAATTTTCTCTTTTTTAATTTATTTGCCCTTCCTCTCTAAACCTGGATTTTTAAAATAATTACTGGACTGAAACACTTACATTACAGCAAGCTGTCCTTGTATTTTCTGGGCTGCTCTTAAACTTCTACATCACACTCTGGCTTCCCAAAAGCAGCTTGCTGAAAAGGCAATGGTTTTAAAATAGGCTATTCATCCACAAGGAATCAACATGTATTATACTGGTATTTCCTTTCTTTTTATCTCAAAGTAGAAATAAAGGCTAGTAGATTCGTTAAGTAGTTTTCTACTTTTTTTTCAAGACCTGCAGTGAAAAATGCTGTTTCTCTAAGAAAAGTTGAAGGCCAAATCTTGGGATATAGTCTGGTTTCTCAAGTATCTCATCTCTGGTCAATAGAGAACGGATTATATAGGTGATTAAGAACATGCACAGGAAAGTTGATTAGTCTCTCATGGCTTTTTTTAGCAACATTACTTTGAGTAGCCTAAAAACTGCTGTACAAAGAACCGACTTAGTCCCTGCCATGAACAGAGAATAAGAAGGGAATTACTTAAGGCCCTCTGAACACTGAACACAGCCTAGGCAGATTAGAAGATGAGATCATAAACCTGTTAAAACCTCTGTAAGTAGAAATGGAGGATACCGAATAAAATGAAGCTACATTCCATAAAATATTGCAAAATCGAATAGATTGAACTTGGTTGTACACACAGTGTTATAGACACAGAAATATCTTAATGATGAAAGTGCCAGACAATTTTTCCATACTGTCCCAGGGACATCTAAATTCTGAGGGCAAAAACCTCAAATGTGAGCTAAGTCTTACTAGCGACCTAATCATAGTTTTAGTCTAGTTATAACTTAAAAGTAAACTTGGACCTGGAACTGTTCTCCCACTTTTAAGATCAAAGGAAAAATTCCCAATGAGTGCACTTGATGATTTCAGGATAGCTTTAAGAGTACTTAAAATTTTGAAACTTTGAATTTTATGAGTATTATTTTGTTAGGCTATATTTGACAGATTGGGGAATGTTTTGCACGATATTGATGCTATCTCTAAATCTCTGGGTTTTCAGCTTGTAGCAATTCTCCCCTGTTCCGTCACTCAAGGCTCTTGTAAATAGTCTCTCTCCATCTTTCCTGTAGGCTCTTCTCAGGTACTGGAAGGATCTATTTGTGAATCTATGTCTCAAAGAGTTCTTCACTAATTGCAGTTTTAAATGAAGCATTCATTAATTTTTCAGAGCAGGAAAATCACTGTTCCAGCTGTCCATGTCTAGACTACAGTTTCGTTATTATTAACTCACATTTTTTTTCCAGATATCAACCTCTGCCTCTTCTGTCAAATTCTATTTAGATTTCCAATTTACAATTTATATCTCAAATTAAAAAAAAAAAAAGTTTCCATAATTGAAAAGATGTTGTTTTCTTCCAATTATGTTAAAAAGTTTGAGAGATATTGCTTTGCTCTACACAAATCCATTAATTTACATCATCAGATTATCACTCATATAGCAGCATCATTATTGCCACATCTTCCTCAGGTTACAGCTCAACATTCTTCTTTTCACCACATCTGCAGCATTCCTATATGTTCTTAAATATTTACCTCCTTTTTCCAAAGGGATTACAGACAGAAGTCATCCCTGTTTACTTTATTGCTTATATATGCCAGATATAAATATTCCCTTTCTTTTTCTGTTTTATTTTGTTTTTAATGTAGGGATAAGAGAAAGTGAGAAAATGAGAGTTGTCAATATGTATTAAATAGAAAAGAAGGGAGTTCCTCAAATTAGAAAAAAGACCCATTTTCCAAATTCTACAGTGCCATAAATTCTGTCTGTTTGACAAAGCCATTTACTCTTTATCAGACCGAAAAAATTCAAATATTGTGTTTGGAAATCACGGGCCATGAAAATTTCTCAAAAATCTTTACTGGCTGCTTTCAGGTCACACTATTAACAGATTTGGGCCTGAGCTCTTCAAATGTATACAGAAATGCACTTGGAAGATGACATTTTTTGCAGTTAAACATCTTCAATCACCACCCAGGATTTATCATGCTCTACTATCATGTCTCTTGCTGCCATCAAGAAAGGAATGGGTGGAGAAAGAGATTTCATTATGGTTAGTTTATCTCCACAGGCAGGATGCTTCAGAGAACAGAAGAGAAAATGTGCTCCATCTCAGTAGTGGCCTGATAAAATCCTTGTCATCTGCAGTTTTCCTTTCAGAACTTTTTCTTATTTCGGAGCATTTCATCTAAATCATCACTCTTTGGGCAGTCCTGTGTGAATCACAATCTGTTCTGATACCACTATCAGTGGAAATGGTGCTGTCAACATTTATGTCAATGCTGAGGTTGTAATTTCTTGACAGTAATGTTCCTCACTTGATATAGCACTCTGCTCAACCTGGAGGAACTCCTGCTTGGTGCTCCCTCACTACGAGTTCTTTGCTACCCAGGCACACGGCAGGCTGAGCAGACAGAGTGCTGTCCATGTCATATTTATTTGTTCTGGTAACAGCTCTTAAGATTATTTGGAAGAACAGTGATACTCCCTAAAGTGTAAGAGGGTAAAATTCACTGGTACTAGGGGTGGTTTGGGAGGAGGAAAGAGGGATGGGATTGCTCTATCATCAAATCACCATTTTGAATTTATAATCAAATATGCACTTCATGTTCAGTCTGTAGAAGTCATCCCTGTGTGTCTCCTAAGTAACAGATAAGTCCCCTACATTTTAGGGCCAATTAAAATACTTCCATGGCAAAAACAAACAAACAAACCAACAAGCAAACACAAGTTCAAGCACACAAAAAATACCTGTCCAGAGAATTTCAGCTTGAGAACACTGACAATGGACTACTTTCTAATTTTCAACACGGTCCTTCCCTTAAAGTGCAGGAACAAGAAATTCATATGTATATTTGCCAGTTTCACATAATTTTTTAATATAAATGAACAATGAAATCCCAGATATGAAACACAAAGTGGAACAAATGCAGAAAAGGGATACTTAGAAGGTCAAGGGAATGGAGAAATTTTCTTAGCAGTCTCGAAAGCTTGGTTTGTTGAGCCTTTCAAAATGAAAGGGATACAAGAGAGGATTTGATTGCTGTCTAAAATAACATCAGGGAAGTTTTAATGGTAACATGAGAGAAGGAAAGGGCCTATTATAGCTAACGGGCAATGTTTTCAAAAGAGAAATTGGATATAAAGTGCTGAAAATAAATTTAAACTAGAAAGTTGAAGAGTATTCTCACTTATTAGATAAATTATGTCCTGTACAAATCTACCAACCAGAGACCTGGGAGGAAAAAATCCTTATCTTTTTTTAATATGGAAATTGAAAGAGCTCATACTGCATGCTACTTGTCATAGTGGAGCATTTTTAGGACCCCACCTCTCCTCCCATTCCTATCATTACTTGAAAAAGAAGAAAATTCACTAGTTTGTTTAATCATCTGTGTTTTGAAAATCATATTTGTTATAGCGAGTAAATTGAATATACAGTTAAGTCACACAACAGTTCTTCAGAAGGTTTAGTATTCCTGTGGGTGGCACTGACCTCTGCCCTGCTACAAGAACAAATCAAACACAGATCTAAAGGCAAAAGAGATGTGCTTGCAAAGGCAGAATATACTCTATAGCAGTTAAAATTCAGTAATTTTCACTGATTGGTTCTAGTTTAGAAGTCTGGGCGATTTTTTTGAAATTAGGCAAGATCAGAGTAAAAGGAAGAAACATTATCTTTTACGCTGTGCTAAGCAATAATGTTATGTAAGAAATATTGGAAGAAAATTATACAAATTATGAAACAGTCTACATAACAGCTAAAAGACAAACTTCTTTACTTCATCTGAACTCACTCTTTCTTCAACCGAATAACATCCCTCTACTAGCTGTACACAAATTCTAAAAAGACAGCTGTTAAATCTGCAAATAATGCCCAGACTTCTTTCATATCCCAAAAGTTTAATATTAGTTTAACAGTCTCCACTTCTGAGCGTCAAATTGGAGCCCCTACTTGAGGACTAGAACAATCAACCCGGCAGATATATAGCCAGTATTGGAAGTGTCACTATTCCTCAACTTCAGGAGGTGCTGCTCTCGTGCACGAATCAGTAGATCTTGAAACACTTCCGAACCTAAATTCTAAAATGGTGGCAAAATTTTCCAGGTGATTTAATGGATTTTGCACGGCTCCTTTGAATACAAATATCTCAAAGAAAACAAACAAACAAACAATCCAAAACAAAACACAGGCACCACATAGTAAACATTAACAAGCAATTAATGTATTTCATGGTCTTAATTGAGTTTGGATAATTACAGATACCCATTTACTTCCCTGTCCCTATTTAAAATGCCGCTGAAAGTTTCACATGGATATAGTGTTTACCCATTTGGTCTTGGGTCATCAGTTCACGTCAGGCTACCAGTTTATTCCATAGTGGTCTATCAGTACTATGGAGCTCTCTGCTAATTGTAATAATAATTTTAAAGGCAGCACAGGCAAATTTGTTCTAAAGTCTGGTTTCTAGAAATAAAGGAAAAACAAACAGAATATGTTACTTAGAAACATCTCCTCCTCTCTCTGAAAAGTTATAATCTCTGGGAATACTGCATACAGCTCACAGTGACTGTGTTCCTCATATGAGACACAGTGTGATGTGCTAAATTCTTAGCTCCCTGGCTTGCCTGGTCCTGTCTCTTGGGAGATTCAGCACCAGTTTATCAACGACTGCAAGCTGTATCTTACATATTATTTTTACCAGCTGTCTGCATTTCATATTGCCTCAGAATTATGCTAGTATTTGTAACATTTGGCCACATTGTTCCAGTCTAATATGCCTACTTATCTACATTACTGGGATTATACAGCAGGTGGCTACACTGTCAATGAAGAATCAAGTTCAAATTGTTGCAAATACATCTGACAGTTTTCTTCTTTGTAAATTCTGAAAGGCTGTGGACGTGATAATGTTACAGCTCCAGGTACCTTCCTCTTCTACGGTGCTTTTGACACTTCTTGTCACTCAATGCTCTTGATTTGGTTTTTTCGGTTGTTGGTTGGGGAGGGCAGGGGGTTGTTAACATATATAAAATGGCATCCTAGGGAAAAAGGGGTTTTGCAATTGTGATTCATGTATTTATATTATTTTCTTCCAATCCCTCCATGTCCAGGGCAGTGGCAGAATCACCACCCTGGAAGTGTTTAAAAGATGCATGGATGTGGCACTTGAAGACATGATTTAGTGGTGAAGGTGGTGGTGGTGCTGGGTTGACAGCAGAACGTGATGATTTTAAAGGTCTTTTACAGCCTTAATGATTCTATGATTCTGTGAAAAGCTTTTGATTTGCTTGCCACTTTCAAGTAAATTTGATAAGGAAAGCTGGTCTTAAAACTTAATTCCTAGAATTTAACATAAAAGAAATGTATGGATTAAAAATAAAACCCACAAAAACCCTACAGAAGTGCCACTGAATATGACCTTACATATTTATAGACAGTAAAGAACTCTTAGAAAACAATGCTGTATAAATGTCTCAGTTTTGGAAAAGTTCCTTCTCTGGTAAATTGCCTCTTAAAAATGAGATCGGCCATACAGGGTGCAATGTGGTACTAGATGGCACTGTAGTTTCTCTTCTCTCTCCTCATTTGCAACCTCAAGAATCACCTGATCCCAGGTGAGGCTGCTGGTGTCCAGCCACACCTGGAATGTGATGGTCATGGGCCAAAAGGAAGGCTCTGATGCTGTGCTGAAAATGAGTGAAATACACACCTCTCTAGGAGAGAAGGAGAATGAGACAGGAGGCAATTAGATGAGTCTCACTTCTCTGCAGGAGAGACTTGACACATTCCCCTGGTGGTGGACACATCTGCCTTTCCTTACCTGCAGACCCTTCGCCAAGACCAGATTGTTTCGTTTCCACACACCACCTTTGAAATGGCTGAATTGTATTGAAAAAATAACACTGGCTTCAATGTGGTAATCCAACATCTTGAATTACTTGTGGCTACCTGACTTTCGTGTCACGGATGCCACCCTCCCGGCCCTTTTCAGCCCATGTCTCTCGCTGTTTATCTAGCCCATGCCTCTTCATCAGTTCCCGTGTGAGAATCCTGTGGTGACAATTTTCAGTGTCTTGTGGAATCCATGGCAGACGTGTCCACTGCTCTTGCCTCACCTACCAAGCAAGTAATTTCACCACAGAAGATTATCACATTGGCTAAGTGATGCTGCTGCTCCTGTTTTCTTTCTTGTCCTTCATTTGCCTGGAAATGCCTTCTAGGATTAACTAATCACTTTCCCAAGGACTACCAGCCTGTAATTCCACAAACCCTCCTTCTCACCCATTTTGAAGATAGGAGTGACCTCTGCTTTCCTCCAGTCCTCAGGCACCCCTTCTAGTCACTGTAATCATTCAATCACTGTCAAGAGGCCTCACCATGGTATAATCCAAGTTCCTCAGCACTTTTGGGTACGTGGTATCAGGACCTATAGATTTATGTTTGTCTAATTTGCTTAAGAATTCTTTAACCTGATCTCTTCCACTAAGGGTAACTTTTTCTTGCCCCAGACTCCTCTCATCGTCATTTTTCCTATGCTGTCTTTTGTTACTGTCTGTGAATGGTGTTTGGGTGTTAATTACATTCCTGTCCTTTCCATGAGTCTCTCTAGACTGAACTCTACCGTCTGGAATTTTATGAGTTTGTCATAAAATGAGACCACCTCCTTTTTTTTTTTTTTTTTTTTTGCATACTGCACTGGGAATTCCTTCCTAGCATTCCAAGGAAACATTTACTTGCTTACTGAGCATGTAATTCTCGCTGTAGCTTCCATGATAGGCAGTTGGGACATTCTGGTTTGAAGGCATTTTCAACCCATCTCATGTCTGAGAAATCGGCAAATTTACTTTCAGTCACACATACACCAATGTCTCCAGAGTAAGAGGGAAGCAGAGGCTTGGAGACCTATTTCATTTAATGAAGACCATATCAGATATTTTCATGAGTAATTATATATGCTGGAATTAGGGTTGGTCTCTCATGTAATCTTTTTCCCCTTTAACAAAAAAGTAGCAGGGAATTTTAAATCCCTGGATTGTCAAACACTGCAGTAATATTCTTGCCAATGAGTTTACTGTCATAAGCATTTGGAGAGAAAGTCCATTTAAAAAGAATATTCATGAAAAACACTTTCTGAATGCGTAATTGGGAGAAATGTCACAGCAATTGTTAGAGTCGCACTCACTAATTAGAGAAAGTACAAAATACCATGTGATTTATGTGTTCCATCAAAACTAAACTAGGATTTCTGATATTGTACATTCACAATGAATTTTGCTTGTGTTCAGTATACAGACCATGCTTCAATTGCAGAAATCACTCACTGAATCATCAGGACGGAACAGATGCAAGAAAATTGTGATCTTCTTGATGAGAAACAGTAAAAAAAAATAAAAAAAGAAAAAGGCACTGGATCAATTATTCACTGCAAATTACACACTTGGCTACCATGATCATTATAACCCCTTCACATCCTGTTACTCTACACTCCATTATTTCTGCTTACCCCTATGGAGCCTGCCCTTTTACCTTCCTGACACTCCCCCCTTTTCTAGCTGTCAAACAGACTATTTCAATCCCTGTTTAAAGGATTTCTTATTTCTCCTTTGTGTGCTGCCTGTATCCTGCCATCCCTATCTCTCCCCCTTGCAGCTCCATCAGAGTAGTGGCTTTCATGCCTGAAATGGTGGGAGAAATGCTGGTTTAAAGACCATCTGGCTTCTATTCACAGGGACACTATTGAAAACCAAACTGGTTTCTTAAAGCTCCTACTGAAGTGTAGGAAAGTGTTCTTTTTCCCCCCCTCTGCTTTTAAACTGAGGGATTTTTTATATTTTTTTCCCAAAGTCTTCAGACTGGTTCTTGAAACTGCTGCTGTCATGCAGGAGCCCTGTATGGCTTCCATAATGAATAACACAAATAATTTTTAACGAATCCTTCCTTTATCAGCAGAGCTCAGCACAAGAAAGGATTATGCATGGTGAATTTGATATAGAAGACACAAAGGTACTGGCTTATGGGAGAGTTGTTAATTGTTGGGGCTTATTAACGATATTTCTTCAATTTACCATTCAGCTGTCAAGGGTGCCTTTGTCAGTCTTGTACAAAGAAACTAAATATTATCCCCTCTGTCACTGTGAGGTGTGGCAATATCACTCTTTCTGTTTAACATTCAATCAACAAATTCAAGTGACTTGGCCAAAGCTGGGCAGGAAGGAGATCTAGGATCAAAGGAAAAACCAAAGAATCTTGCAATCTATGCCAGCACTTTAAGCATCAGATGTCTTGCCTTCACAAAGCACAGAAGAGCTTGCTCTACTGCAGTACTCTAGCTCTCATAATATCTCAAGCTGCTTCATGCTCTAAGGCATAAATTTGCTTTTTAATAATTCCTGTCACTGGAGAGGAGGTGGAGGCAAAGACACTTAAAGTCTTTGTGTTGAACCCTGAAAAAATGTTAACTTTCACTTTGATAATTTTCTGCCTATTTGACAGTAAAGTAAATCTATATAAATTCTATTTATTACTTAAATCCAGGCTTGGGCCTATTTCATCAAAAGGTGTTACATATGTTTCATATGGTCTGTGGTAGAGCCTGAAACAGTCATTGTTTTGGGGCACAACCGCGGTGGAGCATTGAGTTCCACCTCCAAACCAAATGGGTTCCTTTGGTGTCTGGATGAGACAGACCTGGTTTACAACAGGACCTTAGCAGCCTCATCTCAGGAACAAGATCCCATGTGACGATGATCAGAATGGCTTATGCAGGGAATGCAACAAAGGGAATCCTCCTTTGAATGCTACTCCATTTTTCCTTGACTCAGCGATCAACTCAGGACGTACTGGAGGTATTTAACCCAGATACTGGCTGGGTTTGCTTTGTGGTACTGTGAGATCACATTATCAGCTACCTCCCAGGGAGTGATGCGCTTCACTCTGAAGAGAGAAGATGCAACATACTTTGTTGAAATAAAACACTGAGCTAACAAAATTCCATGGTAAATGAGGCAGTGATTTAACGAGATTCAATGGCGAGGTACACTTGATTATTCACTGCATAGGGAACAGGGTCACACAGAACTGTCAGGGAGACCCTCCTGTTGAGCCATGAGGTTCAGAAAGGACCTTGTCAGAGAAGAGTCTGGGTGCACCTGCATTCACTTCTAGTCCCAGGCTTGGTCAAAAGTTTCCTTCTAAGGGTTTATACATGCGTAGCCAATCCTTATGTCCCTTACCCCAGATTTCAAAGTATAGCATGCCATTAATGACTTACCAAGGATCAGCTGCAGCAAGGAGTCTCAGCCTCAAGAGTAGCATTGAGAGGACTCCCTGTTCAAGGGAAGAGCCCACTTCAGTGCAGGAGAGCTCAGTGGCTCCCAGGCTGCTCACTATTTATGGAGCAAGAGGATGGAATTATGTTTGCATAACAGCAAGTTGTCTGGGTCACTGTTCCAGACAGCTTTTGGCTACCACATTGCCAGTCCAGCTTATCAATGTGTCTCCAGTCATCACAGCCCCCAGAGTGGTTGTGTTTCAAGGGGTTGGGGGGAGCACACCCTCACACCACATTCAAGCTTAAAAAGATGGAATAACTCGTGATCTTTACTAATGCAGTCTTCTCAGTCTGGGTGCTCCTATTGGCTCATTGCTGCAAAGGAAACAAGTCTGAATTTAGGCTATGGAAACAGAAACTGTTGTGATCCTGCATGGAAAGAGTGAGGGTAGAAGAAGGCAATAACATCCCTGCAGCAGAAGAACAGCAAGAATCTTACTTTGGATTTTCCTTTACTTGAAGTTAAGCTCATTATATCTGGGACTTAGTCTGATTTCATTGGCTTCAGACAGAAAAAAAAAAAAATTGGTGTCTGTTCCCTCTGTCTAATCTATTCTAACCTGCTAATACAGGCAAACATGTCTTGCTACCCGAAAGCAATGGAAGTAATAGGACTTCCAGGTTTACTTGCCTTTAATAAACACTATACACATTATGTAGTTCCTTAATTTCAATAGAAAAAGGAAAACAAACAAGCAAACAAATCATATATGTACTTTTCAGAATTAGATTCAGTAAAATCTGTGAGATTATGTCTCGTTTAACCATAAGAGTAATTTTAAAATCATTGTAAAATGGTTGTCTATAATGATGGCCTCATACCTCCAGGGTTTTTCATCTTTCTGAAAAAATTCTACAGAAATCATTAATTCTGTATCAAACATTTTGGAGAATTAAGATGTTCTATAATATTTTGTGATTTCTGTTTTCCTTGTGTAAGAGAATTTCATTATGAAACGACCCTGTCATTAGACAACTCTAATGTTTTGAAAAACACCTCCCCAGACTTTTTCCTACTGATTAACCCTGCTGACTGCTGTAAGCGCTAGGTTTAGCTTAGCAGCTGCAGCTTTCTCTAGGAGGTGTGCTGGAGCTTCTCAGGGCAGGCAGCCATTCTGTCCTCCCATAGTCCATTCCGGATGGGCCCACATCCTTGCTCCTTTAGCTGTCAGCCTCACAACACAGTGATAGCGAAGGAGGTAGAGAAGGGACTCTCATGGCAGCCCCTCATGGTTTTATTGATGCATCTTGTCCAGCCAGCTCCCAGGGGCTGAGAGCAGGTGGCCAGGGAGCGGGGACTTTTTCCTTGGGACTCAGGGGAGGTACATGGGCAGAACTGGGATACAGAAACCAATAGGGAGAGCCCGAGGGAGTGGCCAGGACTGGGGCAAGGGAAAGGTGGGGGAACAATGTATACCAGCTTTCACAGCTGATCCTATAAACAAGGTGTTCAAAGCCTTCATTGACAGAAGCTAACTGGTTTTAAAGTGAACTGAGACCACATTTAATTGCAGGCCTTGCTGTCTGAGCAATGTGATAAATATCTAAAGTACTCCACCTAAGACATGTATTAGAAAAAAGTTTTGGATAAACCCCACAAGAACACCCAGAAAAATCCCTCTGGAGCTGTCATGTGGCACAAAGGCAAACACCAAATACAAAATTTTGTAGGCATCTCTGTAGTGCAAGCTTCAGCCTTGAAGCGCATCCAATACAGAAGCAGAAGAGGATCTTCGGCGTTTACTTAGTCAAAAGGTGAAAAAAATCAGCTGATTCAAAGGGCAACATAGCAACATCCTTAAAGAGAAGGAAAAAAAAAAAAAGTTGGGTACAATTGTCTTTGTTCTTCACCTCCTACTGCCCTGCAAGTTTAAAAGAAAAAATTAAAAAAGAAAAGGAATAGTTGGCTTCACTGAATATACAGCCAGTAATGAGCACAAACACAGTGAGTCAAATATCACACCATCAAGGAAACATTCCTGGCCAACTCTATGAGGAAAATCTCAACCCGTGGCAGCAACTTTAGAGAGTAAGCTATTTTGTAGTGCCCAAGAAGGCAAAACTTAAGACTTACAGTAAGCATCTTTCATCTCCATGGATACCTTGTTTATTAAATAGGTAGCTAGATGCTAACATCTCTTTTGCAAAATCTTCTCCTGACAGCTGTGATCCACACTCAGGGAGACAGTCACACACAGCCAGAGGTAAGTCAGCTCTTTCTTTGTGGAACTACTCTCCCTCTTTTACAGTCTGGAAAGCAGAGCCACCCAAGGGGTTAAAAGGCTGTGCTGAAGGTCACACAAGGTGAAAACCAAAGAGCCGAAGGCTTTCTTCATCCCGGATGTACCACTCAGTCCCTGTGTCGGCTGTTTAAAGGGATCTTCGGGGAGGTGGAAGCCAGCCTCTGCGTCTAGGGATGAATACGTCAATGACAGCAGGAGGACTGAATGTTTTCATCTCCTCTCTAATCACCAGGGCACAGCCACCAGTTTGCACACACAGGAGTACCTGCATCGCTTCCTTATCAATGTTCCGATCATGTGAGTCTTAAATCTGCTGGAATGACAGCTCAAGGCTGATGTATGAAATAGTACTTAAAAAAGGCTGCAGATGGGGGATAGAATGTCTGTTCTTTAAGTGTGTATATATATTCCTTCTTCCATTTAATACATTTTTGAAAAGCCCTGTATTTGCTGTGCTAACTGTTGCCAGCTGAGCAGCATGACTGTGGCAGAAAATCAGTGTTTTACATTAAAAAAAAAACCCCAAAACAACAGGTCAGTTCACTACCCATTAGCTTGAATTAGAGAATTTTTTTCTTAAACTACATATATTGAGAGTAGTGGAGGGGGAAAATATCTGGACATGTGCTTTATATTAGTTGTCTGGTGATGGTGACAGGTGCATCAGTCAGGCCCCAGGGAGCAACTCCGTTAGATTCACTTTATTAATTGAGCAGATTACATGTTTTAGGAGATTTATTCCCTCCTCCTCTCCCTGCCTCCCCCTCCCTTTTCTTTGATATTCCATAGTTAAAACAAGGAAGGGGAAAATAAACTTCCTTTTGTCTTTATCAAGTTATAATTAAGCATGAGGGGAGTGGAAGAGTCTAACAGTAATGCAAAGGGTGCATAACATTGACAAGGTCAATTATCTCCTGATAATTCTCACTACAGCAAGTAGTAATAACATGAATAATATTAGTTGAATGTGAGTTTGTTGAGTTTTAATTCCTATTTTAAAGTTTTCTTCCACATAACGCAGACAGGATGGTGGATGCAGGCGGGAGGTTGATTTAATGGCCTCCAGCCCTACAGGTTTCTTACTAGGCTGAAGGTCTTTGCACTATTTGCTGCCTATCAAGATACCTGGGATGAAGAATGCAGCAAGCAGGAAAGGGAGACTGGGGGGAAACACCATTTGCCCAGGATTCTGGATATTTTCTGTGTTAAAGTGTTGAATGGGCTGCTTCCATATCAACTTTGATTGAAAAGTTTCAAGTCTTCCAGTCTGAGGTACTCTGGACTCCTTGTTTCTTTTAGGGGTTTTGACTGAGCTGATCAAAATCCAATTCTCATTTGAGGTACAACATAATAAATCCAGAATAGATGCAGTGATGCAGAATAGCTGACCAGATGCCTTAGTGCAGCTCAACAGACCTGTCCCGGCACTCCTCTGAAAATTCCACCTCAGGAATGGTCACATATGGAAGCATATAGCTTTGATTTATAGCTATTTTATTTAGCTCATGAACCTTTCCTGCTATTACTTGTACCTTAAACTCCAGGTTATATGTTTGGGAAAAAAAAAAAAAAAAATTGTCTGTTTATTTGGTAGGACATTGGCAAGATAGGTTTCTATTTAGTTTTACCTGGTGATCCTATATAGCAACAAGTATAAATTAAGAGTCTCCTGTACTTTATTGTGTCCGTACTATGATGCCACATTCACAGAATACTAATGCAGCCAATTAGATCTTCCTCGAACCCATTTCATTCATTTTTTACAGTGAAGCCCAGTGTGTTTACTAAGTAATATTGAATTTGTGCTTTTCCTGTAAAAGCTCACACTTTTAAATGACCTCGATCTGTGTTTTATTCTAGGCAGAATCACAAGGACCAAGCACAACTAACTAGCCAAAAGTCAATATATTTAGTTTTTGCTCCAGAGAAACTGAATAAATAATACAGATAGTTAGATTGCCCACTGCCACAAGCATCCATTTTTCATGGAAAATTTATGATCTAAGTACACAAGAGATTGTGAATACACAAAAAAGGCCAGTAATCCTGAGTCTCTGGAAGACAACAAAAAAATCTATTTATATCCATAAAATGTGCTCACTAGTGGGGGCAAGATTCATAGGGTGTTGTGTGCACAGTGCAGCACAAATATTGACTAGTAAAAAGACTGTTTACTGCTGAAGAGATGGGAGACTCATTAGAGGCATAACAGAACCATAAGCTGGCCTCCTCCAGAGGCACAGAAGTTTGTAGCAATGGAAATGTCGTCTGAGAAGGATGCTGCCATCTGTAAGTTTGCACACTGGAAGGCTTAGGCAGGAGAGAAAAGAATGACATTATTCTGAAACCCTAATGGAAAAGTTCCTATGAAGGAGAAGCAAGCACATGGGAAATAAATGCAATATAATCAGGAAATACTTTTATTTTCTGATCGAGTATGGCAGTTAGTGAGGAAGAAAAAAATATTTTCTTTTTTGTTAGTGTTTTTGCTTTTAAATGCCGCATTTTTATTTCCACTGGGAATTATAAAAAATAAATTTACATTTTGACAATATACCCCTATGATAAAGAAAGTGTCCCAATGATTATGTTTGGGCCATTTCCCCCCAAACTCTAACCCTTGCGAATTGAGAAGTGTGATATGGTGAGTGACAGCAGTCTAGGGACAGAGTATTAAAATTTGAAGCCTGCAAGTCGTGTTCAATAAAAATACATCAAGGGGGATGAAACCTTTACAATTCACCAGCACATTTTACTCTACAATTTTCAAAAGGAAAGTAGCAGGGGTCTCAATCAAAGCATGTTGAAATGTTCCATCAAACACGTCTCTTCTAAATGTAGCCTGACAGTGCCTGCTTCCATTTCCGATCTTCCCACTTAAATGGGTAACACATGTGTAAACGATGTTTATTTTATTGTAAATAGAGTGTTGTCTCTGCCCTTTAATATCACTCCTCTGTGTTTGCACCCTTGGTGTCTCCTTTAACTGCTAATGCAGTATTCTCCTATACACATTTATTAAGGCTGCAATGGAGGCCTCTGGACAGCTATTCCATCCCCCTGCACTGTGGCAGGATTGACTTCACAGACTTTTTCCATCCCTAATAATTGGATATCACATCCTGCCCTGAATATTATTTCCTCGTTTACACGAGCTCTTTCTGGTGTTTTATTCCATTGCCTGAACTGTTCCTCTGAGGATGGTTAAAGATTTTCTTCATATTCAACATTTAGGTTTTCTGCTGAAATGTAGTGCAAAATGTCCTCTTCTGTCCTTGTTGAGAAACAGAGTAAAAGTTGTTCTAACTTTTCATACATCCCTTAAGAAATGTGTAGCATGCTCTGTGCCCCCAGCCACACAGCTGTGAAACAGGGACTGGTGGATGGGGGAGAGGTGGGGCTGCCTGGTTGCTCGGGAGATGTCTTCACCAGTGACATCCACATCAAGAAAATCACCATGATCCCACGTATTTCTGACTTCAGATAACTTTTGGCAGCACAGAAACTCTGTGTTTCTTCAGAGAGGTCAGACCAGTGATCCCTCTAGTGGCACCTTCTCCCTCAGGTTACCCGTTCCTTCGCAAGCAGCAATGGATGCCTGTATCCCAGGGAGACAGCTTTTTCTGGAGGATGGTACCTCAGCTGGTGCCTAAGTGTGATGTGTGATTTCTAACTATCTCCTAGGTCACACTTTCAAATTCTTGGTCATTGTGTACTGATGGTTCACCTCCATCTTAAACACCTACCCTGAGAGCAAAAGCTTTTTTACATGTGTGATGGTATTCTCTGTTTGTGATGTATTTTACAGCAGAGGACATGCCCTTTCTGCTGCCCAAGGAGCGCCTGTCCCAGCAGCAGGAATGAAGCCAGCTATGCCCAAGGGTCCTGAATGAATATTTCCTCACACTCTTCCCTCTTGTGATATACAGCTTTGGATTTCCACGGAATTTCCTCATGATTTCTGTGAATGTAACCAGAGTAGGAAACATCCATGCAAACACTGGAGAAGGAGGCAGGAAGGAGCAGCAGAGAACCCCCAGCATCCTTTGGAGACTGTCATTCTGGAGCAGACAACCACACTGCTGTCTGTCAAGAGGATCACTGTGGGGCAGATCCTCATGTGAAGGACCCCACTCCAGAGGAAATGGATATTCCAGAGGTTGCCTGGAATCAAAAGACAAAACTTTCCAAACAATGTTAAGAGTCATAAGATAAAAAGCAATTCGTTAATGAAGGTTTTCAGGTGCAAAAAAATGTGGCTATGCACACATGTGGTAAAGGATTCCTGCAATTTTTATAAGGTTAATTAATTAGTATTTCTAATTAATTAACCTTAGGTACATCAAATAGGAGATCAGTTGCCCCAAGAAGCCACCCTTGGGTCAGCCCCTTGGAGTTGGTCTCTTAAGTTCTGGAGGAAAACAAGGTGTCCTTGTCAGAAATTCTCTTCTTAAGAATAAGACTAAACAGAATTCCAAGGATGTGCTAGAAAGGGTTAGCTTATTATTCTAAGATGTGAAAAAGGGGAGGAAAAGTACTAGAAACCATACAACTATCTATTAAAACTCTACAAAGCTACAAATATATGAAAAAAATAAAAGTTTTCAGGCATCACTGATATGATACTGATACTGACAGTACCCCCTGGGCAACTTGGGGTGGGTAGAGGAGTCTGAAGACTCTGGGAAAACAAAAGGAAACAAGCTGACTTAAGGTTTGTCTCTTTTGTTTCTCACTGCCCAAATCTATTTTAATTGGCAATAAATTAAGTTCATTTTCCTGTCTGCTTTGACCGTGACAGTAATTGATAAGTGATCTCCCTGTCTTAATCTCAATCCACAAGCTTTCTTGCTTCTGTTTTTTTCTACTTTCTGCCCCTGTGCTTCTGATGGGTAGTGGGGAGTGAGCATCTGGGTGGGAGTTTGCCTTCGAGCCAAGGTGAAACCATGACAAGGAAAACAAAAAGCCAGAAACCTTTGGCTTTTTGGATTTTCAGCTGTAAGGTCTTCTTGGTGTTTTTTTTGTTGGGTTTGGTTTTTTTTTGGGGGGGGGGGTTGTTTTCTTGGGGTTTTTTTTGGTAGGCTATAAAGAAATAATTTAGGTCACTACAAAGAAGTTAAACTGGAGCATAGCCTGATCAGCTCTGTACACCTGTTTTAACCTGTTAATTCATTCCTCATTGGTTTAGTATCTGGTTCTATGAATATTTCTGTTAATAACTTACTCACATTAATGGACCCATTAATCACAACTAAGGAAACTGGAAGGCTCTCAGATGCTTGCAAGGGAGGGATGCTTGGCTGTAGAAGTCAGTTTCACACAAGTTTTCTGGGTAATGTTCTCTGTGACATCAACCAAGAGGCATGAAAGGTCAGGAAGGTGAGCAGGTGAAATGTCACCTAGATGTTATTAAAATTACAAACCTAAGTCATTTATACTGGTGAATTCTGCCAGGTTAAAGGATGTAGCAGGCTGAGCTTTCTAAGGTAGCTCCTAATTTGGCACTTAGAAAAAACTGAGATGCTTGAAATTAAAATGGTATCTAAATCTAAACTTAAGTAGAGATGCTGTCTTGGGAATTTGGCAACTAGATATTTAACAATAAAGCAAATCTAGATATTTCACACTGCACTGATATTTGACAATAAAGCAAATCTCTGTACTTTTGCATCCCATCACCAAGGTGTAGGTGGCCTTTCCCTTTAGGACTCCATTAGTTATCTATGCTTGGATGTCATCTAGTGCCAGAACCTCTTTCTCCCTTCAGCTCAGACTGTGCTAAGCAAAATTAATCAGAGGGCTGCAGTTAGCCTGACCTATTTGCACTGGACCTGTGGACACACAGAGGAGGTGAAAAACCACAGTAAAGGAAGGTGCTGTAGGCCTTGCTGTAAAAAGAGAGCAGTATGTGAGACTGAAAACGCTTATCTGTGTTTGCCTGCTATGACAAATTACATTTCAGTGTTTACCCCATGTTCTAAACCCTTCTGCCATCTAACCCAATATCCTATAGGCAACGGGCTGAAAGAGTCTAGAACCAGAACGTGCACAGGTTAATACTTCCCCAACATTGCCTGTCTTCATTCAGTGCAGAGCCTTAACACCCAGAGTGTTTACGTCTTTGTCTATCCTTTAGAAAGGAGTTTCATTAATTTGTCTAATCATCTCCTGAAACTGCTTGATGCAGTTAGCATCCACAAGTTACTGTGGCAACAAGTTGCACAATTAATTCTGTTTTATGTAAAAGTCCTTTCCTTTGTTTGCTTTTAGAACTTCACATCTGATAATTCTTTTTGACTACCTGTAATTTTTGTGTCATGAGAAACAATAAATACTCATTTGTAATTATTCTTCACAATTTAGAGCTCTCTCTCAATCTTTTCAGACTTCTTTTTGTCTGAGCTTTGGGCTATTTAATGTCTTCAAGTACAGAAAAAGTTCTATATGTTCAGTCTTGCCTGCATATTTCTTTTGGTTGTTTTATTCTTTCTGAGAAGCAGAAGGACAAGAAAGAAGGTACTCCGTGCCCGATATGGATGTTCCATATAGGAGAATGAGGATTTTGTTGCTGTTTTTATTTATTTGTCATCAGTTCCTGATATACTGTTACACAAATACCAACATAAGTGCTATTGTAGATGCAGTTACGCCAGCATAAACTGCTTTGTGATACACAGTAAGGGAACAAGCCATGCTAGGATCAAGGAAAAACATTATAAAAGTCAAAGTGCACTCACTATAGGAGCTGCAAAGTATCGGTAAGAACAATAATAGCAATGATTCCTCTCTGCCTGAAATAAATTGTACCAATAGTTCCGTGCTTAGATTCTGTGCTCATAACAGCCATAAACCAGAGCCACCCAGAAAAATGTTTTAGTGTATGCTTGACTTTGACCTGTGAATATTTCTACAGATACTCCTTTCATTTTGCTGGGAGCACTCATCTGCTTTTCATCTGTACACATGCTTTTTTGGGTCAGGGCCCAAAGCATTTGAACAAATATTTATCAGATATTTCACAGATTTTTTTCAGCTCTACTGGGAGCTAGATTCGTTACACTCCTTCATGTTCTTGTGCCAGGGGTGAAAATGAACCTTTTCTCTTATACTTTGAAAAAGAACTGATTTATCTGATTGGAACCAGTAGCCTGAATTTTAAGCACATTAGCAGCTCAGTTCTGTGTCTGGTCTGTGCACACAATAAAGAGATTTGTATTCGAATAGTGCAAAGCTTTTCATCCTCGTGGCTTACTGCACAGGTGTAATCCCTAACAGAATGGATTACTTTTACAAGCTGGAGTCCCTAAATAAGGCAGTGGGTAGCATTTATGGCTGTCTACATAGACTTGCCTTTCTGAGCCAAGAACTGTACTTAGACTTGGTGTGATCCCAGACCCATATTCCCTTGTCTATCTGTAACTTATCTGTAAGCTCCCCAAGATGAAGCTTGTTAAAAATCCCATCTCTTCTTCCATCACAGGATATTTTTGTCATTGGAGGGGTGCCCTGAACTCATGTGATTCTGCCACAATCCCCATGAGATAAGAGCTAGTGGCCAGGACAGGCTCAACCTGCATTGCAAGTAGGCTCTGTTTTGCCTACAAGTAGAGGGTTGAACCTGAGATTTCTCCATTTTCATTTCCTATGTGTGGACTCAAACCTACACCTAAAATTAGGCTGGCATAGCATGAGTGCAGAGTGATTTTTGAACACACCTTGCACTTCATTTAGCATTTCAAATGTAAGGGAGAAGGTAGCATGGATTAGTTACTTTTACCTTCTGTGGGAAGTTCTGGATGCGTTTGAAATGTGTTACCAGACTCTTGGACAATTACAGAAATGTATACGCACTTTTATAGACTGAGGCTGATTTTTGGCACCCTGTGGCTCATGTGGAGTGAATCCTGCCTGCCCATCCAAAGTATAATGGAAGTAATGGTCTTGTGTCTTCCATGATTTATTAATGACTTAGGACTACATTTGTATGTTATCCCCAACTGCCAAGCATACAGGTTATATTTTAGCACTCATCTGCTAATTTTGTTTCACTTAGTCAATCATTCACCTGCCTTTAAAATGTTTTTTAATATCCCTTCCTAGAAGATTTTAATCCTAGGAGATCCTAGGAGATCCTGAATCATCCCTAGGAGATTTTATTCTCCCTATAGGAGGAGATATTGACATTGGTATTGAATGACCTAGCTAGTCATTCCTTGTGGCACCCAGAATTCCTCACACTGAAGTGATACTTTTAAAGTCTCTCAAGTTTTTACTGAAGTTTTCTCATTGTTTGTGATATAAGCAGGGTTTCACTCTTATTTACTGATTTTTTAAGTGTTTTATTGAAGATGGGTTTCATTTGAACACAACATATTTTGTTGAATTCAATGTTCCCATTATTTTCCAGCCATCATTAGCTTGTCCTTTTGCTCATTAAAACAGGTCTAAATGCTCTCTAGCCAGTTTCCATGGATGTATTCATACAAGTCCTCTTATTCTACTTATCTTCTTTGGCTAGCAGTAATTTACAATGCTTTATTTATTTATTTATTTATTTGCTGTTATTATTTCCTATCAAACCTTAACAGATTTTACACTTGTGCTGTTGCTGGGCTATTAGAAGACAGCCATGAGCCCTTGTTCCAGTAGAAAAATTTAACCATGTTGTTGATGAAAGCTGGAAACAAAACTGTTGCTAGGATTCAGCACAGTGAAATGGGGTGACAAGACTGGGGGGATTTGAAAACAGAGGGCTTAGGATATTGCCACGGGATTTTAGCCGTCTTGATTTTTTTCTGAACAATGATGTAATGGTGGCCACTGGACTAAAAGTTTTTTGGTTTTTTTTTAATTGGTCTAATGTCTCATATCCTGGCTTTAAGACTGAGAAGTTTCAAGAGATTATCTTGCAAACAGAATTACTCATTTACAGCTGAGGTGTGATAGCCAAAGGGTTTTTCTTCATCCTCGCTTTTAATCGAAATCACCTGATTTACTTCCCAGTTATCTTTTCCTTTGCTTAAATTTAAAGTATCATTTACTTTTCCCTCAAAAAGCACAGATCTTCTTCTCTGCTTGATTTTCTGTGAGTCTCTGGGGGGATGTACTGTAAAGGGGTAAACATTTTTCTGGTTTTGTTTTTTTTGTGGGGGGAGGAGCCGTTGTTTTTTTGGTAGTTTTTTTTGGTGTTGGTTGTTTTTTTGTGTGGTTTGGTTTTTTTGTGTTTTGTTTTGGTTTCGCTTTGTTTTGGCGGGTGTTTTTTTTTTGTTTTTTGGGGGGTTTGTTTGTTTGTTTGTTTGTTATATTTGTTTTTGTTTTAAACCCCATGATGTAATGTTGATGAGGCTGGACTCTGGTGACAACACTTTTGGGACTTAATGTCAGAGTTTGGAATTGCTGATTTCCAGGATCAGGAAAAAAAACCTAGATAGATAGATGATAGATAGATAGATCGATAGATAGATAGCCAAGTTTTAAACATCAGGAGAAAAAATTTATTTCACAAACTTAGAACTACAAGTAATAGCAATACATAGCTGTTGGCTTCATGACTTTCATGACAAAACAAGGTGAGAGAGGCAGCTGGAGCAAGTCAAAAAAGGAAGGTATCTTCTCTTTGAAAACTGATATTTTCAACAGAATTTAATGGTTGTGGCACCTACCGGGCTGACAGCTCCAAAAAAAGAAATCTTAAAGTAACCCTGACAGTCCACCTACATTACAGATGCAGAACTGCCAGAGGGACCAATCACAGCAAGGTTGTCTCCCAGCCCACCTGCTTACAAACCAGTTTCAATCTGTACTATAGACAGGAACTTCACTAGGATTAGACTTAGGCACTGCTACAAATTAGACATGGCCAAGGCTGAGCTCAGTGACAGTGCATGGTTATTGTTGTATTTATCATTTTGAGCTGCTGTGGCAGAGGACTTGATTGTGTAGAACTTGTGGCCCCTGCAAAGTTGATGGTCACTGAATCGCTCAAATAAGGATTTTCTTCAGGCTTCTGGAACCGTTGCTTCCAATTCTAAAATGCAAGTCTTAGAAAGGAATACTTATATTCCTTTCTAAGGAATATATATTCTATGTTTTATATATAAATATAACATGTATATATAGTGAACATATATATATATATATATATATATATACATGCTATCTATATATGTTATATACTGGCATTTTTCGGTGCCCTGCTGAAACATTCAAATTTGTACAAAAGTAAACTTTTCCAGCTTTGAATTATATTCATATCCTTCAACTCACAGAAACAAAAGGTAAAATTGCATAAAGTATACTTATCACTCCCTGGTTGCATCTTTCACAAGGTACTTGATAGGTACTGGTAGCTACCAATGAAGAGTTGAAGCCAGAGCTCAGCTTCTGGGGAACCATATTTCTTTATACATAAAGCCACAAACTGATTATTTTGCAACAGTGCTCACTTATTCTTTGCAATCTGAACTTATTCTTTGCAAAGGTTTTGTGTTTTATTGTCTGGCTTTAGAGAGGATGAAATTTCTTCCGACAATTTTAGTTTGTGTTTGGAAATGAAGATTGACATCAAACTTTCCCATTGTGCATGTTTATCTGTTGGACTCATGACATCTCACTTAAAAGTGATTTTGAACAGGGGTCAGTTATTAAATATGAACTTTTAGTTTTTACATATGTAAATGTACACATTTTCTGGAACAAATGTTATTTTTACCTGGAAATTAATTATAAATGCCCAGAAAATGATGCGGAAAATATTATCTTTTGGAGTTACTGATTCTAATGGCAAAAATAAGAATGGCCTTTGATGCATCTGTACCCCGTAATTTTCATTAGTCAGATGAAAAAATGAAAGATCAGACTGTAATATCAGTTACGTCAGTGAAACTTCATTGTTTTCCTCTTATATGACTGCTCAGAAAGCAAAACAAATCCCAACTTCTGATTTCCTATCTTATCTTTTCCTAAAGATTGCCTAAAGTTCCATAACCATCTGGGCTCCCTTGCCTGGGTCATATTTGTTCTCTCCATGGAAAGCGATTCAGATTTTATGTAAGTCATCTCCACAGGAGGAAGTCCTGCTACCTGTTAGCACAGTGCCTGATTCTTCAAGAAATTAAACATAATACTGTGTCTTCAATGTCGCTCGCTGAATTACAAATTGGGGAACTGGCACTTCTCTCATTTTATTCATCCTAATTACAATTGCCCTGTCAGTGAGATGCCAGCCTGACTAAGAGCAAATCAGCTAGTGACTCCCCAGGGTCTTCTTTGTAACAAGAAGACTGTCTCTAGTGGCTTCAATATGACAATTTCCTCTCTTTTACGTCAAAGTAGAGTGTTTCCCCTGGACAGTTTCACATTTGATTATTTCCACTAGCCTCTCTGTCTTGAGTTGCTTGATTAGCATCTCAGTCACCTAAGAAATTAGACTAAAATTTGTGTCTTGGAAGAAAAGAAATGGAAAGAGAAGAGAAGAGAAGAGAAGAGAAAGAAGAGAAGAGAAGAGAAGAGAAGAGAAGAGAAGAGAAGAGAAGAGAAGAGAAGAGAAGAGAAGAGAAGAGAAGAGAAGAGA
>VZTI01001575.1:634780-645072 GCA_013397865.1 Struthidea cinerea | reverse complement strand
AAAGGAAAGGAAAGGAAAGGAAAGGAAAGGAAAGGAAAGGAAAGGAAAGGAAAGGAAAGGAAAGGAAAGGAAAGGAAAGGAAAGGAAAGGAAAGGAAAGAAAAGGAAAAGGAAAAGGAAAAGGAAAAGGAAAAGGAAAAGGAAAAGGAAAAAAAAAATAAAAAGAGAGACTAGTGAAAAATTATCTTTCCAGTAGGGAACAAGTTGAAGGTACAAGAGAAATGAAGGTCTGATAAACTTTTGCTGCCTGAAGCTGTATCTCATCCGAAGGAAGGACCGGCTTCTTGTTTAGGAAGTATATAATTCTTTTCCTTCAGAAATTTTAAAGGCACAGTAAATTCATACTCCTGTTTGAAAAACTCTTGTTTTGATAAGGAACTTCAACAAATACATCATAAACCCCAACCAAATTGCTAGGAAGAGTCTTTGATTCCAGTGTAGGCATGCACCATGGGTTCAGCCGCATGGTAGAGAACCCATGACTTTAAGCTGTTGGTTATGTTCTTTCCATTTTGCCACTGTAACACAAAGATAGTATATCCAGACCAGCTGCAGAGTCTCTTCTGTACAAATGCCATGGTGTTTTAGGACTGTATGTGAAAACCAGAACTCAGCCTAGACACCTGGGGCACATGAGCCTTACTGATACTGAAACTCAGGGTTCTGTTTCATCGAGCTGCCTGATTTGCCTGTCTTCCCAGTTCCTGAGACACCTGCCGCCCTAGTTCCCAGACATCAGGTACAAGAATGAACACAGCAAAAGTGTTGTCCAAAGGGTCCTCTCTTCTGTGAATCACAGGCATGCCTGTGTTCTTCACGGCTGTCTTTGCTGCTTCCCTTTCTCCTATACAATGCAGCCAGGAAAGGAAGATTTAGCACTTTATCTTAAGGTCTCTTGCACAAGCACAATGGAGGGAGCCTTGCTGAAACTCCACAGCAAGGACCAGAATTCTCTTTTTTCTGTACCTCTAATAGCTACTGGATTGGGTTTGCATTGAGAATAATTCTACAATGTTTTTGATATTTCTGTACATTTCCTTTCCCCACCCAAAAGGTTTACAGAAATAAGTCTGGGAGAAGTCTGCTTAATATCCTGCACATGTCTCAGCCTAAAGAGAAAGATGGAATAATTTGCAGTGTCCAGTTGCACTTGATCAGATGATTACTGTCTTTCCATCTGGTTGTAAAACATTCCCACCTTTCACCAATTCTTCTAAATTTCTGCTGTTCCAGTCCAACTGAAATTTATTATTGCCCACTTACCCTGATTTACTTCTGAAATTATTTGCATGGCTTCTGTCAATGCTATTTGCATATTTTTATTATGAATAGTGCTTATTTGGGGGCAGATTTGATTTACGAGTGTTTGGTATGCTATGCCCAGTTATTTAGTTTTCATTCCTGATTTGCACAAAGGGAATGAGAGAAGTAGTAATTCTTTTTTTCTTGAGGCAGAATATGTGCAGGACCAATAACACTTGAATAAGAAATTATTGTATTTCATTTTATTCTGGTTTTAGGGTTAAATTCTCAAATGTAAACAATTACATGTATGTCAAGCCATTATAGCAAATCAAAATTATTCTTTCCTAGATTCAGCTCAGCTCAAAACCAGTAGAGAAACTTGAAGGGAAAAATGTAGTCACTGAAACACATGCCTGAAAGACAGGAAAACAGCACCAACCAGAAAAACTCTTCTTTCTGCTGTGGCAGCTTCATCCTTAACAAAAAGAAGAGGTATATGTTCTTCAGTAGAGACACTATGAAATACTGTTTGATGCACCTTTTTCCTTTCTGTCATGAAACTTTTTTTTTTTTAGTGTTAAAAAAACACCTTCACTCACAGAAAAATGAGGCAATAATTCTTTCCGCTTATATATTTGTACAATTTCGTATTAACTACATTTCTGACTATTTTTTCCACATATTTTTGGGGTAGATGGGTGGAAGATATCTATATTTTACTTCTCCTCCTTGAAGTCAACTTTTAAATTTTGTTTCAATGACCAGAAAACTGAAAAAAAAACCCAGAAAAATTTTGAAATTTCTTGAATCAGAGCTGACTTTCACAGTCCAACATTTTTGATTTAGGAACTGGTTTTGAGACCAGACACTTCTGGTAACAGAGCTAGAAATGATGTAACGCAGTATGGTTACTACTTCATGACTTCTTCTTCCTACTGAGCTTTGTCTCAGACACATGAAGGATTATCACCTGAGATCTACACTCCCGACTCGTATCTAGTGACAGAAGCAGTCTGATTTGTCACTTTTAAAAGAGTAAATCATGCGAATATGGGAGTAGAATTCATATGATTTAAATGTAACCGCCTCAGAGTTAGGTCTCTAACACAAAACACAGGATTCTAAGGAATTGGAGTCGAGGGAGATGCATATCTGGAAAGTAATTTCATCTGTTATAGAGAAATATCTTAGCCTGATTGCAGCTCTGACTATTCTTAAACAAGCACAGGGAAATATTCCCAGAGGAAAGTTGTAATTAATAGTTCAGCCTCTACTAAATTAGGTAGAATAGAGAGTATTCTGTGTAGGCTGCTGTAATCACTTGATGCAAAAATATAGTTGCTTCAATAAGCTTAATTCAGGTTGAATTGCAGTAGCACTAATACTACAAAACTTTGCAGAAAATACTAGGCTCTTCCTTGCTGCACAGCCAGAGAATGAACAATTGCTGGAAAACTGTTCTTCTTTGTCCTCTGTAAACCAACAGTTTGCTGAAGGAAAATAAAATTATTCTGTTTTATATGTGAGGATGAAGTATACACATCTCATGTTACTCCGTGAACTTGTACCTGAAAAATAAGAGCAAAATCCAGGTCCCTTAAATATCAGTATTATGCTGAATTCAGTAAAGTCTCCCTTCTTATAAATAACCTTTTCCATGGTGTATAGAGAATACTGCCCTCCTGCAGACTAGCCTAATATGATCCAGGATGAAGGGCAGTTTTATAAAGAGATATTTGTTTTGGGACTCTTTCAGCTTAAGCTTTTTGTTGTCTCCTGTCCCTGCTCTTATTCCCTTGTTTGAGATAGATTTTGGTCTTAGAGAATGGCTCCTAGAGAGACTCCCAGAGATGAGCACTGCTAATGCAGTGGGGTCAAAGTTTACTAAGCTTTCTTTCTACCAGAGAAAACCACTGGTAGGGCATGGATGAGTCTTGTTCCTCTGAGGAGTGCAGGATATGGTTCTGACACCTATCTCTCTTCTGGAGACTAGGTAGGGATACTGGCAATGATGTTATTTGACACAATTTGTGCTTCCATGCAGTTCATTTTAGAAGGCCACTGTAAAAATTCCTCATTCTCGTTAGCTGGTTGCTATGTCATTAACTCACTATGGAGCCCCCATAATGTCCCATTATACTGTACTTTCAAGCTTTTGGTGCTAATTAAGCATGGAACATTCTCAATTGTTACAGGTCTGAAATTAAAGGAAGGAAAACCTACATTATGAATAATACCATTAAATAATAATAATAATAATAATAATAGGATTAATGGACACCCAACTATGTACATAATTAGCCTAATTCCAATGAGAGGGTGATGGTGAATGTTTTATCAGTGTCACCAAGCTCCTGTAGTATAATTACAGACCTATTTGTTCAATGCCTAGTGTGTGTTATTCATTATATTATGTGAAGAATTGAGCCTCTGTTAAAAAAAATACAGGGCATACAGTTTAAAACAGTTTCAGAAGGGTTTTTTATGTTTTATTTGTTGAGAAAGTTTTAGGCTATTTTCATTGCCTTGTTTCTGTTCTCATTTTTGATCAGTAATTATAATGTCAGCATAACCTCTACTCATTTAATGAACAAAATAAGCTACAATGGTCAAAGTACAGGTCTCCACATTGAAGAGGAAAAAACAGGCTACTCACTTCCAAAAGTAAAGATTTCCAAAGTAGAGATGATTATGTTATTTCTGGATTATTCGAGTGCATGTTAAGCAAGACTTCCAACCCTCCACCCACTTCTAGGTACTGCATAGACTCACTCAATGAAGGTTTTGTTATACAGGTCAGCTATAAGTTAAAACAGAATAAAAACCACTCACACCACTTGTTTGTATTTAAAGCTGTTTTAACTCTGCTTATCTAATTTTTAAAGGTGAATAAATGACTTTTATTTCTTTAATATCAGTTAATAATATATATTTCAACTTTTCTGTTTTATATACCTATTCTATTATGACCTTATATAATTGAGCATTGAGTAAATTTGGATCAGCAAGTGACTGCTTGTCACCAGACATGACTGTTGAAGCCTAGACATCTCTTTTTTTTCCCTTTTTTGACAACCTGCAAAAAGTCATGCTGAACAGTAGCCTTAGGGACACAGTAACTTTGGTTGCAAAGGACCTTTGGAGGTCATCTGGTTTAATTTGCATCTTGAAACAGGGCTAATTTGGATCAGGCTATTAATTTTACATGGAATTGGCACTGAATTCTGGGGATGAAAAGGGGAAAGGATTCTAAAATAGCAGGCATTTTAGCAGGAGCTGAGTGAGAAAGGGTGTTCCGATCCACAAAATACATTATTATTTCAAAACATGTTTTTCTCATGCAGCTCCTTCCATTCTTCACTGGAGTAGCACATGAAAGTACTCAAGCTGGCTTCTGTTGTGGGGGGGTTCAAGTACAAGGTATTTTTCTAGTGAATACTTTTTGAAAAGGAATGAATATTTCTAAATTTAAGACTGAGAAAAATACTCCCGAACATTAAGAAATTGCAAGTGGCTTTGACATTCTGCAGTATTGACAGAGCAATAATTTGAATTTAGATGAGTAACTGCATAAAGAACCTTGTCTCTTGGGCTGTGTGGTTCCTTTTTTCCTTCTATTTTGACAAGAATGTAGATTTAAGGCTAACAAAATCTTTGATGAGTGAAAGTTGCAGTGAAACAACCCCCAAACTTCACCTCCGAAGCTATTGGTTTGGATGACTCTGCACCTTCTTGCCAAATCTAACTATTTTCACCGTGCCCTCTCTTTCCTCTAAAATAAATAAAACATAACCATGCTGTTTCAAAATATTCCCCGGAAACTTTCCTGTTTCTCCTCCACAATATCTTCGATGAGGGTCAAATCTAGACAGACAATAGAGTACACAAAGTTTAGCATGGATAACCTTATTTATTCCCTGAAGCCTTATAACAATTATCAGCTACCTGTCTGGATTTTGTTCCATGTTTTGTTTTTTACTAATTGGAAATTAATTTTGGGAGTGTATGTCAGTGTGGCAAGAGTGCCCTTAGAAGGTCTTGTTGTTGGAAGGCAGTAACTTGTAGGACATGCCATGACTGCAACAGTGCTCTGGAAGCTGGAAATGTTGTTTCCAGGCTGTTTTTTTTTCTGTTCTTCACAATATCTAAGGTTTTCTGCAGACGCGTTTCTCTGATTCCGGTTTATTTCCAGACCTGAGTGATTTTCTATCATTTGGGAAGTCAGAATTTTCAAGGTCTTCATCTTCAGCTTAATCCAACAGCTCACTGAACAAGGATAAAGGAGCTTGATTATGAAAAGATCTAAGCTCTGTGTTTTGCTTGTGTCTAGTAGCAATTATTTATAGTTAGTATTTATATTTTGGCATGATCATTATTATTAGCACTGCTTCATTTCCAGATACTGAAGAAATGATGCTACAAAATGCAGTTAATTTAAATATTAAAATTCTGTATCCTTAATTCTTTGAAAAGAGTGGTCAAGGGAATAGATAACCGTGACAAAAACATCCATTTAAATTCATGCAATAGATCTAAAACTACCAAAATTTATAGCGCTGTTCAGATCTGTCCTTTATTTATCATGATAATAACAGTAACTTATTTTTATAGAACAATGTTCCATGAAACAGGGTGAAACGAATAGGACAATAATCCTTGTCCTAATTTTTTTAGTAACAGACCAAAGCAAACAGGTTTTCAAAGGATAAAATGTCCTTTTAAAATATGTGCTCTCTCCTTCTCCTCTCTACAACCTTTGCCTTCACAATATTTTTGAAACTTTCTCTCTTCCCAGCATCCAGTGGCACTCATCTGCTCTGTGCCAGCTTTGCTGCTCTTACAGCTTTCTTAAATTCCAGTGTGGGTTTCCTTTAAATTCATTTCAGCCACATGCTTCCCTTGTCTACAGGGTTCCTGACCTAAATACCAACCTCCTCATCTGGGAGGATCATTTTGCTTTGGGAAGGTTTTTCAGTTTGTTTTCTTTGTCAGAGTGTGCATGTGTGAATGTGCTGTCATGATTTCTAACATGCTGAGGGAGTCAAATCCCACCAACTCAGAACATTCTGTGATTCTGTGATCTGAGGTTAGTGAGTCTAGAATCAAAATTACTTATAAGAACTTCTGTTCTGTTTGTCTGTCTTGTTTGGAGACACTAAAATTCAATATAGACTACAAAGTCTGTGCAATTTACCTCCTACAAGAGAACATCACTTTCCAGGCTAGAAAATTCACTTAGCATCCTCTGAAAATAAAGTCCTCATCTAATCTTGAACAGATGGGTAACTGGTAACTTGGCTATTTGGGTAACTGAGTTAAGATCTTTAGAAACTTGATGATTTTTAAGAAATGGTGTTCTCCTTCAGCTTCAAATATAGTCAGAAGAGACTGCTAGTGCTTCTGAGGTAATTTAGGCATCATTACTCTTCAAATGAGCAAGCTGTTTTGGAAACCTTAGATGTGTTCATAATTCTAATAACTACACAGACGTCCTAGACATTATCTTATTTTCCATTCTGGAACAAAATATCAATATGAGTCAGAGAAGGGTGTTTGGTTCTTCATTTTAATAGTCATTCAATTCACTGTGAAGTAGCAAAAAAATTTCAGGTCTCTCATAAGCCTTTAAGTGCGGTCAGTCATCTTCTTCAGTCATACATATATTTGAATTAGGAGGTATTGTGGGCAAAAGGAGTGGATAAACTGCTCCAGAACTGAATGATGAGGGAGGGGGGGAGTGTTTGTCTATTACAAATGGAAAACTTGTCTGTTTCCAAGAAAATAAATTACTCACCCGAAGAAAGACAATATCTGGCCAACAAAGGTGGTTTGTTGAAAAGAAAAAAAGCAGAGAAGATGAGTCTGTAGACTTGAAGGCCATTCTCACCAAACACAGAACAGAGGGCTGCGAGCCACGTGACTCTTTCTGAAAGGAAAGAGGAAAGTGGAGGGTGTGGAAGAGCACTAGTAGCACAGAGTGAAAAATTAAGCCATAGCAGACAAAAACAGTCTCGGTCTTTTTGTTCGTGATGAATTCCAGTGTTCTTTGAGATGTGTTAAAGAAAAACGACGAACACTTCAGGCACTTAACAATAAAAATCCGTCCACACGTTCATCTTCAGCATGAACGACATAGCTTCAAACCAGACATTTCATACACTCGACTAGCAGCTCTAACAGCAGTAGCAAGCAATTATCACCTTAAAGACATCAGGGAAAAACGTCAAAAATTCCCTGTGTTTGATTGGAAAAAAACGCAGCACAGACACGTTTATTTTGCTACAGAAACCTTCATATCAAATCAGCTTTCATCACCAAACTGAAGTTAGAAGATCTCATTTGTTGCCAGCTTACCCAGTGGAAAGCATGGCTGAATGATGACCTACTGCCTTCCTTCCCTTTCTTCTCTGATGGACATTGCTTTGGTTTCAAAATTCCAATTGGCACCATGAAGGGCAGGACAAGACAAAATATTTAAATCATATCTCCCAGACTTCTTCAGTATCGGGTCAAAAAACAAGATGGATTTTGACTGCATAGGACAAAATAAAAGACGTCTTACTGGTTGAGTCTACTTTATTTTGCCATATATTGTTTTTCTCTTATTTTTTGCTTTTTTTTCAATTCTTAGCATTCTAGATGTATACATATGCACACACACATACAAAGTTAACCTACTTTTGAGCCATTTTTGAGTGAAATAAAAAGTACAGTGATAAAGGGCTCCATTTGAGCAAAAGAAAATTAAAAAATCCCACATTTTTCCACCTATTTTGTACTTTCAGACATTGTCTTTCAAATATTTTGGGGTAGGTGCCCAAAATTTCCTAAGCGTTGAGTCTTCTAGGCCTACATTTGTTACTCTGCTTCAACAGGGCAATCCAATCATCACCGAAACTTGAAAATTTTGTTTCCCAGGATATTAACTTCTTTTGAAATGTCTCTTTTTCCAAAGTCAGTACTAACTATCCAGACATCTACATTATACACAAAATTATAGTACTGACAAAGAGAAATCAACATGACCTTATTAGAGCACTTAATTCTGATGAAACAAGGTGGTTCTTTTCATCTGTATGTTTTATTTCTATTGATGCTGTTCTCGACTACCTTTTTCTCTGAAAATAGCAGTGAAACCTGTGGGTTTAGAGTTTCATTTGGAAACCTGTGGGTTTAGAGTTTCATTTGGAAAATCAGCTTTTCTGATTGTTCCATCATGGAAGAGTTCTCTTTGCTTTAATGTAATTACTGTTCAGTAGCTGATTTCTTTTGAACAAAATGGGATTGATTATGTGAGTAATATTTTGTCATATTAATCAGATTTTCTAGTCAGATCCATTACCTCCCTGTTCATACACATCCTTTGACTTCCCTGCTCCCTAGAAATTGTACTGTTTATGACAAACTTTTTAATAACTAAATCATCTTAAATGCTTAAATCATCATTAATCCCTCAAGCATTTTTGCAAACCACCATCTGCAATGGCCAAAGGAGAACATCCTGCTTTTTTTCACAGGAACAAGACAAGAAGTTTTGTGACTAAGTCCCTGCCTCTGCTGAGCAGAAGTACTGGGACAACAGGAAACAAGGGAGTAAGCCAGAAACAATCATCCCATGGAAAAGCCATGGTCAACAGGCTGTTATTGGGATTTTTTTTTTTTTAATATTAATTATCCATCCACTATTAAGATGTCCCATTTGCCTTATTATAATTACATTTTGATGTAGATTAGAACGACTAGAGAAATGCCAAGAGTTGGTAAGATTTTGCAAAGAACTTCATGTTATTAAAGTTTGATCTGGACAGATTTTGGTTTTTTTTTTTTTTTAGGGGGGAGTGAGGATATGGATGATGGAAAAGAGCAGTCTTTTCATTTATATGATAATGCATGTCTTTCATAGACAGTGACAGGCCTAAAATAGAATGTTATTAGGTAACCTCCTGTCTATAGAGATGCTTTGAATACAATTCTTTTCCAGCATTATTAAGTTACTGCCTTTGTTAAGCAACCAGTTTTGGTCAGTCCCACAAAACACGCCTCAAATAAGGTGCAACTGTACAATAGAACATTTCCTGCAAAGCTTAACCATGAAATAGTACATTTTCATATTTAAAATGGGGACTATCGTTAATAGCCTTAATGCCTTACCCAGCCAAAGGGGAAAGAAAGGATAAAAAGGAAACTAAGGACATTTATAATAGTTCTTTTATTCTCCAAGATAAAATCAAAAGTTAGGATTATTTTCACTTGGCTCTAGCTACCTGAATGTTAAACTTTTAGTTAAAGCCGTCATCCAGAAACTTCGTGTGTCGGTGGAAAGTGACACCTAGAGATGGTGATTCATCCCATCTAGCCTGAAATCTTGGGATGGGATGAATCACACCCATAGCTCCCAGTATTTTGCCACCGACTATGGAATGAGACTGAGCATCCAGCTTTGACTACTTACACAAGGCGTATACGCTTTGTGAACTCCATTTCACTTGTGGTGTGGTGGAAAATAATAAGGAATTCTGAATTATCTGAGTTGTTTATTACCATTACTTACTTCCACTTTAAATCCTACCCTTCTGAGGAAAGAAAAGTTAATTTGATTGACATCAAGGATCAGAACATTGAATTTTGGCAACTCCTGTTATGACCAAAAGTGACCACTGCACAGTGTTTGTTCAGCATTTTACTTTGTATTTACACCTACACATGAAAGTTGTTTTGGTCACAGTTTAATTAGTGCTGCTGGAGAGGGGTGGCTTCTTCTTATAAAACCTGTTGATGTACAAAAATTAATCACTGGACCACACTGTCTTATTCCTAGGGACTGTGATGGGCAGCTTTTTCTTAATTTACATAAAGAGTCAGGAGAAATTCAAAGTAATGGGGAAGCAGTTAGCCTTGGATATATTGCGCATACATAACTTCTTGTGTGGCTAAAACCAAGTATCAATGAAGTTAGCTGGAGTGTGCTTCATCATTAAAGTCTTGCTTCAGAAACTGCACAATGACAGCTAAAACTTTTTTCTTTTCCTTTTTTTCTCTCTCTTTTTT
>VZTI01001575.1:618753-634763 GCA_013397865.1 Struthidea cinerea | reverse complement strand
TTTTTTTTTTTTTTTATTTGAATGCTCAGAAGAGATAAGAAAGCCAGAAGAAGAACAGATGTGTTAGAAGTGTGAAATGGATTAACATCAAAGCCCCCTGGGAAAATCTGAAACATGAAATGAAGGATCCTGAATGACAAGAGCTATTCAGAATGCATTAAAAGCTCTGCAGTGCATTTTGGTGCTGTCTGTGTGAGCAACACAGGGCCCTGTGTGCTAGGGAGAGATGCTGATAACGAAAGCTCTGTGAACTTTGGGGAAATTCAGTTCATCGCTGAGAACTCACCTTGTGGTGCTATTTGAATGAAACAGAAAAAATCACCCAAAACTAGTGATTGCCAATATTTATTGTCTCCAGTGACACGAAGTGAGTAGATAATTTAAGCCCTGGACTAACAAGGCTATAGGTGAAACAGTAATGATTTAAAAATCAGAACCTATTATAGCGATATATTTGTTGAGTGTTTAAATTTATTCATTAATATTTATCACTTGACATATTAGCAGAATATTTTTCTATGCTTAAGATCAGAGAAGGTAAATAAGGAAAAAAAAAAGTAAGACATTTTCTCAATTTTGTGAGTTTCACACAGATTCTTTGGAAGTAGATGATTTATAGCTTATGCAAATTTATGTTCATAAATGGTTTCTGATCTGGCAAGCACTGGTTTCTACATAGTTATTGATGGAAGGAGGTCACTGCTATTCAAACTGTGAAGGAGACTGTAAAGGTTACTGATGAGTTTTCACTTCATCTAAACTCAGTGAAAGTCAAGGGAAGTTGGTCAAATAATATAGAAAATATATCAAGATTTGTTCTGTACTTGGAGACTGAACATACTGCAGTCTCAGAATATAAATCTCATACCAGACATTTTGGACAAGTACAAGCCCAGCTAATATTCACAGAAAAGGGGACTCTTTCAGTTGGCTACAATGGACTTCTGATGAGGACTCAGAAGAACTTGCAGTGAAAAGCTGCCCGAAGTCAATACCAGCACTTCATACAATACGAATTGTATTCATTCCTGAATATCTCTCTTGTACAGACATCATCAGGACTTCAGTGAAAATCCCAGGCCTTTAACTTCCATTCCAAGTGGTGTTTTCATCCCACTGCTGATACAGAGCAAAGGGTGATTTAAGCCAGACAGCTTATCTTGACAAGGTGCTGCTGTAGTCATCTGCAGGTGTAAGGCTGAGTTAAAAACAAAGCAAAACCAACAATCCCTCCCAAACAGAAGCAGGTTTTCTCACAACCTGAAAAACAGGCCAGCTCTCAGAGATTAGTACATTCTTGGTGCAAAGGTTTCTGCGTCTATTGATCTCTGCAAACTTTGGGACAGGCGCATCAAGGTCCGATACAAACGAATTTATGAAGCAGGCACTTCTATAATTTTTTTAGCCTTGTCTGGCAGTTTAGTTCATGTGTTGTTTGAAATATGACATGAGCTTTAAAGAATTTCCAGCTTACTTGTGTATACTATCAACAAAACCCATTTCTAATAGAATGAGGTACAGCTGCTGCATCTGCCATACATGCAGCTGACTTTTTCTTTTGAGCTTCTTTTCCTTCTTTTCTTTTTGTTTTTTTGTCGAAAATGGCAAGAGATTAGCTGGGAATGACATAACTTTCTTTTATTCCATAGAGGTAAGGCTTTTAGAAAAATATAACCAGGGAACAATTTATTTTGATGTCTTTAAGGTAAAATAACATTCTCCAGACTGAAAGTTTTATAGTTAGAAGAATCTATTCTAACAGAATCTATTAGTTTGTAAATCAATATCTCTCTTTGATTAATTTCCTAATAAAAAGTGCATGTCTTTACTCTGTGTTCTACCAAGATCAGTTGTATTATTGGACTAAACAACATGATTCTTCCAGCCTTATTTATGTTCACACAAATAATCCCATTATATGTTCAACATAACAACTGTTGAAATGAATATTCTCAGAATGTGTATTCCAGCGTACAAAGTTTGTGGCAAAGACCGTAGTTAATATTTTAAATAGAATGTGCAAGAGTTCAAAACACAGAGAGAGGTTGATTTTACTTATTTTTAGAGCTATATTTCTGAGGTGGACATCTTTTCCTTCCGTTATAATCAACAGAGAAATATAAGTCGTAAGAGAGAATCAATTGCCTGTGATTTTAAGGATCTATTTAAGTATCGAGTTAATCACAAGTTAGAATTCTTTGTTTCTATCCAGTCACCACACAGGGAGTGGTTAATTTAGTTGTAGACACCAAAAGTTTGTTGATAGGATTCTTTAAAAACTTGATCTTGTGTCCATCATTTTTAACAGAATTAAGAATTACGGTGGTTTCATGAAAAACAAATACCTTGGATGTGCTGGGAAAAAGAAAAAAGTTATTTGGAAATAAAAGGTTCCCCCAAAAGATGATTTTTGAAGTGTTGAGATGAAGAGATCAGTCTACTGTAATACAAGTGTAAGGCTGAATTAAACAATGGTAAGCAGTCCTAGAAATGATTCTCTACACAAATTTACCACAGAGCTGAAAAATATTTTCTTCCAAATAGGAAGAGTTGTGCCCATAGCTATATCTAAGTCCCTCATCATCTTGAAGCTTTCTCTGTCTTTGTGAATTCATGCTCTGCAGCTGTACTTTGGTTTGTGATAACCAAAATAAATACCCTAGAGACCGGAATTTTTTGGAGTCTACAACCTCGCATCATACTTCACATAGTACGACTTCAGTTGTGCTTACATTCATGCCAGGGTTCAAATGACTTCTTTAGCTTACATATTGTGAGATACCTTGTAGGTTAAGGAATAATAACTCAAATATCCATGACAGTTGGCAGGCAAAGTCCAAGATTTTCAAATTAACTATTTAATCTTGAGAGATCAATTTGCATCTCCTGTTGTAACAGTCATTTTAGATTCAGCCCTTTCTGAAAACCTGGATGGACAAAGATGTCCACAAGTTGGCCATTCAAGGATGGACACATTGCTCTTTTTGAAAATCTAAATCCAGTTTTTTCAATGCAGCAGTGAAACAGAGAAAACACAACAGAACTAATGCAGTTTTTGCACATACTGGGTAAATTATAAAATAATTAGTCATGTTTCAGTTTAAATAACATGAAAAAACTCCTTTAATTAAGATTCTTAATTAATAGTTGAAAGATTAATCAATCAATAATTATAACTATCATTATAGGGTGTAATTGTGCTTAATTGGAGGGGCTGATTAATGATCAGAATAAACCTTTCAAATTCTCACACTTGGAAATGTTGAAAAGTGATGGATTCCAGCTCATAGAGTTAAAAAGGAATCCAAGGATCACTGAAGATGTGTTCAGCTGCCGGGCCACAAATTGAAAGCACAGGATTGAAGTGCAGTAAAGCTTTCCATTGTTAGATATATGCACTACTGAGTGACTGCTGTATACGTTTGTTTTTTTGGTTTTTTTTTTTTTTTTCAGGTTAGTGTGAGCAAAATATTCCTCAAAAGACCATGAGTGATACCTATTTTGAAAACGGCAAGCTTTGTTTTCTCCATCCAAAATTTAGAATTTGGTATGCATAAATGAAGTTCAGTACACCTCTGCTTGGATCATGCCAAGTCCTAATATTTTGCTTACAGTTCAAAAAGAATTTGGAGCCATAATTCTAAGGACAGCAGCTGTCCCATACAGGTGTGTCTCAGGTGTGCTGTGCCATGCATATTTGTGCAAGGCATTCTATCTCTCTCATTTATCTTGATGGGACTTCAGGGTTGAAGCTGTCCACAGCTTGAATGTTTGATGGTCTTCTTCTGACAGAAGGTAGGAGAAGTTTCTGGGAAAAAATAAATTGAATAGGCAAGTTGAAGACACCTTTTAAAACACCTGCAATTTTCCTTTATTTTTGTTTGTTTTGTGGTTTTTGTTTTTGGGTTTTTCTTTTTTCATAATTCATTAGCTTACAGATCAGTGCCGTCTCTGGGTGTAGTGGATCCAGGGAAAAGACCCTCAGTCTGGTTCCTGCTCTAGCAGAACTTTCTGATTTTTTTTCACTGAACAATGTTTAATGTCACTGCTTCTCCCAGTCTAGCACCACTGAGTTAATCTGCTTAGTCATTTGGCAATGAAGAAAAAAAAGGTGGAAGCATGAAATTTTAAGCTATTAAGTGAGGCTTTAACTATACCCTTTATTACCCCTTTAGCTGTAGGAAAAAAAATAAATAAAACATCTAGAGAAATTAGTGTGCTTTAACACACTGAAACACTGTGTTAAAGATAGTAATAAATGTTCTTCGGAACAGAAAAGCAAAAAACATCCTTAAAGAACTTAACTGAGAAGGGCCAGGATTGCTGTTGTTGCTAATTTACTTTTCTTTGGGGAAAGCAAGGCAATTGTGTGAAACAGGAGAAGGAGAAAAGACAAAGAAAGGCCACAAAGAGAGAAACACAGCAAACTTTCAGCTTCTCCTTCTGATGTTGACTGTACTTTCCAATGTGGAGAAAAAGAACCAAAATGCACATTCCTATTAGCTCCCCAAGAACTCATGCTAGGCTGTTCAAGATGTTGATTTAGCTGCATTTTGGTTACCAGAGCACAAAAGTTTTGTGAAATAAATTATGTTGTCTGGCTAACCCAGACTGTTATTAAACAGAACACTAAAACTGTCTCTCTCATAAGAGAGAGCAAAAGGGGTAGGGCAACAAAAATAAAGGAGGCAAAGTAAAAGAAACACTAGTGTATTGCACACATTTGAGACCACTGTTCTCTGAGCCTTTTTCCCTGACCCACCTGGGAGAGATTTTCTTTCAAGGAATACATAATGATGTCACTACAAACCTCTGAGCCCCAGGAGTGGGGTTTGGCAATTTGGGGTATCTTGGAGAATGGGTGAGTTGCAGCTACCTGCTCCTTTTCTGCTGTGGGGTGAGATGTAAAAATTCAGCCTTCAGGAGAATCACTCTGACACCTGTCAAGAGTGCAGCATTTGTCAAATGTGTGTTTGAAAGTTCCCAGCATAATTACAGAACAAGGGGGTTTGATTACAGTGGCTCTGAAATCATGATACACAGTTACTCATCCTGGTATAGTCAAACTCAACCTTCCTTTGGCAAAGATAATTGGATTAGATCCATGCAGCTTGATCTTGCAAAGCACTAAGAACCTGGGTGATAACTGAACAAAAGATTTAATCGGTAGTTCAAATTTAATCACGGTCCTGTGGATTTCAGTGAAAGCATGCAAATTTACTATAGCTCAGAGACTGGTATTCTTTATACAAGAAAACAGTATAAATCTTGTTCTTCATTACAATGCACAGCTATGCAAAAAAACAAGAACTTCTAGAAATAGAAGACAATAAAAGTCTCACTCCTAATCTGACCCATTAGTCAATACCATATATATTATTATTATTTGTATTGGAACTATGTTCGAGTACTGAAGACAAGTGGCACAAAATGGCTTATCTCCATAATGTTAAATTATGTTAACCTCCAAGAGTAGATGATAACTAAGCTTCTATCTGGCAGTGTCCCTAGTACTTAAGTAGTCTTGAATAGCCCCAGAAATTCTGAGAAAGAATAATTTTTCCCTGCATTGATCATAGTAGAGATACTTTCATTGTATATGAACTCTGATACCTGGAACCATTCCTGAACACAGAAGAGGAACTCAGAAATTAAAAATACACCTCAGACTAGACTGAAATATTCCTCACTGGTGCAGATTGCAGCGTTTCTGAGAAATATTGTTTTACTCTTTGCCCCTTTGTGAATGCTGCAAGACAAGACAGTCAGAGCTGTATCCAGGGTCAGAGTAAAATCCAGGAACTTTCAAAAGCTGGTAAGGTTTGTAAACCCAGCTACATGGGAAAAAAGCTTGAAAAACAAAAGGAGATGCAGCAGTGAGACTTAGCTCCTTGCAATGTCCTTTCCAGGAACTTCTGTCTTAATCAGGTAGAATTTACCTGGTAGCATTAATTTCCAATGGTCTTACTTAAGTATCATTTGCAGAAGTCAAAGCACCCGTGTCTAGTTTCAGGTTAGCTTAGACCACCATACTGGATCAGCAGTCTTAAATTAAATATAAATAAGCTCCAAAAAAAGACATAAATAAAACAAAAATAGGCCTTTGGCCTCCAGAAATTGTGTTCAACTTCTAAATTCAGGGCTGTTAACAAACACACTCCATTTTTGTTCCTCTTACCTTATCTGGACAATGGTGTACTAAACAACATTCCTTTGCACTTTGCATCTAAAGTGCAAAGGACATGAGCCTACATCCAGATTCTAGATTTAATACAAAGTCATGGGAGAAAAAAAAAAGGAAAGGAAAACCAAGCATCACCATGAATTAGTCATCTAGGCTCCTGGTTTCTGTTAGGTTCTTGTTTACAAGAGGTCTACTGACACTATTTCATGTGAAGCTCAATCCAGCAGGAACATTGACGAGCCAAGAAAAGGCAACTTAGTTTTTGAATCCCACTGGGAATTTTGGATTGAAATAGATGTTGGGCAGCTCCAGAATCAGGTTATATTATGGCAGAAATACATGTCCCGTGGGAAATTTAGTCAAAAACCTAAGAATCCATGAAATATAGAGATCATTCCAAAAGCAGATGGCCAAGAGTCAGAGTATTGAGTATATGGGATGCAGGCTAAGTGGCAGTCAGTACATCATCTAAATCCTTTTCTGCATCTGCCTTTTAATCTCTTTCGGTTTCAGTTCCAGATCTGTAAAATGGGAAGAACCACTTACATCCTTCCATCCTTTGTTTATTAAGAAAAAAAGTCACATGGGACTCTGCTATATTTTGCTGCATATTATAAATGAAATGCTGATCCCTACTGGGGCCCCTAGGCACTGCTGCTGTATAAATAAATTCATAGCTATGGTTGTCACAGAGAGGGAATATTGACTGCAGGTGAGGAATAGGTAGCGAAAGCAGATTAACTCTTAAGCATCGAGGATCCTGTTTTCCAGTCCTTTGTAAGGAGGAAAAAGTACAGAGAAAAAGAGAAAAATATATGACACAGAAGATGAATTATTTCTAAAGGGAATGGTTTTGAAAATTTCTCCACAATGCATCAGCAGCCTGTCTGCAAGCATCAATTTTTTTTGCCTCCTTTACACATTTTTTAGCAAATTTCATGCCACTGAAAGATGCAGGATTGACATTCTTAAATCTCCCTTTTATCCACAGAAAAGATAAAGCATAGTCAGAAAATATGCAGCTTCCCTCAGATTTTCAGATCAACATGCATTCATTTGACCTGGAGGGACACCTCTACAGGAAGGAAAAGCAGTGTAGTCACCATTCTCATTTTATCCTTGGCCTTGGTGCTGAAGTTATTATCCTGAGAACTGAGTGGGATACTTTGGTTTATGTATGATATGGGCACCTGTTCTTTCTGCTGATGCTATCCAGCTCGTTTCACACGGGCCAATGTAGAGACTTCTGTAAACCTCTTTCAGTCACTTCCAACCAGAACACAGTTGCAAGTTCATTACAGCCCAAAACAGTAAATCCTGATTTAGGGGACTACACAGGCCAGTTCTAGTCTCCCAAAGCCATCCAGCCACCCATAACGCTGCTGCCTTGCCCCAGCATGCCTCTGTGAGATATTTTCTAAGGGGTACAGATGAAATTTGGATTTTTGCAAAGGCCACCAGCTCTCACTGCTGTCAGTGTAATATGGTCACTAAATTCCCAAAGACAATATTACTGCAAATCACCTCAAATGTGCTGCAGGCGGTAGAATGATCCCATAATCAAGAAGCTAGGTCTTTGAGGACAAGTTTAATTACTTTAATCTATACAGCCTGGAAAACATAATGGTTAATGGGGTAATCTACTGAAGTATGTGGAATTTTAAGTAGTATAGACTATGCCACTGGATGACACTACTCTCAGCACAGCAGAGATGATAAAACCAAGAGCATAAATGGTGACTGAAGAAAGCCTTAGATGTTCATAAATCAATAATTGATAAGATGTACTCTTGTGTAACTAAGTAGAATTTTATGTTGCAGGTAGAATAAACTGATTACATGATACTATTGTGCTCAGTGGAATTATGGAATGAGCTTCGTTCATTCACTCTAATTGCTGCATATTTGTATACAAATGGCTGAAATGGTTCTATCAGTTTTGTAGTCTATAAAACTGCAAGAAAAGTCTGCCCTTTGAGTCCACAGACGAAAGCCATGATATTTCCCAGCATGGGGCACCATGCTCCTGGAAAAGCTGAATGTGAGCAGATACATAGAGGTTGATGTTCTTGATGCATCTGGCCACTAAAGATTTCGGAGCACTTTTCTCATGGGTAGAGGTGTTAACCCCTCTGTCCTGGCTAGATTCCAACCTGGGTAACAAGCCACCTGGACCAGATGCTGAGGGAACTTAAGGATGAAGTGGTTGAGCTGTACAGAAATTGTACAATCTCTCATTAACATCATCCACTGGAGATGTTTTATCTGTCTTTTAAAAAGACATTAGGGATGATCCTGGGAATTACACACCAGTGAGTCTTACTTCAGCAAATGGACTGCAATGATAATTAAAAGTCGGATTATTAAAAAATCCTAGATAAGCATGATGTGTAACAGACAAAGAAATGTATGTTGTGGAAAGGAAAATCAAGCTTCTTTAATTTACTAGAATTCTTTGAAAGTGTCAAATAAATATTGGATAAAGGAGAACTGGCTGACATAATCTATTCGGACTTTCAAGAAGCTTTTGAGAAATTCTCTTACAAAAAGCTGTTAAGGAAACTAAGCCATCATGGAATGCGAAGGAAAACACTTTATAATTGGGCAAAGACTGGATAAGAAACAGAAAGCATAGAAGGGAAATGGCAGGCCTTGGCAGAAGCATGTGATACATGCTGAGTTTTTCTAGTTTTGGTGTTCTTTTGGCTTTTGTTTGCTTTTATTTTTTTCTTTTTTCTTTTATTATTGGCTGTTAATTGAAAAAAGTAATTTTTTTTTTTGTTTGTTTTGTTTTGGTTTGTTTTGTTTTGTTTTGTTTTTTCCTGTGGCATGAAATTGAAATTATTCAATAGTTTTATATTTTATATATGGAAAAATACTTACATTTCAGCACATTAAGAGCAGACTTTATAAAGGAACTTAGCTGAGCCCTGAGCGCTGGTTTCTAGAACCAGACCCTGTGAAAATGCACTGAAGGCACATGTAGCCACAGTGTTGTGTGTCCTTTTCCAGTCAGAGCTTCATGCTTGTAGCAGTAGACAGTGTTAAATGACTCATTTGGGCCTATCCAAGTTTCTGGCTTGCTAAAGTGAGAGACAGCCTAAGCTGGGTGCTGGGTTAGGAGGCAGAGCTGTAGGATGTCTGTAAACTGTAACTTGTCACCAGCTTACATTTATAGGTTGTGTTTCCCCGTCTACATCCCACCTCTTCTGTTTTAACAACAAATAGAAAGACCAAATTTTTAAACATGTTCCGTAATCTTGTAGGAGATTTCACTGATTTTGTAATTCAGACTACATTTCTACTTCCGAGGCCCTTTTTCAGTATCTTGCAGAGTGTGATTGTTTTGGGAGTCTGCTGCTACCTCTGCTTTCTCCTGCTATGTGCCTACCCAGCATGTTCCCTCTCTGTTCATTTGTAAGGCAGTTCTTGCAAAATGAAAGTCTATAGAGAACAGGACTAGAAGGGTGACATGGTCTCTGTCACTCCAAACAGAAAATGTTCCAGTGATCTTTTTTTTTTTTTTTTCACACCTTGTAGAATTTCAATTTTCCCTTTAAAACATGGATTTAACAACGTTGCCAAAAACATATGCTTCTGTGTCAAACATTTCACTTATTCAGGAATCTAGAGGCAGCTGGAGAGTTCTCACTGCCAAAGTGACTTCAACAATTGTCTCTTTCACTTTTAATTGGAAACATGTTCGTTTCAGGCGTAGGTGTGGATAACCAATATGTGGCAGTGTTAATTTCCCTCACCATTCAGTGTACATATGTCCTTAGTGACCATTCGTAAATAGCTTGAGGAAAATGATCTGAATCCATTGCCAAAGTGTCCTGTGCTCCTGCAGGTCTGTGATTTGCCATGGCACAGATTTCATCTGCTGATTAAAGGTGGGAGTGGTCAGCACGAGATAAGACATCACCAGTCTCTTGCTCCTTGTAAGACCTGCAGTGAGCCACACCAGAGGGTTACGGATGAGTTACTGAAGCTGAGGGCCTTCTTATTGCATTAGCTTTAACCATTACAAAAGCACAGTTCCAGTATTTGTCGCCCTGCAGATATTTCCTCTGGGTTTTATCTGTCGTGTGGATGGTCTTCCGTACACTGCAGTGCTCCAAACAATCTAGCCACTAATCTTTCTATGCCGGTCACACTCTAGTTATCCATGTTTAAGGAACCTCCTCTCACTTTTCCCTTTCCCTTCCATTTTGGGGGGGCAGATAGAGGACATTTCTAGTAGGACCTTGCTTAAAGACAGAAGCCAACATGTTAAATCTCATTGATTTCCACAGCTTTCACATTTCTAGCCTGAATTTCTGTGGAGATGGTTGTGGCACTCCTTCCCAGAGCTCCCTTCCTTCATCACCCTTTTAAAAGGCTGAGTGTGGCTTGAACATCATGTGTTCATGCTGCAGGAAACAAATTGGCGGAAGGCTCTGCAACAGTAATATCAAAGCCAGTCTGTATTGGGAAAAAGGAATAGAAACACGCAACCCAAATGTAACAAATGCTGATAGGTAAATTTTCTCATGAGAGATGCATTCCTGCCTTTGGAAGCAAGAGGGTAGATAAAACCTGAAGATTAAAGCAGGACCCACTCCAGGGGTTGGTTGAGTTCTTCATCCTCAGCATCAAATCACAGGTGCCTCATCATCCAGGACATCATTACCAGACCCTGTGGCAGGGCTGGGGTTGTATCTCTGAGAAATGTGCCACATATTGACCTACATGGGTGACTCAAAACTTGACCTTTTCTACTTCATGATAAGCTGCCACATCAGATGGTGATATTATCCCACTCTCCCCTTTAACGCTGGCTCACTGTAACACTCTGTTGAAATACCTGTCCGCATTTTTTCCCTTCCTCTGAGTTCCATCCTTTACTTTCTTATGTCTGCTGCTCCAGTAGTACCTTTATTTTCCCTGCATGGTTTTGGGTGCTTTTCTAGTGCCTCCAAGAACTTGTATGCATGCCTGTACATTTGGGACGGATGGGGTGGGCCCTGCCTATGTTCTGTGCACAAAGAAAACTGGAGAGTTTCCTATTAATCTTGTAAATTATGCTCAAAATGTGATGAGAACTTTACAGATATGTAAACAGATACATGCACAAAAAGCTTGTAATCAAAATTAGCTTAAGACAATACTTGAGAGAAAGACAAGGCAGTAGGGAAAGCTGCCTGTGAGAGCAGAGGGAAAGGAGTTTGTTGATCAGATTTTGTTGGGGTTTGTAGTTTTCATACCCTTAATGAACCAGGCTTTTTGAGTTGCAGGGCCTGACATCTGCTCAGGTGCTCAGAAGTAACTCTCTGTGTCATCAACAGATACAGGTAAAACACACTTTGCCTGGTGTTAAACGGTTAAATTTCTATTTAAAGCTAGGATGAGTTTGGCAATGACTTTTCTGCTGATCTGTTTCTCTTTGCACATTGGAAATCTCAGCACATGATAACATCCAAGATCTCTGTGTCTTATCTGCCACCCCCAACACACTCAACCCCGCACCAAGAGGGACCCGGCTCTGGCAGTGCTGGTGAGGGGACGAGGGATGTTGCCATCTAGTGGGTTTTTGTCAGGCAGAAAAAAGGCTTCGCTAAAGAATTCTGCCTCAGATCAGCGAGTGTGGAGACACAGGTTTGAGGGAAATGGAAAATGAAAAACTGTCTTTTGGGCCAGCTTTCTACAAGGAGCACACAGAGCATTTACCTGCTAGCTCTATGTGATCCTATGTCTTTGTGTCAGGATGCTTTGGGAGGCAGGAATACCCTGTCTGAAAAACACCCTGAAGGTGTCGTTGCCCCAGTGTAAGGGGCCAGGCCCCTTGACACGCTTCCTTTTTTGTGTGCAGAGACAGGAGTTGGACTGGATGGTTCTTGTGGGTCCCTTCCAACTCAGTGCACTCTGTGATTCTGTTCTGTGGTTCTCTTCTGTGGTTCTGGGAGTGAGCACACATAGCTACAGAAATGGTGCAGGGTGAGATTCATCTTCCTTCCCCTTCAAAACTCCTGCTCCTGTTTCAGCTGCAGGGGCACCTTTCCTATTGTTCCAGCTCATCACTACAGCCTTCGTCATGAGGGGACCTTTGCAGTCAGTACTAAAATAAAAAAGGGTTATTCATATGCGGGCAGCTGGCGCAATCCTATCTGTCAGCCCCGTGGAAATGAGGAATTAAATAGTAATAATAATCATCATAACAAAATTAGCCCTTTCTTCCGTTAGAACATTCCATTTGCAGCCGTTGTTCTGGGTACCAGGACCAGTGAGTGCTCAGCGGGGCAACACCCTCCTGCTCCAATCTGCCTCGTATTAACGAGCTGCTTAACTGGGATGTGATGCCGGGACGTGATGCTGGCCAAGCAGCAGCTGCTTGGAGTGCGCCGTTACGGAGAATTAGCCCAAAGTTTATTCTTAGCCCTTCCTCTCAGCTCCCGCAACATGTTCAACAGCTTGTGCATTTTGTAATGCCTCCTTTCATTGCCATGGCAACGGCTAAAACTTAAGGTGTGTACGACTTGCACGCTCTCCGTGCTGCAGGCTGCTGGCAAAATGAAACCCTGGGTCTGCGCTCCTTCCTGTTGCTGTTGATTCAAAGGGCCACAGTGTGCTGGAAAGGCAACTGGGAATATGTGTTTGCAAAGTACTTTAGACACAAGAGTGTGATTCAGTGTTTAAGAGAGTCTGTGAATCTGATTTTCCTATCCAGTTAGTCATTTGAGCTGGGGTAGAGGAACTGTCGCTGCTGGCTGAGTTGCTTCAGCTCTTCGTGTTGTTCTGAGCCGGCTTTGGCAGAGACCATGTGTATTGTTGCCTCAAATACCATAAAATGCAGCCTCAAATTGTTGGCAAAGCAGTCGGGCAATGGGGAGGGCAATAAGAGCTGCACGATCAGAGGCTGATCTATAGGATGCAACTTGGTGCTGAGAAACCGCCAGCTTCTACCAAATGGCAGATTAAGGAGCCATTTCCCCCTTAAAAGAACTTGCTTTTATACCTGAGTTACTCACTACAAGCAGTCAGACTTCCCATTCAGCTGATGGCTGTGTGAGTCTGCCTCGAAAATACAAAAAAAAAATAAGGGGAAAAGCAAAAAAAAAGAAAGTGGATTTCTCAGGACTGAACCCTCCAAATGTCACTCAGGCAAAGTTCACTGTACCCCTATATAGCTTTATTTCACCACTGTGGGTATATCCAGCCCCAGCTTGGCTGAAGGAGCAGCCTAGGGATCTTACCTGCAAAAGCAGACACTGCTTTACGTTAAAATCTTTCCTAGTGAAGCCATTTTTCCTTTCTTCAAAACAACTTTGCTGTGAATCAAATCCTGCAGCCACTAATAACTGTCCCTATGGAGAAATCCTACAGAACAGAAAAGGATTGAAACCCATAGGGGTTTATAGAAATTAAATTGGATTCTATAGAAATTACTCTAAATAGCCCCTTAATTTAATAAAGGATGCTACCCCTTCTGTAGAATTTTTGCATCCTATGATAAATCTGAAGGGAGAATAATATCCCTGCAAATAGAATTGTTCAGATTGCTTTAAAAATCCTATAGAAAACTTATTTCTCTCTCTCTTAATTTTGCTAAGTCTTTTTCCTTTGCACCAGTGACTTGAAATCGTAAATCTCAAAGCGTTTCTCTCAAAGAAAGAGCACAGCTGTCTGGAGATCACGCAGCCCACCTAGTGCCACTTCCCATGTCTGGGAAAATCAATCCAGGTAGTCCTGCACTCTGAAGTCACCTTTTCAAACAGGATGCTTGCAGCATTTGAAGCTGTTCCTTTCTGTTTTGGGAAAAGGATGACAAAAAGTCCCAAACACCCCCCTTTCCTCTCTCTCCCCCCAAATACCTAATCTACCCAGAAACCAGGGAGTGTGAGTCATTTTAAGCTGTTTCTTCAACATGACTTCAGCTCAGTGGTGTGCCCTACAACCGGCAGAGATTTGGAGCCGATTAGGTTACAATTGCAAAATGAATCCTTTTCTTTTTATGAATTCATCAGATTTTATTTTATTTTGATATACTTAAATCATAAAAATACATGGAAGCATGGATAGAACAAGTGCATTGCTAATTTTTCTTTTCTTCTTTTTTTTTTGGTTCTGCGCTAGGACCCGTTAAAAATGTTTGTATTTTGATGTGTGTGTTGCATTCAAACTGACACCTCCAGCTGCTATATATTTGGTGGCTAGTAATCTTTCCCATTATATTTTGAAAAGAACAGATTTCTTCCTGTCTAAAATAAGTAACCAGCTACAAGGAAGCAATGGCTACACTGTGGTTTGCTGTTTTGTTGCATGCTTAAAATACTGGTGTTCTGTGAAAGCTGCAGATAAAACTGAACCACAGCTGCTTGTACTGCAAGAAATTATAAAATGAACCCTCATGTAGTGAATATCAGGATAGCTGGTTTGACTTGAGTAGAATTAATTAGATTTACACTACATATTAACATATTTTTTTTCTATTTTATATATTTATGTTTTAATTTATCTATATATATATATTTTTTTTTAGTTCTTATTTTCTCCTCCAGTGCATGAATGCCTTCGGGGACAGACAAATCTGCTAGGCAAGAGAGGGGTGGTAGTACAATGTATATGTGCTATACTGTCCTGGGAGGAGGGAGAATCTGCTCCGTGCAGCACACCCAGAGGGATTATCTGGTGCTGAGGTGACACAGAATACATACTGGCCTGATATTTAGCCCTAGGATGGTTAAAGACCACACTGTAAAGCTAAAGAGATGGTAGCAGTGATCACAAATGCCAGCCTAGGCTGTTTGGGGGATGTCACAGTGAGAGATACAGAAGAAAAACTGGACTGGCAGACGAAATCTCTAAAAGAACTGTATTTATGAAATTTCCTTGAGAATTCTTATTCATGCTTGTAAATAAAAATAGGTGGCAAGATCTCACCTGCAAGTCAGACTGCCTGAACTCTCAATCTACATTGAGCAGGGCAGCATTTACCTTCAGAAAGGGAATCTCAAACCTTCTGTACCTGGATATATGTGTGTGTACGTACCCCACTGGCAGGGTATTCTTGCCTGTATGGTTTCAGGATATTTCCTCTGAATAATCTGAGTTGAGCAGTTGGTCAGCTGCAAAGCACAGTCTTACTACATAATACTCCCACCCACCAGCTTATCCGAGCCAGGGAGGGAGATCAGCCACAGTTCTGGCAAGTCTTAAGGGTTTTTTTTTGGGTTTTTTTTTCCTGTTTTCTCAGGCTTTCATGGAGAGAGGAAAAGAATGTCTCAAATGCTGAGGACAGACAGTTGCTCCCAGTGCATCGAACAGCTGACTGGGGCAGTATCTCTAGATTCGTTATATAAAAACAAGATTGTCACAATCAGGACAGCAGTCAACAGGGATAAGAAAGGAAATAAATCTAACATCCAGTAGAAACAAAACTACAGAAACCTGTTTTTCAGCAACTAACTAAAAGTGCCCACACTGTCCCAGAATATTCCTGCCAACCTATACCCCTAAAAGTCTACAGGATAGTGCAAGATAAATGTAATTAGAAATGAGTCCAGAGCTGTTTGGTGACTGCTGGGCTGTAACACCTGATGACAACTGATCAGTCATCCTTCCGGGCAGAACATCCTTTAATGGCTAGGCTGTTCTGGGAACCGATCCCCACTTTTCCTAAAAATCCTTTAAAAATTAAATATAAATTTTCATCTTCCCTAGTTAGTTGGAACTGGCTAAGATCTCCAAAAGTTTGGCAGGGAAAAGGGAGTTAGAGTCAGGCAGAATGAACATGATCACAAACATTTTTTTTTCTGTAGGAAGTGAGGAACCAAGATAAAAAAAAAAA
>VZTI01001575.1:589542-618708 GCA_013397865.1 Struthidea cinerea | reverse complement strand
AAAAATTAAAAAAAAAAAGAAAGGCTCTTGAGCCTATATTGGCAAGCATAAGAATCATAAATCTGGATCCTCACCTCTTATGAAGCCTAAAGGCAATAACAGCACAGGACAAAGGTTGGAACACTCTCTGAAATGTTATGGGGTCCTGATACCTGCTTGGCTTTCATGCAACTTGGCAGAGAAGAGTGTAAGTTGTTCAGGTTACAAAACAAGCAGTATAGCCAACACTGAAATCAATAAGACTATGCCTGAAAGCAAGTCCTCACTGTAGAGATAAATAACCACCACCACAGTGACTCCTTGCAGGCTGGCAGGCGAAGTGGCAGGGGGAAGAGCAGCCAGCAGGGAGAGACTGGGACCAGCTTGTGGCTCACCTGCTCTCCAGTTGAGTGGTCACCTCCTCATCAGTCAGAGGCTCCCTGTCCAAATTAGGGGGACGGATTGCTCCCATGTAGGTCAAAGAAGCTTCAGCACCACTCTCAGCAGAGACCTTCTTTCAGAGAATGATATGAGTCATGTGCTGGTAAATCAGCTTTATTTCTAGGACCCTGTGCATTGGCTCAAAGGCCCTTATTGTTTCTAATTTTTATTGAAAAACTAATTTAATGTTTAATTTGGTGGTCTAGTGGCCATATATTTATTCAGTGGTCAGCAAAGTGAAAGAGACGCCTTCAAAGGCCAGTCTAGAGCAAGTCTACAGGGACAGTTTCACCGTCAGTTTCAGTTATGCTACATCTTTGCAGGTATCAGGAAAGCACAAACACATATTTTACTTTATTCCCCACTCTCCATTAATACTCCCTCCCCACAGTACTAGCACATTTTCTAATAATTTTTTTTCCTGGATTTTTCAGTAATGTCTGGCCAACCACAAGGCTGTCTGAGTGCTGGTGCTGTGTCACAGAGGATAGCTGCCTGCTTTCATAGCAGTGCAGTCTTAGATTAGTTTAAAGGTGACCACGTTCTTACTTAAGTAAAACACCTGACATAATTACCATCCTGAAACTAAGGTGTGTGACAGCTGAATACTCACCTGTGTAACTGTCCTCAACTTTCTGCTGTCCCAAGACATACATTTTCTTCTCAATCTGTTCCCTCGTTGTGCTGGCCCCAAGCATTTCTACATGGCCACTGAGTAAACCAGACCAAAGTACTGAGCCAGCTGAAAAGTGTCCTGTTAAAAAAAAAACAAAAAACAAAAACAAACTAAAAAAACAAAAACAAAACAAAAACAAAAACAAAAACAAAAAAAAAAAAAAACAAACAAACAAACAAACAAACAAACAAAACAAAACTTACTTTCCAGCGAACCCTTTTGGCTCACACTGACTATGCAAAGGGGTGCAGGAGCTGTTTAAACTGGTGAAAAGACGAAGTGTGCTCCCCCTTTTCAGGTGCTGCTGCTGTTGCTCTGAAGTATATCATAGGAGTTCTCAGACATGCTGCTTCCATAATCCCCTGTGCTAGAAGAGACCTGAGAAAAAGACCCCCACAGAAAGTCTAGCACCAGGGGAAATTTTAATGAACATTTTAAACTCGTTTACAACCCTTTTATGCCACCCAAATGTTTTCCAAGGATTCCAGAACTGAGCTTCGGGATCACAACCATTGCATGGCTTTAATTAACTGGTGAATGTACAATACACTGAACATAAACAGAGTATCTCTAAATGCTAATGGCTGTTATTGAACTCCCATGCTTCCTAGTGCAGTAATAACTGGTACAAAGCCTAACTTACTAGTATACAAGATCCGATTGTGTATCTTCCTCAAGGGATATTTATCTTCACAGCATGATTGCTAAGATAAATGCTAAAGTTTAAAATTCAAAAGTACTTACTTCAGGGCATTATGACAAGACAACAAAAATATAAACTTGACAGAAGAAAAGCTTATGCATATAAATTATGTAGCCTTTTAATTGAAATATATTTCATAATAGATTTTATAGCCAGCAGATTATTTTTCAAGGCATTTCTTTTTTTATTTTCCCCTTAAAAATAATTTGTAAAAGGCCCTTTTTTCCCCCCTCCCCATAGCTTTACAGAAATATAGACCAAAAAAAAAAAAAAATTGAACAGCAGAGCATTGCAATTTTAGCCATAATAGTCAACATAACAATTAGAACAGTTTGTTACGAGGACAGGGAGTAGGGCTGTCTGGAAGAAAAGCGCTACAGCCAGCGCTGTTGACTCACTGTGTTGAGCACTGTTTCCTTTCCATCTGAAGGGGAGCAATGCCACACAGCAGCTGTTGTAGGAATAGCAGCCACAGGAGACATCGTCTCCAGCAATGATAAGCCAGGCTGAGAGGCTTAGCTTTATTTTATTTCCAGTTTTCCATTTACAGCGTTTTTGGTGCGATGTTTCTTTTTTTCCTGAGCAATGATGTGAATTTTTAAAATCCTCTGCGGCTGCCATAACCCAAAAGAAAATTTTCATGCATTTTTGGTGGCACTGTAAATCCCTTGCAAGCCAACTAACCAGGTCTAGTGGAAACAGGACTGATTTTGCTTGTGAGATTAGAAGCACTGTGTAGAGCTGATTTCAGCACACATAGACATGACCCATGTGTTTTCCATCTGCACTGATGACTGTTGTCCTGTCTGTAACTCCGGCTCTGCATCTCACTCTGCAACTAAAAAGGGCTGAAAATGAGCTGTTCTGGTAGCCTCAGTCCCACAAGTGCACTGCCTGCTCTATTTTCAGGCAAATAGGAGAAAATAAGCGTGTTTAAGAAATCTTTCTAAAAATCCACCTCAGCTACTGGGCAAACTGGAAGGAGAAAAAGTCAAAGTGCACTTGGGAGTAGGTATGGGTCAGCACTTAACTGACAGACATCATCCAGAAAGAGAGGGTTATCGGTTCTGTTTCTAGGAATTAGGAGAAATTAGATCAGTAACAGACCTTTGAGAAATTTAATTGAGGAGCTTTCTGCTTTTATATCTGGCAGCTCTCCCTCTTTCCAGAGGTGTTATTTAATCTAGCCACCAAGTCACATCTGCAGTTTTAATTAGCATGTGTGTGTCTCTGTTGTTTTTCCTTCCCTGTGTGGCACACTGAGCACCAACGCATATCTAGCCCTTCAGAGTGAGCACGTTTATTTTAAGTACCACCGGGCCAAATTCTGATTTTCAGTAATTTCCCTATAGTCCTGTGGACCACAGCAGGACCTCTCAGATTTTCACTCATCTCGCTGAGAACAGAATCTGGCTCAGGGTATTTGAAAGCCTTGTTATCAGTGAGGCAGGCTATTGAGTTGCTTGGTGCTCTAATTTTTACCTTGTTAGTGGCAAGGTTATCTTTCAGGCAAGTTTTTCCATTGCAAGTTGTAGATCCCAGCACAGTGGTATATGCTTTAAGCAGTTCTCACCAGTGCAGAAGCATAATAATAATAATACAATACTATTAACAATAACGAACACAATAACAACACCCAAACAGCAGATTCACAATAAATCTTAGTATCAATAAATACTACAAAGATGCTCATGATCATTTATTATTTCAGAGATGGAGGAATTGAATGATAGGGAAGATAGTTGCCTGAAGCCACACAGAGGAGAATTAGGAAAGACAGGAAGACAAATTTAATTTCCTGTCCTGTGCTCTGTCCACAGGCCAACAGCTCTGACTCCTTGGTGCTGGGTGCAGCCATGCACTATCTGCATTCCCTTAAAAAAAAAAAAAAAAAAAAAAAAAACCAAAACAAGAAAACAAAACAAAAACCAACCAACCAACCCCAAAAAAAAAAAAAACAAATCAAGCCAAACAAAACAAAAACCCAAATAAACAGAAAACCCACAAACAAGCAAACAAACAAACTAAAAATTAAAAAAAGATACAATGGGGGGGAAAAAAAATATTATCAAAAGGCCAAACAACTTTAGAAAGCATTTTTAACTGCCTCAATGAAGAATAATGCCAAATGCCTCAGGTTCTGTACACAGGTCTACTGCCATGGCAGGTGATGAATGTTGAGGCTATGGCTCTTTATACTATCAGTTCCAATGTCTGGAGCCTTCAGTTTCCACGTTCTTATTTCATCTTGTATTGTTTTTGCTTGACAAGATTTTGGTAGCAGGGGGCTGGAGGGGTGGTTCTGTGCGAAGCTGCTGGAAACTTCCCCCTTGTCCAGCAGAGCCAATGTGAGCTGGATCCAGGGTGGACCCTGCACTGGCCAAGGCTGAGCCCGTCAGTGATGGTGGCAACACCTCTGATATTACAGGAAGGGGGGAAAAACCTTCACAACAGCAGCTGCAGCAGCAGAGGAGAGTGAGGATGTCCGAGAGGAGCAGCCCTGCAGACACCCAGGGCAGTGCAGAAGGAGGGGCAGGAGCTGCTCCAGGCTCTGGAGCTCAGATTCCCCTGCAGCCCCTGGAGCAGCCCATGGTGAGGCAGCTGTGCCCCTGCAGCCCAGGGAGGGCACGGGGGAGCAGAGATCCACCTGCAGCCCCTGGAGGAGCCCAGGCTGGAGCAGGGGGGTGTCCAAAGGAAGCTGTGACCGCACGGGAAGCTTGTGGTGGATCAGTTTCCTGGCAGGACCTGTGGGCTCGTGGGGGACCTACCCTGGAATGCCTTTTCCGGAAGGACTGACCCTGTGAGAAGGGATTCACACTGGAGCAGTCCCTAGAGGACTGCCCCCTCGGGAGGGACCTCATGCTGGAGTAGGGGAAGGGTGTGAGGAGGCCGGCACAGGTGGAGGATGAAGTGGCAGAGACAGCGTGTGATGAGCTGACCACAGCCCCTTTCCCCATCCCCCTGTGCCACTGGGCGGCAGGAGGTCGAGAAAGTCGGGAGTAAATCTGAGTGGAGAAGCGGGGGGCCAGGGGGGAGGGAGGTGTTTTAGGAATTGGGTTTTATTCCCATTACCCTACTCTGATTTTCTTGGAAATAAATTAAATAATTTCCCCAAGCTGAGTCCATTTTACCCATGTTGGTAACTGGTGAGAGGCCTCTCCCCGTCCTTATCGTGACCCATGAGCCTTTTGTCATATTTTCTCTCTCCTGCTCAGAGGGAGGAGAGGGAGTGACAGAATGGCTTTGTTGGGAACCTCGTGTCCAGTCAGGGTCAACTTACCACACAGCTGGAAGTAAGCCTAGAAGTAAATTGAGTAATGTATCCTTTGCTGTGAATTCAAACCACTATTTATCACCTGAAAATTTGGTGCTTACACTTCCATTTGTTTTTCAGATTTGCTCCAGCAGAATCAGTGTTTATATCTTTTATCCATAGTTGTCTCCTGTAGTTTACTGAGTTTTCACTCGAGCTGTATGTCTGTCTGCTTGTCTGTTTTACACTTTTGTCTGACATTATAATGAAGAACAATAATAAAAAAATATCTTGGAGTACTAGTGATCATCCTTGTAAACAAATAATGCAAATGAATTGCAAAAAAAGAAGAAAAGCTGTTATCTAAAAGTTTTTAACAGAGAAAAAAATGGAATCGGGAAAAAAAAGGAAAGAAAAAGGGGTTAAAACAGAGTGCTGATGATCTTTCAGAAAGCACAGATTTAATTCCCAGCACTTCTGATTTCATTAAGAACTGCAGCCTTTTCCACTGGCAGCACAATTCTTGAGCTTGACAAAAACAGATGGGGAGGATGGTGGAAGTGGTAAACTCCAGAAGTAGCACTCTGTCTTCTAAATCAGGAGGTCACACCTTCAAGTCTTGACTGAAGAACTCAATCTTCCCCAGATCCCACAAACCCTGTTATACAGGTACTTGCTTATATGAGTCCCTGAGTGACAGATTAAAAAGCTCCCTCCTGGTGACTTATTCCCAGGGAAAGACACAGTGCTCTCGGAAAAAAAGGAAAATACAAAAAACCTCATCAGAATAATGGAGGGGAGCTATTGCATTCCTCAAGTGCCATGTAATAACCTGTGCCTGTGAAAGGCTTGCAGCTGGCAGTGCAGGGTCACAGAGAGAATAAAGACTGTTTCACTCTTCTGGTGCTAGAAACATAGCTACCTATTTCCTTCAGGAATCTGTATTAACTCTTTCCACATCCAGCTGTCAGCATCCTTCTCCAGCCACAACATCATGATGTTTGGAGGGAAGAAATTGCCATGCTGTGTCTTTGCTATTTGGAGCATACAAATGGGATCTGTTGTCCAAGGCACTTAATACAGATTTTGGTTCTCCCTGTGAGCAACATCCCTGGGGCCTAGGGAGATGGCAGCAATCAACAGAGAATACAGAATTCCCTAGTTCTCAAGTCCTCTGGTCCCTGAAATAAATAAAAACAATTAATGGACTTCCTTAATCTACTCTGTATGTGTTTTGTTTCTATAGATAGTAATAATTCTCTGTAACAAAAATAATTGTGGGGGTCAACTTTTTTTTTCTTTTTTTTTTTTTCCTCCCAGTTCCTGGGTAATTACAATGTCTCCTGATCCAAAATCACTTCCCCTCTGACTCTCTAGGACTAGGATTCTTCTAATAGGATTCTTCTAATTATTGCAGGGGAGGCGTGTGGCTGTTTTATTTTGCTTGGATTTGCCTGTTTGGAACTGCAGTATGCAGCTGTTTCTGATGATGCCTCAGTTTACAAAATATACAAGATTTTGAATGGATTGAGCTGGGTCTTACATGGAAAAAAAAATAGTATAAAGAACATCTGTCTGGACTGTTCAGTCAAAAAAAGGAAAGTGAAGCCAACAAAGATAATCAACTGGATACCCCTCAAGTACATTTGTATGACATACATTGGTTTCCTTACATGAATCACTGTCAGTCAATTTTCCCCAGTTGCACTTTATGTGCACTCAGGATGAGTGAATTATGCTCGGTGTGAAAATGCTGGACAATTGTGTGAATAATCTGCTAGAAAAACTGCAAGACTAAGATGAAAAGCAGATTGATTCTGTTTTAAAGCAGCTTCCTTCAGTGCTTGTTGCGTCTGATCCTTGCATTACACGAGGGCTGTCAGAGTGTCTTTGTAGCATCAGAACAGTAAAGGTGGTGCTGGTTTATGAGTTGGCTCTGTTATCTGTAGGTTTTGGCAACTCTCTAATGAGAATGGTACAAACTTACTGAAGGTATTGTTTCCATCATACATCATCATGACATCCATAACTTCATCCAGCGGAGAACCAGTCCTGCTTTAAAAGATTTATCAAACCCAGTCCAAATTAGGTAACTCTGGCTGCAAGGGTATTATGTACCAAGACTTGACAAGCTCTGTGAAGATCTGGTTAGGCTCTGCAGAAGACATTTAGGATTTTATGTTCCTTTTTGGTGAAGAAATTAAACTGGGAAACAGTTTTGACTATCAAAGGTGCATGTGGCCTGTTTGTTTCTGTGCACAAGTTCTTGGAAAGTTTTCAGAATCAAAAACGTGTTATGAAAGTTGTTTTTTTGCCAAAGCAAAAAATAATTTTTTGAATTTGTATTGAAAGAAAAGGAGAAAGCCTTTCACCTTGTTTTGTAAAGGTCTGATTAATAATTTTCTATTTGCATATTAAAGCTTATATACAGGCAGGCTTTACTATGGATAGGAATATACAGACTTTAATTTTTGAAGCATTCATGTCTCTTGTTGTATCATTATAATAACAGTAGAGGTGAATGACACCGCCATTAAGGTTGCCAATGTAATTTGTGAGGATTGAACCTGTAGTCTGTAGCTGGTGTTTTGATGAATGAAATTTGTGTTGGGGTCTCAGATAATGGATCCGCTGTGTTGTGCTTGCTGATGTTACATTGGTAGGAAAAATCCAAAGGTAAGAATAAATGTCTGTGGAATAGGGAGGGAAATCCAATTAAATAACTGGGTTGCCAATTACATTAAGACTGTGGGGCTACATGTATGTAGATCTTAGTCTTTGTACATGGTACGTCAACATATGCTCAAGGGAGATGCTTTGAGTAGAAGTAGGGCCCTTTCAGGATCCTAATGTGGCAGCTTCATAGCCTGGAGGGAGTTTAGCCCCTCTAGATTACAGATGGAACAAAGGTGCTGCAAGGAGAGAGGAAAGTCATACCTTCTGCATACCACCAGGCTTTCTGTGCTGGAGGGAGAATTCATCCTTCAAAGGGCAAACAGCATATCTGCAGGCAAGAAGATCTGCAGAAGAAACAGCTTTCAAGCTCACTGGAGGTCCTTGAGAGATGTCTGGGAGCCTCCCCTGGCTTCATCCTCTCTTTAGCATATGGTCTGCCTTTCTGCTCTATCGCTTTATGTTGCTTTCCACCAAGAGAAGATTTTTGTCTATGTCTGAGGCCTTGTACAAGGTCCTGGTTCCTGAGGCTATGAAAACATGAATATGCATAACCTACTAACAGATCAGAGTATAGCCTAGGGCTGGACATGGAGAGGGGGAAGACAATTCTCAGCTTTGGCTTAGCATGTAACCTTGAGTTATCTATTTACAGCTAGATCCAAACCAGCATATTTGTACCCAAAATACAGTTAATGTGATTTAGGCATTTAGAAACACTCCTGTTCATGGAGCCAGGCACATGCTGAACTGTCCAGACACAATATTGCTCCAGTCAGCAGGCCTCATAGCAATGTTAATAAAATGCTGAGCCTAAGCCAGTAAACCTTACTAAGGAGCGAGATGAACTACGTGCAGCACTTAGCAATCATGATGAAAGGGCTTTCACAAGGAATGTGAGCTCTCAGTTCTGCAGTGCAACTGTAATCACCTTCAGAGTCCAGGTGGCAATAGGAAGTCTTTTTTTGTTATGGACTTTGCTAATCCTCTTAAAGTTCTGCTCGTGTAGAGCTGCTGCTTCCTCAGAGTGATGCTGCAGTCCTAGCTGAGGCAGCTGCCGAAACACCAGAAACTATTCAGGGCTCACCAAATGGGTATCCTAACCACTGAAAGGCTTTGAGATGGATGGCACCATTTGTGCACAGTGACAATTATTGTACATATCCTTTTCAGCACTGTGTAACTGAATCTAGTCTGCAAACCTCTCACATACTGCCACAGATCCCATGCTACTCCTGTGTGCTTGTCCTTCGTCTGTCATCTCCTGCTTTTTATCTGCCAGGGATCCAGGTCTACTGTCCAGGGAGCCAGAGTGCTGTCCTTTCCCTCCATTTCTTCTCCCCACAGATAGATGCTTTGTGTTTAAATCTTGCCAGCTATATAGCACAGACTGTCAGTATTCACTCACAGCCTGAGCCCAACGTTCCCTAGTCGAGCAAAACTACCATGGGGATCTTAGGGAGCATTTTCTGTGTCAGAGCTTACTGTATTTTGTTTCAGCAGGTTAATTTCCTTTCCTGAAATCAATCCTTGCTTTATTAATCTTATGAGTTTTAAGGCAGGCGTTATTCTGCCTTTTGGGGTGTTTTTATTGCATTTATTTCTTACTTTCATTACAGCAATGATGCCACAATGAGGAATAAGGCCTCATTGTCCTGTGAGCTGTGTGAGCAAACAGTGCCCCTGGAACAAGCTGCATTACTCTGTTTTTATAATACAAGTAGACTTCTTGGTTTTATATCCTGCTAATGGGAATTTTCCCTCAGGTCAGTTTAGCACACAGTGTAGAGTTATTTCTCCTTTCTAATGTGGGATGAAGTCCACTTCTTAACCTCAGCTAACAAATACTGTGCTATTGCCAGATCGTGGGGCATCAGCAGGGTTTTTGAGCTCAACTTCTCTCTTCCGCTGGCACAGAAGCTCAAAGGCTTTGCATCTTTTGTGTCAAAGATATATTTTCTTCTAAAGCACTGAAAGGTGCTAACGTGTCTTACGCTGAATGCGGGAGAGAAGAAAAAAGGAAAAGAGTTATGCTTTTGTGAATCATTCTAAATTGAATGAATGGGGTTTATTAATCAAGCCACAACATCCTGAAAATCCAGTCCTGAGTCCAGGCTGGTTATAGGTTAATCTTCCTCCTCAGCCAATAGCAACGGGTAGATCTACTTCCTAATGTCAGATCAATGTAAAATGTCTCAATTCCTTTTGAAATTGGCAATGTTTCTGTGAAGAGAACCCAGGCTGCTAGCTCAAACAGCAGATTTTTGGACGTTTGTGCCTTAGTGAGGTGAATTCCATGCTAGAATATTGATCAGTCCTTGAAGACGAAATAAAAGGTGTGTAAGGATGGAATCAGCGAAAGCCCTGAAGTCTTTTGAAGTGTTTCATATTTTGTGTGGTTTTGAAAATTTCTGTGATGATAAATAATGTTTATTTAATTACTATTATAGACACAGGGATGTCAGATAAGGAACAACAGTGTTGCATACCCCTAAAAAATTCTAAGTAAAACAGTGAAAATCAAGTCTTGATGTGTCATTAAGTGCTCCTATTAAGATGCTGGAGGCTCCATGACATTATTTAGTCATGACTCTCATTAGATTAATTTGCAGATACCTTGCTTGAAAAATTGTACGACTATATCCTCAATTTGTGTGAACCAGCAAAACTCTAAGGATGTCTTCACTCTGCTAATTGATGCTACCTGGATGTCTGTCATGAAGATCTGTAGGCCAGGTTCAAGCTGACCTCTGGAATAAGGGAATTGGTGTTTGTAATAAGGTTTGCTTCTCAAATAACAGTGCCAATTGCAGCCATGAGCAAAGAAGCACAAAGAAAGCTCAGAGCCAAAATTCAACTTTTTCATGCTTTGGTTTCACAGTGCAGTTCAGTACGAAGGCTGTTTCCTTTATGTTTAACCAGTCAGATGTGGAAAATTACACAAAGAACATAAAACATGGAGGCAGGAAAAGTGTAGCATGATATTAAAGGCAAAAGACTTGTGTCATGTAAAATCACTAAGACTTCTGAACACAAACTATGGCAATAGTCCCAAACATCATAGCAATTGGGTTCTTGATGGTCTACAGGGCCTTGTTCATCACTAGCACTTGCAAACTTATCAAGTCTTTGTACCAGACAAAAGAATTGGCTCAGTTTTGGAAAACTGAGATGATTCTTTTTGGTTCTGCTTTCTTTCAGAAATTATACAGCAGAACATTTATTTTTAAATAAAAGCCTAGTCTATTTTTTGTATATGTAAGCTACGTCCATAGAACTTTCTGCACTTCTGTTACAAGTGAGGAGCAAAGAAGTTTAGGAGAAAACCTTCATAGCGCACGATCAGGGGGATTGCAGAGTTACTCACTTTCATGATGGGTTGCTTGTTTTCCTTTATTCACAGGAAGAAAAAGTCAGGTTTCACAGAATGTACTCATCACCAAGTCTCTAAAGCTTAATCCCCACTGTTGGCTAACGTATTTGTTGTAAGAGGAGGACAGGAAAAATGACATCACCTTGTTGACACCACTGTGCTATAAGATGATTGTAGTGGATGCAGTGACACCAAAAAAAGGGTTTTATTGCCTTACCTTATGTCATTGAGGGAGAAGGTGCAGGAAGTAAACAGAGTCCTCCCCTTTTCCTTCTGGCATCTCACCAGGGGACTGTGGGTGTTTCATAATAGTGCTGCTGTAACACCAGGGATCTGGCATATTTAGTGCTCTGTATGGCAACTTATTCTGTGGCTGTAATTCTCCCATTATACCCAGATTAGCACTTCGATTTAGACTTAAAGCTCTTTAATTGTGCTCTCCTCTTCTGTGTTGTTCTGTGGGTTTTTTTAATATCTTGATGTCTTAGTATCTTGGTCTTTTTTAAAGGTCCTTGTTGCACAATTATTAAAAATACAGTATTTACCTGCAGTAGTAAAAATAGTCACATATTAATGGCAGTAACAAGGAAAATTTATGAAAGCAAATTGTCAATCAAGACTGTATATGTCCTTGCATGTGTGAGTGGGACAAAAGCTGGTTTGGGGCTTCTGATGGGAGTAGATTTGGTCTTTTTGTCAAATTAATGGAGAAATTTCAAGTCTTCATTACTATTTCCAGGGACTAACTCCTCTACGTCATGTCTTATTTCACAGGACCTCTTGTGTCCAGAGACACAAGAGAGATTTTATAGAAGCCATGTAGAACTTGAAGAAATACTGTTTTCTCTTTGTATAATTGTGTCACTAAGAATATCTTGACCCACTGTCACTCTCTAATGGAATTGAATGTTCCCTATGAAGTGCACCTGTGCAAGGCCTAAAGCCCACAGTGTTTGACCACTGCCATGAAGTCACATGAGCTGTGCTCATTCTGTGTCATTCCTTTTCTGGTCCCCACCCTCCTTCCCACCAAGACTTTCAACCCTAGAGATGGAAGCTGCTGTGGAGACTTGACTGGAGCAGGTGGAAGGAGGAGATATTATGTTTTCCATGGCCCTTTTCATCCATTTTGTGGTTTCCTCCTGTGTTTTCAAACGAAGAAGTGCAGCTGAAGGTGCTGCCTCCTCTGCAGGTTAATCTACACACTATTGCCAGAGAACAGCCCTGGAAGGCGTGAAAGTCTGAATTTCAACAGTAAACAGAGACCAAGCTTCTTTGTATCCTTTCAGTTGTTGAATTTAATGGAGTTATGATGCAGGAACAGAGCTGCTACAGCATTAAATATAATTTCAAAGCCTTTTCATCTTGCCTTGCTTGCTTTTGTGTGTGAGAAGTACATACTAGGTCTTTCCTTCATGGTTTTCTCTCTTTGTTTTATGTATGTGTATATCAGAGAGGGAAGTTCTTCTTTTTTATAGTCATGCAGACTAATAGCAGGCTACTACCAATAGCCAATCCCACCACCATGCAAATTAGAGATAAATAAATTAGACTCCTGATTATGGCACTACTATGAAGAGAATCTCCCTACACGTGCACTCCTGCCCCTGCTTTCCTTAGTAAATGTGCTGTTCTACTTTATAGCATTATATGGTGATAATGCACAGCATACAGTTGCTTTTTTCCCCTATTTTGATGCCTTTTCACTTGGAAGCTGATGTTTTGTTTGCTGGCCCGGAAGCACAGTGCTCTGTAGCATTATGTCTCAGCGTGTTGACAGCGCTGTCACTTTGAGTTTCCATCACAGCTTTAAACTAATAAGGCGGGAGTAAAGATTTTGAGCTGTGACTAAACTTGGGCAAACGCCCCAAAGAATTTACTAAAAATTCTCACATACATTTTCATATAATTTCACATCGACTGCTGCTGCTCCCTTCACAACAAGTGCTGCAGATAAGCCTTACTAGCACTCTTCTCTTGAACACAAACCCATTGCCTCAAACACCCAGGCCTCCTGCCACCACCTCCATTTTTCTGGTGGAGCTGCTATATCACCTGCATTTTATTTGCTAGAAATACCAGTCTCGTAGTGTCTAAGTCTTCTTCCCGAAAGTGCTTTCTTGCTTTCCCTTATGCTTTTCTGAGGGACGGCAAATAATTCCCAATCAACACCTGAATCCTTCTCCAGCAATGCTCCTGAGGCTGCAGCAATGTCCTCCTATATTTGATACTTATCTCAAATATCTTCTCTTCTATTAACTGAATGAATTGTCAACTTAAAGCTGGCAGATTTTTTGAAGAAGGGGAAAAAACAAACAAAGAAACAAACCCCAAAGATCCAAAGAAAAACACTGAACGCTAAAACCTTTGTATCCAAACACCAAATTTTATATCACAAAAGCAATAGTTGCCCTACTGCGGTCCAGAGTGGATAATCAAGGCAGGGAGAAATTTGCATCATTTCTCATGAGAAATTTTAGGTCTTGCCACTCTGGAATGAATCATAAGTTTTTCACTGTTGTCTACCATTTCATATAATTTGACTTCCATGGGGAAAGAAAAAAAAATGAATACATGGTTCTTAGAAAGGAGAGGGACATTTGTCAAATATAAGCCACTAGCTATTAACATTCTATGAAATCTTAAGACACGAATCCTCATACACGGAGTAATCACGATATTAAAAAAAAGTTTTTAAGCTGTGTTTTTGTCAATTTTAAGAAAAATAATCTATTTTGCAATGCTGTAATATACAATGAAGCAGTTAACAGATTGATGTTCCCATACATAGTGCTGCTTAATAGCGCAGTGTGCCACAATATTTCCTTCTCATCTCGCTTCTATATGTGATATAGATCATCCTTTCCTACCACAGTTTGAAGAGGTACAGAAAACCTCACTATGAGGTGAAAGAATAAATAAAAATAATTACTGTTAAACTGGTGCATAGGAACTTTTTTTATCCAGGGCAACTTCCTCGTGTGCTCTCATCCAGAAGAAAGTGGATGATCTTATGCCTAATGTAGACTCTCTGCACGACACTGTTGTGTGACACTGCTCCTTTACTTCCCACCATGTGTACAAATATGAAAACAAAAAAAAAGAACCCAAAAAACAAACCAAAACAAAACAAAAACAAATATATGTATTCCTATATTTTCAGTCTTCCAAACAAGGTAGGCTGAGATTTCATATTAGTAATACTTTTTTTGCCTAAGATAGAAGAAAATAAGTTCTTCTAGATAAATGGGGAAATACGGCCATATATTCAAGAGTTTTGTTTTTCCGAGGCCCCAAATCTCTACCATAACTTCATTAAATTCTACAGAGATATATCAGTGGAGAATTTCTTCTTTAAATCCCACAGTTTTTCATTACTTACTTTTGTTGCTATTTTCATCTGTGGTACTGTGTGCTTGTCAAAGTGTATTTCTTTGCTGGAACAATCAAAATTCCTTTTGTTACTTATAATAAATAAATGCTCAAATGTAAGCGTGTCCTCAAAGAAAGTTTGTAATTAAAAAAAAAAAGCCAAGAAATAAATGGTTACTGTGTTTGCACTTGTTTTGATATAATACGCAAAATCTAATTTGGCTGTTATGTTGCAGACACACACACACATTCACCAAGACACATACACATGGACTATGAAAGAGGAAACTTGAAGAGATGTTTTATTAGCAACCATATTTCAATTTTTTTTGTTATTATTGCATTACAAGTCTTTATGTTATGACCCTCTTTGATGTATGTGCATTGCTGTTTAGAGAAAAGAAATTTATCATTATTTACAGTATTGGTGGCTAGAGGCTTCAGCTGTTTTCCAGTTGCATTTGTACTAAGGATTGTGCAAATGTAATAACAGAATGGCATTGCCAAGAAGAGTTTAGTCTGAGCAGACAAAATAGGGCTGCAAAAGCAGGAGGGCAAAATTATGAAGTCAAGGTTCCATGGGTTTGTATCAGAGCATGGAATCTTCACAATCCTACAGTCCTGTAATTTTCAGTCTGATCCCCTACCCAGAGAGTTAAAAAGTTTTCTGAGATGTCACAACGTATTCTGAGGAGTGAACTAAATTACAGATTTCAGATTGGAAAGTCTCTCTCAGAAGTGGTTACACATCCCTGTTTTAGGAAGACGTTCTTGGCTGGGATATGGTTCTGTAATCATTGGAACATAGTGTACCAGATAATTAAGAGAGAATTTAAAAAAAAAAAAAAAAAAAAAAGAGGCAAGTTGGTCTTGATGATCTCTTGTGCGTGCTCCCTGATGGGAATACATAAACAGTGAGAGTTCATATACTCAGTTCTGTAACTTGGCTGTTATTTCCAGTTCCTGGGGTGTTTGTGTATTTGTTCTCCTCAGAAAAGTTGTGCAGAGATCTGAATCAAACTCTTTGCAATGGGAAAATCTCATGCAAATCAAAAGGGACCCAAATTGCATATTTTCATTTTCTGGATGACCACAGCAAAACTGGCCATTTGTCTTTCTAACAGTGATGATTTAAAAGCATTGAGCACTGATTTTATTTTTTTTAAAGAAAGCATTTGAGCTCTGTGTGAGGCTGAAAATATCAAATTCCTGACAGGGAAGACTGAATATTCTGTCTTCAGCATTTCCTGGGTACTTGCATAGGTGCTACCTGTTCATCTCAGTGTCTCCTGATACCTCCATGCTCTTTGTTTTAAACTCCATGCTGAAACAACTGACAACTCTTCTACACAGTACAGGAATAAACTAGGAAGGAAAAGAAAAAAAAAAAGAGCTTTTCGAACAGAGGTAGATAGCTTTAAGGAGGCTGAGTTATCTAATCTTATTAACAGGCTTGTTTCTGTAATAGTGTAATACTGGTTTATATAATTGCTTTAAAGTTCATATTTGAAAATTTAATGTAGAGGATGAAGTTGAAGCTTCTGACCACCTCTTTTCCTCCACCATACTGTTACCCTGTGAGGCTGGAGTCTGCATACACTGACTTTGCTTCTTTAGCTTAGAAAATGACTGTGGCTAGATTTCATCTCTGCCTTTGAGCTATGTTACCTTTAGAGACAGTTTTTAATCTAAATTGTCCTAGTTGCATGTAGTAGTTCCAGGCAGCTTTCAAAACAGGAACTTTTTTTTCAAAACTTAAAAAAATAATAATTCCAAATACGGGAAATGATTGCTGCATCACCAGTGTGAAATTACAGAGCAAAAGTTTAACAGAAGAAACATCTCATGAGCCTTGCCTCTCCATTATTGATGCCACAGAAAATTCTGGGATCCTGTCTGAGTTTTTACCCAATTATGCCTCTTTTCTGACTCAACATCACTATTCTAGTGACATGTGACACTGACAACCCTCCTATGTACTCACAAGTTTATCACTTTACTTGTTTAAGTGTGCTGGCTATGAAACTCACCTGGCAGGATGTCTGTCTCAGCAGCCTGATGACACCATGACTTCCAAACTTTAAGATACAAACTTTAGTACAATTTGATATTCCTCCACCCTTTACTGGATGATGGGATTTCTTTTGTTACTAAACACAGTAACAAAAGAAAAGGCTGGGGTAGTTAATGCCTTCTTTGCCTCAGTCCTTAATAGTGAGAACTGTTGTTCTCCAGGCACCTTGAGCTGGAAAACAGGGATGGGAAGCAGCACAGAGCCCTCATAATCCAAGGGGAAATTGGAAGTGTCCTGATACTGCACTAAGACGTGTGCGTGTGTCTATGGGGCCAGATGGGATCCACTCAAGGGGACTGAGGGAACTGTCAGAAGTGTTCTGAGCCATTTCCATCATTTACCAACAGTCCTGCCCACCTTGAATCCTGTATCCAGTTTTGGGCCCCTCACTGCAAGAAAGACATTGAAGTGCTGGAGTGTGTCCAGAGGAAGGAACAGAGCCAGGGAAGGACCTGGAACAGCCTCACAATGTATTAGAAGCTGCTGAAGGATCTTGAGGGGCCCAGCTGGGAGAAAAGGAGGCTCAGGGGGGACTTTCTCACTCTCCACAACTCCCTGATAGGAGGGGGCAGCCAGGGGTGAGTTGTCTCTGCTCCAGGGAACAAGGGACAGGACAAGTGAGAACAGCCTCAAGTTGTGCTAGGAGAGGTTTAGATTGTATATTAGGGAAAACTTCTTCATCAAAAGGGTGGTCAAGCCCTGGCACAGGCTGCCCAGGGCAGTGGTGGAGTCACCATCCCTGGAGGGATTTAAAATATGTGCATATGTGGCAAGTGGGACATAGTTTAATGGTGAGCATGGCAGTGGTGGGAGAATGGTTGAACTCGATAATCTTAGAGGAGTTTTCCAGCCTTAATGATTCAATGTCTCTGTAATTTTGTGCTATCATGCAAACAATGAAAGTGTCAAAGATCATGAGGTTTCATATTCACATAGATGACAGAAAAAACAACAATTTAAGCATAACGTGGGGTACCTACTTTTAGAATAGCTCTCTGGGAATTAAAGTTGTATTTATTAGGAAAAAGAAAGAAAGAATCATATCCAAGTCTTTCCATTTTATTATTGTTCAATCACATGTAATATTCAAGACTTTAAGCCTACAGTAAAAGCATTGGCAATCAAATAAAAAATTACCAATCATAAAATAAAAAGGGTAATGATAACATTTGTTCTAATAAGCACATGGTTTAAGCCAGTAAAATGAAAGGGAATAATTGCCATTCTTCAAGTCCATTACAAAGAGAAGTAAGAGGGGAGAAAGAAGTGATGGCAAAATTAAAATTAAAAAAACCCCGATTGTATTACTAGAAAAACATAATGTCAGTGGTTTCGAAAATGCATTTTCTAAAGTTTTAGCAGGCTTAGCCATCAATAAATTTCACGAAAAATATACCCTTTATACATGTATTTTTCTGCAGCTTGTCTGCATTTCTGATACATTGTTTAAATGGGTTTCGCCTGCCTTAATAAGGCACATCATTTGAACAGAAACCTCACTGTGTGATAACAGGCAACACATAGCGAAAAAATGCCTCGAGCTTTTTTCCTTGCTATATTTGGCTCTCTGGGCTAAGTCGATTTGAGTTGGGCTGATTATAATAAGCCAGAAAGTCACTATGAACTAATTATTTTCTGTTCATTTATGTGATTAATGGTGAAAACTTGGATAACTTTTACATATCTTGTGTCCCATATAATTAATCATCTTGAACTTTACAAAAAAAATAAAAAATAAACCCCTCAAGGTGCCCCTGGATTTTCTTCCAAAGCATTGGAGTTTCACTGGCATTAGCTCATGCAACTGACAAAATCAGGGGATGTTTTGCAAAGAAGTGACATGTTTGTGCAAGTCCTCAGAGGGCATTGCTGAATTTCTTCAGCCACCAAATACTAGGAAATTAAAAAATGTGGTAGCAAGTAAGTTATTGGATGAACTACTGACAGTGCTGGGGGTAAAAAGAGGAGGGGAGGGGAAAAGCAAACCACAACACACGAATGAAAAAGGACCTCCAGTCTCCAGAGAAACTATACGGCTTGAAGGAACTAGCATGGGGAAGACAGTTGTTTTGGATCAATCTGTTGTACAGCTAAATCAAGCTCATAATAAGCCCAAATCCTGAGGCAAATGCCAGCATCTGATAAAGCTAAAGCACCCTCTTCAAGTTGTCAGGGTAAAGAGTTCTACCCTTCTCCTGTTTCCTTCTTACTTTACCCTTCACTTGTTGTACAGACAGCCTGGAAACTAAAATGTATGCTTAAAACATTAAAAAGGTGAAAATTCCACACTGCATATTTCTTCAAGGGGACTGACTTTGTTTCACTGTGTGGTGAAGACTGACCATATTCCTGACTATTGCACTTCAGGAAAGAGGACAAATTCCTTGAACAATGACAATTCAGTTGCCAAAGTGCAGCCCTGTCTAGAGGCAGAGGTACATGTGAGGAGATGGCTTAGCAGTGGGACATGCCAGTCCTACATCCAGTCTCATGCCCTGCACCATCAAGCTGCAGGATTACCATTGATGCCTTGAGAGGCCACCTAAAAACAGAGACTAGACAGGAGTAAGGGAATAAAGGTCGGTATTTATTTGAAAGGCCTTCAAAGGTACCCCCTGCGGAGCCAGAGCCTGCTGCCAGGATGGACCTCGAGATGGACGACAGGTCAAGAGTTCTTCACACTTTTACAACTTTGGTTCATTTGCATATCAGGGTTAATTCTCCAACTAAAGCTTCAGTTAATGATGTAATTCCCCTCAGCTTGCCTCCCTTTAGATGCTTTTGGTTTATACTTTCTGGGCCTAGGATGGTCTGGGTGTCCTTGCACACAAAGCCTGGGGAGGCTTTGTTATGTCTACCTAGCATGAGAGAGCAGAAATTAACAGGCTACAGGAAACTTCAGAGTTATAAACTAAGCAGTACAGGATTTGAAAAATATAAAAGTTAAATCCTAAGGCATCACCAAAATAGTGCAAATGGACTCTGAAGTTCACTTGGTTCTTAGGGCATCCTCACACAGAAATTGGAAATTGCACACAAACAGAATTCATGCTCAGAATCTCAGATCATGTAGACTTTCAGAGAACTGAAGAGTTTCATGTTTGCTCGTAGTCTAAGAAATGAGGACGGGAATTTTGGTTCAAATAAATTGTTGTTAGACCACCTTTGCAATTTTCTCAAAAGCACATGAATACACGAGAAGATTTTTCCTTATTCCTGTAGATTTACGCTTTGCAGTACTAGATGATTAAACCTTCTAAATAGTAGTCCCTTTTGCTTCTCTCACAGGAAGTGTGAGACAATTCCATTTTCCATTCAAGAATTTAAAATTAAATAATGTAGTGGTTAGAGGAGAAATCCACCTATATTTAATCATTAGAGGATTTTAATTTGCTATTGTCTAAACCAGGTTTGCACAAAAACTGTAAGTCAAAGGTCCCCTGTCTAAAGTGTGGGAGAGTAAACAAGGCTTAGGCTGTAATTTCACTCTATGGCAGGCCAAGCTGAAATCAAGTTCATCACTGTGGAAGCCTAAGAAAACCTATCTATCCATTGCTATTTTATGTGTAGGCAACATTCATCTCTTGAGATATTCCTTGGAGAGATTCCTCCCTTCCACTATGGCCCCTGAAGAGAATGTTATGTTCAAAATCCTCTTCTAGGATAGTTACAGCTACAGAATTTGCAGTTACTGAATCAGCCTTGGTGATCTATTTAAAAGCCTCTCTGATTTCCCATGTTGAAAATGAAGATGTCCAGAAGTGGTTGTGAGAATGGCATAGCTGTGTCTGCTACCACCAGTGTCCATTTGACACTGATAATTATGTGCTCTATTGTTCAGGTGATAAGGTACATATTGGTTCAGGCTGGACTGTAATCTCTTGCATAACTTCAGCGAAGAATGGGAGGGAAAAGTTGGCATGTCAGCTCCTTGACAAATGGCTTCTTTTGTCAGAACCAGTATCTTCACTAAGGGAGGCAAGGAAAAGAAAACCTGGAGAGAGAGCTGGCAGATAAGCATGAATTGACAGTAATTACTTGAAGAGGGCCTAGCAGAAATTCTCTGAGATCATACTTCTTCAGGGAATACACTAGAGGATCATCACATTGTGCTGTAATTATTACACCCTTCCCAGTCATTCGCTTTGCCTCACAACTGAATTAGCCACTAGTGAAAAGTGACATCCTTTTGTTTAAAAAGCATGGGGGAGGGGAACAGCCTCAGGGTTGGAGCAGAGGAATGTCTGGATAAAAAAACATTTTGTCTTTGACTAGTGACTCCTCCCTACCTTTACATAGTACAAGCTGAAGATACTGACGGAATGTAAACATCTAAATAGACGTGAGTGGCACTAGATTCCCTTTACAGTCTTATAGGTTCCCTTTATGGTTGGGAAAAAGAAACAGGAACTCGTAAAGAAAAGCTTCACCTCACCCTAAAACAGCTCTCTGAGACAAAGAAATAATGCCTTGTTTTTCACCTTTGACTACACAGGGTGTCTCAAGGACTAAATCAGATGTTGAAGACTGAAATCTGATAGAGCAAATCTCACTGTTGGCTTCTGTTGGTTTCAGATAGGACAACAAGTGGCCTGGGCCAATCATTTATGGGGAAAAAAATGTAAATATGTGTTTACAAGCTTTAGTACTAGCAAAACTATTCGAAGGCATACTTACCACTAAGGTGCATTTGAGTTCAATCACAGATAAGTACATGAATGTGCTAAAAAAGATATTCAAAATCGTTTGGTGTTTTTTTGTGCTTGTTTGTTTTTCTTTTTTTAAACAGCTCTGAAACTATGATTTTCAGATTTTCTAAAACTTAGGCTATCTGCCTGGCTGCACATGCATTACTATGCCCCAGTTTCTTGTCAGTAACTAGTATAATGAGCATCCAGAGTGCATAGAAGCCATCAAATCTTGTAGGTTCTTCTCCTCACTGAACTAGAGCATGCTACATCCCCACCTGATAGACCCAGAGCAGATGACACGAGTTATAGTTTTCTGTGGGTTGAACCAGATGTAATCATGTTGCTTTTCCTGTAGTCTCATCCCCCAAAGAGGCAGACAGGTGAAGTAGGGACAAAATGAAAAGTGCAAGGAGTAAGCAATCTCAGAGGTGTCAGAGGACAGTATTGAGTTTGAGGACAGCATAAAAGATGAGAGCAGAGTAGGGGCAGTGAGGGGGCTTTGTGAACTCATCTCTGTTAAATTTTTGTGTAAAAGCAAGCCAGAGGCAAAGATTGTGGACAAAATTCCAGCCTGAGACATCTTGAGGTCAAAAACTCTCTTGGATGATAACACACTCATATTTCAGTTGCTGCTGAGAGGTGCTCACACAGCATCGAGGGCTGCTGTGTCTTACTCTGCTCTGCCAGTGACCAAATTGGAGGTGCCCAAGGAGGGGACACACCAGGCATAGCTGATGACAGTTGTTCAAAGAGATGTCCCATTTCATATGACATTATTCTCAACAATAAAACCTGGAGGAAAGAGGAAGAGGGGATGTTTAGGGTTATGGCATTGGTCTTCCCGGGTAACCATTGCACAGGATGGAAACCCGACTCTCCTGGGGATGGATAAACACCGGCCTGCCTATGAGAAGAGATGAATTCATTCCTTGTTTTGTTTTGTTTTTTTTCTTGCACATGTGGATTTTGCTTTAGACTGTCCTTAATACAAGTAATAAGGTTTCATACTTTTACCCTTCAATTTCTCTTCCTCATCCCATGCAGAGGAGCGAGTGAGTGGCTGCATGGTGCTTAGTTGTCTGCCACAATATCTACTCAAAGCCTGGATAAGAAAGAGAACTTTACTCCTACTTTTTTGCCCTTTGGGGAAGAAGTAATGTTAGCAAAGAAACAAACATGTAACCTGCTGCAACTAGTATCAACTTCAAACCCCCAAATGATAAGAAATGTATTCTGTCTTCTAAGTTTAGATCAACATGTAATGGACTCAATTATAATTTGTTCTACTGCTAGAAGTCAGCAAGAAAATGCTGATTTATGCCAGTTGACAGTGTGGACTGAGAGAAATTCTGATATATATTATGTATATTCCCTACTTGTTATGTCTAGGCATTGTATTGGTTTTATAAAATTTCAAGATGTCAATAAAACAAGAATTTAAAAAAAAGTTTGGGTGCCACCGAATTATTCTTTGGTGGCACTAACTTCACAATAGGATTGGATTGTACAGTAATGCTTAATTTCCTTTTATTGTATTTTTAACTGCCTTTTTATTATATGTACATTTATTGTTGTGAAATGCCTTGGGATGACTTTGTCAAGAAAGGTGCCATATAAACAAAATTGTATTGATCTGATGATAAGCAGAACAACAATCAAAGAAGTGAGATATTTTCTAATAAACTTGCATATAGCAATACACTCTTAATGTAGTATTCTAGCTTAATATTTTTACTGGTTAAAATTTACACAGATGACAAGTTACTACTCCCTATTGGATCTTTGATTGACAACTTTACTTCCATCAACCCTCTTCTGCAAACTGTGGTAGAAAGGTTTAATTGTGTTTGTAATTAATTGGATTTTAATCAGACAGTATAAAGAAATTGCAGAAGTTTTTATTTTTTTTTTTTAAAGCAGCAGAAAGCTCTCTTTCAACATATTGCTAGGGATGCAGAAATATTCATTGCTACAACAGTTTGAATAGTGAATTAAAATGCATTCATGCTTCAATACAAAATTGGTTAGATTAGTTAGCATTTGAAGAAGAGTTTCACATATTCCAGTGGAAGAGGGAAAAGAAAAAAAAAAGAAAGAAAAAAAGAAAGAAAACCCCAAACATGAAGCTTAGTTTGTTTTAAACCAAACGTGTATGGTGTTGAATTGAGCTCTCAAGAAAGGTATCTTCTGAGCCCTTTAAATTGCTTGCATTGAAACTCATAAACATTCATTAATAATGTTCTATGGGAAATAATTTTCAACTTCTTTTGCATAACGTTGCAGCATCTATTGAAATAATATTTTGCCATATCAGAAAGATAAATCCTAATAAGGAAGGCAATTAAAGCTAAGTGGAGAAACAAAAACTTCCATAATGTTATCTCTAAGTACCAACTGGTAATGAATTGAATGCAGAAATCTATGTGGGAGTTCACAGTCTTTTCGGTGTCTTCGGGATTGGGGTGAGTGGGCTGGCCCTTGTTCCCAGATTCACTACTTCTCTGTTTTTTCCATTTCCCAAGTCTTCATTAAATCTGAGTCTGGAGAGTTTTATGCATGCAAAAAGGCTGACCTAAGACTTTAACACATCTGGGTAGGGAGACATTTGCATGCTCCAGCAATTATATTTAAAGCCATTAAAAAGAACAAGAATGGGAGAGACGCACGACCAAGAGTAACAAGTGTCTGGCAGAATCACTGGAAAAACAAGACTCTGGGCTGAATGCCAGCACCACCATTTAGGTGTCCCCATCCTTTTTTATAGGCCATGCTGTTGGGTCTGGTGAGATTTAATGACTTGCAGTGACTGGCCAATGAAACATCCAAACGGTGGAGACTTAAGCCAAGGACTTTTGTTCAGGAGGTCTGAAGTCCTACATCACTTGTTCCATTTTTAGGGTTGCTCTCCACAGCAAACTCGCTCTGGTCTGAGGGAACTGACAGCGTACAATATCCAAACAGGAGTAACTGAACTGTTTGGATGCATACAGATGACTGGATCAATCTCCTCAGGACAGAGAAATGCCTCTTGATTTGCTTTCTCTCCTTATTTCCTTCCATTTGCATTATAGCAACGCAGTCTTTCGCCCTCTACTTTTGTTTCCCTCCTCGAGCTTTCATCACATAGAGCAACATCTCAAAGCAATGCTTGTGGAAACATTGAATTAAATCATCACAGCCTCATTTCTTCATATTTTTCTGTCAATCAGTTACGTCACTGCAGAGAAGAAGGTACAGCAAAATAATCGTAATGAATATTAAAGGTCAGATCCTCATAATAAATGCTAAAGGTCAGATCCTCCGACAATGCTATGAGACCTTGTCTGATTAAGCCTTAGGACTCTACTTCTGCAAAGCAAATACTCTTTCAGTACAAAGTGATCATGCCATTGCAAACATAATGAATTTCTTCTGCCTAAACAGTATTTTTTTTTTTCCTATGGATGTGTACCCAAGTGTAAAAGTCCTTGCTGAAGTTTTGTGCTGCAGCTTCCAAGCTGTTCCCTCTGTCACCTTCACTGCAAAGAAAGAATGACTCCTCTGCGAAGCGTCCCCAGTAGTGTATGCTTTAAGGTCACCTAGGAAAGAGTTAGCTGTACATTAAGTTATACCTTGCTGATAACAAGATGGATTTAGAAAGTGATGAGAAATGACAGGGTACACATGTACATTAAAGCAGATGACAGGAAATTGAAAACATTACTGTAACTTATTAAACATTGATTTTCCAGACATTCCTTGATATTGTTTGACGAAAACAAATGTTAACAGTAACAGCAGCAGAAACAATCGGAAAGGAATTGTGGTCTCGTTTCGGAGCTGGGAGTGAGAAGCAAGACCAGAGAGGGTAAGAGAAGTCATGAAAACTGCAAGTACAGGCGCTTAGTCTACTCAAAGAAAGTACAAAAAATGTTGTGGTGTTATTATTTGGGATAGAATAGAATGGAATAGAATAGAATAGAATAGAATAGAATAGAATAGAATAGAATAATTTCAGTTGCAAGGGACCTGCAATGAATTATTAATCCACCTCATCGACCATTTCAGGGTTGACCAAAAGTCAAAGCTTGTTCTTAAGGGCATTGTCCACACTTATAGACAGAGGGCATCCACCACTTCTCCAAGAGTTCTGTTCCAGTGTTTGACCATCATTACAGAGAGGTTCAGAGACTGAAAGTCCATGGAAGAGTGGGGAGCTAGGATATAACTTCTAATTTTAAACTCTGCTCTTGATTTGTCTGTCTTGATTTTCCTTCAGAGTCTTTGGAGAGTTTTGGCTTAGAGACACCCTACAGAGACTGGAATTTGCCACTTTACTGATGTAGAAATATTAACTGCCTTTATGAATTTTTCCAAGTTCATTTATGATTAAGTTTGAATTTTTTTCTCTAATTGAGCATTCTGTAGATCAGTCCTGTCCTGAATATTGTTCCCAGCTCACAGGGCTGTTCAGAGTCCTATCCAGGACCAAATGCTGATATTTGTACTCCTGTTGATAAGCCCTTTAAAAAATATTATGGTTTAATTTCAAGTGTCATTTGAACACAAATTGGTTGAACTAATGCAAAAGGCTACAAAGTCAAATATGTTCACTTTAATGAAACTGTCTCCTGAAATAAGTCAGTATTTCCTTCTGAAATAAGCCAACGTTAAACTCCGCTAAAGATGTGGGTTTGCACTCATTGAACAAATTAGTAATCTTAAGCAGAAAAGAGGACTACTTCATCTACAAGATGATGTGCAGTGGTTCAACTAAATGAGTGCAAGCTCAAGTGCAGCTAATGGTGGGGCCCGGGGGAGGATTGGCAGCACTGCACAGGGAAAAAGAAACATGGTGAGTGAAAGGGCTCTGTGAGGTCTGGTCAGGTCGGGTCACATATGGGGACAGAGCAGAGTGGACTCATAGTGACCCCCCCAGCTGTGACCATCTAGGGACTGGCAGTCTTGCTGTCATCTGACATTGTGCATATGTAGGATCTCAGCCTCACACTGGGACTGATATATATTGCCTCCTGACAACTGTTCTCTCATTCCTGTAACAGGCACAATCCTTGGCTGTTCATGGCATGGCTGGACTTAAAATTATTGTCCTTGTCCCTATGGCAATTAGAAAGGATAATGATCAATTGCTTCATTTTGAGTACTCACCTCTAAACATTCTTCCTCCTGTGTGGCCATCCTAAAACAGGATGGTATGGCCTGTGATGACACCTGGGAACACTCTTTTTTGCCTTTGAGTCCCGGTTTAGGGAATGGCTGGGAGAGTGCACTCAGCATAAGCCAGACCTGTGCCATAAGCATGATAAAAATTAAATAGTATGGATGATTATGTGCCAGTGCTTCAGCCTGTCTTTTGACTCTTTGTAGTTTATCCATATAGGTGCACTCTCTGGTGCCTGAATTTGCACTTGAAGTGCCTTCAAATATGTATTAAATATGGACACGCTATTTCATTTATTTTATATATACCATGCAGTAACGTTTCATTCTCCAATGCATACTTCTGCATACAGATTGGAACAGAAAATATCTTTTTAGGAAGGAGATGTGAAAGTATTAAACATATTACTAACAGTGTAGCCTCTTCATCTGCTTAGAAATTTTTCATCAAAACATTTTTAAACCTCTGAGTTCTCAGATCTTTTTCGGTAGAAAACACTTGTCTGCATTTTTTCATGTGTCAGTGAATACAAACAAAACAAAACAAAACAGAGATATGTAGTTATCATACGTGCTTCTTAAATATCTGGTGTTTTACTCCAGTATATATTCCCTTTCTGTTTTTGCTTCCTAGAAAAGCAGAAACAATAGCAACAATATCACCACAATTTAAAAATGAACAAATATTGTGAGCACTCCCAAAAAACCTAAGCCATTCCCTCTGCATGTGTACTCATCAATCAGGGGTTTTGGGGTGTCCACGTATTGGGATATTTTTGACATTCCTGAATGTTACTGCTGGCTAGGGCATAGGAAAAGATAAAAAAGACAAAACACTGTCTTCTTTTAAGTATTTATTTTTCTCTCCTTTGGAATGATCCTGGCTCCATGGTGTAGTAGGGCTCTTATTGTACTCGTAACAATCTGAGGATTCTTTGTCTCCATTGTAAGTGGCAAATTATGACACCTTCTGCGCTGAAACTGCTGAGTTGCTGGCAGATTGTTTCCTAGGTAAAATACACCTGAGAGTGAAATGGCAGCTAGGTAAGTCAAAAAGTGAGTAGATGTTTGCTGGCTTTGGTGGGTGGCACTGAGAGTACTGGTGCTCTGGAGCACCAGGCTCCTGGAACCAAGTTTAATTACAATGCAATTTGGAACATGTTCAGACACTGTTTCTATCACTGCAACTTCTACACATGCACATATTTTATGAAAGGCTTGCCTGGGGGTATTCAGCATGATGATACTTTGAACTAAACAGTAAACTCTTCTATCCAGAGAAAAAAGGTGTGATTCTTTTGTTGTTATTTTTTCATTATTATTATCATTATTATTTCCCTGTCATTGTCTTGTTTGTGTGAAGGCTGAGAGGGAAGTACCTGAGCTGGGTCTCCTAGTCCCTCACGAAAAGCACTGTTTAATTCTTATTTAGTAGACAGAGATGCAGTCAAATATATTTACTTACCCAAGGTCCCACAGAAATATGTTGTTAAAATTCAGTGTTCCAAATCCTGAGAACCTGCTCCTGCTTTTCTGGACAGTTAATATTGCCCTAGCTATTTTGACAGTGTAAAACAGTCACTTACTTCTGAGAAAGCATTTTTTATATTTCCTCTTATATTTCTTTATAGTTATAGCTACATGAAACAATATACTGTCGTATCTGAGGGCTTGTGATGGGTTTAGACAGCACCTACAACAATGTCTGAACCTGGTATAAGAAATAACATGACAATGAGAAGTGTCCATTGGAATTTTTTTTTTGCTGTTTTATGAACAGGTGAGTTATGAAGTCCCCTACAGAAGCCTACAAGCATGAGTCAGTGATTAATCTGCATAACTAATGAAGTCATGCAGTTACTCCTATGCCAATGCAGATGAAATATAGAGCTGTGTGGCGTGTTCAGTGATGACGAGTACACATCCTACTTGACATCAGTATAGTCTAGAAGGGCTCAATTTCACCTCCAAGAAAGGATTTTCTTAAAAGAAGAGCGGAATTAGTTTTTAAAACCTTAGGAAAGAGCACAGTTAATGACTGACACCTCACTTCAGTAATGAACATCTCTATCTCTGTAAATCCCCTCTCACTGAACTGATTACCAGCTGCACCGTTTTGCATTGTGTTGCTCGGTGCTTTGTTGACTATATAAACTCAAAAGTCAGGCATCTGCATAAGTTCTGGCCTATTTGACATGGGCTACAGATTTGGGCCTTGATGAGTTTCTGCAGTTGCAATTTAAGAGGAAGTCATGGCATCTCAACAGGCACTTGCTGAAGAACAGAGCCCTCATCCAGTGCCAGACATGAAATGGCTGTTCCACTACCTGTTTCACCGTGTCCTTACGCTGCCAGCCGCTTGGATTTTGGAAGCTCCCTGTGTTGTTCTGCCGTAAGGCTCAGTATTCCATTTAGCACGTTCAGTCTTAGGGGCATTAGCAATATCTTCTTTGGAGTGCTTTTGCGGTGTTCCAGTGATGTGCCTGCTAAGTAACACAGCCAGGTGGTGCTTGGTCTGGAAACTAAGAGTGACAAAAGTTCAGAGATCCATAAATGTCTTCCCATGGCAGCACCCTGAACCATGTGAGGTAGGGGTGAGATAACCCGGCTGATGGGACTTGCTTTCCAAAGCTGTAACCCTTATACAATTCAGGGGGAGCTGGAAAAGTGGATTTGTTACTAGTGTTAGACACCCTCATCTGCAAACAAAATACCATGAAGCTGAGGGACGAGAAACGAGGTCTTTCCAAAGTGAAAAGGGGGAGGGGAGG
>VZTI01001575.1:569577-581452 GCA_013397865.1 Struthidea cinerea | reverse complement strand
AAAAAACCAAAAAAAAAAAAAAAAACAAAACAAAAAATCCTCAAAAAACAAAACCAACCAACCAACCAAAAACCATAACAAAAACCAAAAAAACCAACCAACGAACGAACCAAAAAACCCCCCTGACTTCAGAAGTTAAAAAAAAAATAAAAGGGAAACTAATCATTATCTGAACTTTTCTGAAAGCCAACTCAGCTTCCTAATACAATTTGTTTTTTTATGGTTTTCAGATGTAGAGTGGAAAACACGTGGGGAAATCTAAAATAGTAATTTATATTCCTCTGGAAAATTTTCTGGACAAAGTTTTCAGTGTTTTGCAACGCATATGTTATCACACTTTAATGTAAACTTAAAATTAAATGCATAACTGTATATTAAAATATTAAATTCTGATTATTTTTTGGTTCTTTGGGGCTTTTTTGGATTCGTTGGGGTTGTTTTAGTTTTAACATTTTATAAACTTGTTTTAGACTGTCATTTTTCTTAAGATAATTAATCTCTTCTTTCTTATCTCTTTCCCTTAAATTTTAAGAAATGAAGCTTTTATCTAGTTTTGGGGAAAAAAAAATTGAAAAAATTGCATCCTTTCCCCATGTTTCCCACAGAATTATGAAGAAGATAAAAAGTAAACATTGCATAATACTTACTATGCAATTTGACAAATCGAGGATATTAATTTTATTTTCTACTTTTTTAGATCTTGACTTTTAATCTTGATATTAACTTTCAGAAAGACAGACCATTGAGATTTTCAAAGATCAATTATGATTCATAGAAAAAGCATGAATAAGACAATATTTTTTTTAAATAATGCTTATCGGCACAGTTGAGGTTAGTCCCTAATAAAAAACTAAATCCCTGTATCCTTGATGCCCTTTTGTAACCAAAAGGGGCCCGAAGAAAAATTTTGGTTTCAAAATAGAACCACAATGTTACAGGGGAAAATAATCTTTCATCCAAAGGAAAATCATAATTGATCAGTTATTCAAAATAAGTTCATAGAAAAGGTGTCACATTCTGTATAACTGAAGAGTGTGTGAATTCCTGGTCTGGAATGATCTAGCAGGGAATGCTAATGCAGAGGAATCAGAATTGCAGAGCAGTTAATGGCCACTGGGATGTGGGGAAAAGCTCTTTGCCATGGACAGGTTACTTCATGAGCCAAAGGCAGTCCTAGAGCAAAGCCTAAAAAACTGAAATTTGGGCGTTCTGACAAAGTCTGACTCATTCAATTTTGCATCCCTGTTTTTTCCCTGAAGGGACAAAGAAGACAAAGTTCACGTCAACATTTGAATTTTCCCCTTGCACTTCCGCAAAAGTTTCACTGAATTAAAATTAAGGGCTTTCCAAAAAAAATTAAAATACTCCTGTTTCCACAGGGAAAGAACTAGCAAGATACAGCTACTGAGATATTCAAATTTACTGAATGCTGAGTTTGTAAGCCCCTGTTTAGCTGATAACACCACTGTGCAATATCCAACTTCTGCACAAATCATATGTACAGACTGTGGGTTTGGGTGTCAATTGTGTCACTGCAAACCTGTCCAATTTTATCTTGGAGATATAAACATCTCAGAAAGTTTTATTCCTATAACAGCAGATCTTTAATTAAATAGAATATTGTATAATAAATAAATGCATCTGTAAACAGGCTGGAGGGCAGAGGGACATATTTTTATTTATATGATTTTAATAAAAGATATGTTTCTAGTTAAATCCCTGTGTGAGTAATCTAATATATAAAATGCAGTACAAGAAAGAGGTGTCTGTATGCCACAGCTTTAACCAATTGTGCATTTTCATTTCAAAATTATTACTGCCTCATTTTTTCTCTTTGATCTCATCTTCCTCTTCCTCTTCCTCTTCCTCTTCCTCTTCCTCTTCCTCTTCCTCTTCTCCTTCTTCTCCCTCTTCTCCTTCTTGTCCTTGTCCTTGTCCTTGTCCTTGTCCTTGTCCTTGTTCTCCTTCTTCTTCTCCTTCTCCTTCTCCTTTTTCTCTTTCTTCTTGACCCTTCATACCTTTCCTCAAATCATCCTAAACTTACCAAGCACAAGTTTTGCCTTCCTGGATCAGAAACAAGATTAGTCTGGCAAGAGTCAAAATAGGTCACATAGAGAAAAATACAAAAATCCCCTTTGTTGACAAAGCTGAATGGGTTTTTTGTGGTTGGGTATGATTTTTTTTTTTCTTTCATAGCACTTCTATACCTATTGTCTCTAAGTAAGACGTTGCTCTTACTTTAAAAAAAATACTCTTTAATATTCTTCATACTCATTCCTGTCACAGAAGTTTAATATTTTTCTGACAGTCCTTTAAAAACACCCTCCAGAAGATACATTAGCCATTTAAGTGCTAATAATTTTTAAAAACTCTGCCTGAATCTTTGGTTCCCTGAAAATGAGTTCCACTGTCTATTTGTACCTTGTGTGCAAAATGTTTTTTTCTTCTCAGTTCATTTTCAGTTAGCTCTGTTTTATTTAATGTCTCCATGGCCCTGTCTGCTGCCTGGAATAACATCTGTCTACCTATTTCTGTCTTTTTTTCTGTGACATGATTCTTCTGTACACCTTAGTAGCTTCTCACCTATGAAAAACACCTTAAAAACTACTGGAGTGATTAAATCCTCATGCTTACGCTCAGCCCAAGGGACCAGACACAGTGTTTTATTTTTTCTCCTAAACTTTCCAGTACCAGGTCTTACAGAGAGCTGCAGGGCTGGTGGTACAGGACTCTGGTGCAGGAACCACACAGACCTGTAGCAATTCAGACAAACTGGGTTCATTCTTCAGGGTTCATCTGGTTCCCCTGTAATGCCTGTGTGCAGATGTACTTCACACCAGTGTAATACCAGGGCTGTGCTGCTTGATGTGTTATTACCTCCGGGTTGGAGGAATTCAGAATACACTGAGATGGCTGATTCTTTCTCCCATTAAATGTATGAAAAAGAACATACATTTATTTTTCTGTTGTTTCAAATATATCCCTCATCCTTTTTTTTTTTTTTTTTTTTTTTTTCTTCACCCTTTGCTTAAATATTGAAAACTTTCTATGGAGATTGAAATTGCCCTTGGTTTCACTTACAAGACACAGTTTAAACTTATTTTTCCTGCTGTGAAAACAAAGGATTATAATAATTCACAATCATAACTGCAGCAGAATATGCCTAGCTTCCCTCTGCAATACCAAGCAGACCTTTCCCTGGGATCACATGCTATTTAAAGTGTTTCATTTTCTCCTGGTACAAGCAGAAGCCTCATCAAAACTGTGAATTTCAGATAAGCGTTTATCAGACTTTTGCTGTAACCATCTCAGAAATGAGCTGTCATCAGCAAATTTAATCTGTCTCTGGCTGCTTTAATTGTTAGCACCGTTTCTGCCAAATCCTTCACAGTCCTCATAGCATGGAAAGTTTCTTTAAGACTTTTAATTCAGTCAGCACAGATTGCACACAGTATTTTTTTTTTTTTTTCATATTTGTGACTTACACATTTAAAAAGGTGGAGGACCTTGATTGAACAGCTGAATTATGGAAATGCAACTGAATCACTAGTACTAAATACTGAGTCTGAAATATGGAAATATGGAGGTGAGAGGGTTTGGGGAGAACCCTGCAAGCCAGAATAAAGCTCTGGAAGGTATTTTACTTTATTTGGAGTGAGGATAAATAGAAACAGATTTTCTTTAGTACTGTGGGTCATGGAATTTTACTGCTGTCTACAAATTATTGCAAACAGGCCCCAATTTTAAGCATGGTGAAGGACAAAAAACTATGGGTTTATGCTTAAAGTTGCTGTAGGAGGCTTCAGCAAAGCTGGGTTAAGTCTTTCACTTTGCCACAGGCTTTCTCTGTGACCTTGGGCAATTTAGTTTGGCCTGGACTCTCAAAGGTTTCAATAAAAATCTTTTTTATGGAGCCTGTGGGAATGAGATACCCCAAATGCCAGGTCGTACTCATGAGCACTAATTACTACTGGATTTCATCTGCCAGTTGTTTGCTCACCCAGGGAGCACGGGGAGATCTTCCCACAGTTCCTCGGAGGCCATTTCAAATCTGACACTCCCAACTGGGGATTTTTTAGGTGCCATCCAAAATTCTTCCACAGTTAAGATCTTCTTGCAAACCACTTATCAATATGTTAAACAGTGTATGTGCTAATTAAACCAAAATGGTCCTTTTCTCCCGTTAGTCCTTCAGCATTGGCTTCTGACAGTGAACTCATAAATCTAGAGCTAAGTGGATGATGTGTACTGCACAACTGGGTAAAGAGAGTATGCCTTTATCTCTATACATATGCCTATACAATTCCCTGAGATGTATATCTGTATAGAGAGAGAGATATAGATACGTAGATAAAGATAGATAGATACATAGATATCAGTGGGGTAGGACATCCCCCCTCCCTCATGGCTGGGGCATTTGGAAGAGGCAACTCAGGCCAGGTTAACAGCCCAGCAGGAGGTCACAGAGCCCAGCAGGAGAACACCTCCAGGCTCCTCAGAGTCTGAGCCCAAGCCCCGAGTACACATCTTGGTATGAGAGCAGATGTGGAAAGAAACAAAAGAAAATAAACATTGGTGTCTGAAAGACATGGTTTTTATGTCTATAAAAGCCCATATTAATTATCACAAAGGCAGAAGTCTTGTACACACTCCTTGGGAACATGTGAAAAGATTTCTTCCCAAAGCTCGGACGCAACTTCGTGGTTACTTTTCTGGGATCTGAGGGAATGCAATTCGATGTCTGCCCCTTCAACAATTTGGTGGTAAGAAACATTGGATCCTAAGTTGTACTATTTCTTAGCTAGCTGTAAATTTCACGGTACCTTTAACTTTGCAGGTATCATACTAGTATTCCCTTTTGTCTTATCCCTGTGTAGTAATAGTCTGTTTTAAGTCTTATGTCTGTTAGTTTTGTGTCTATTAATAAATAATTCATTTATAATAGACTGAATCAGCCATTGTTAAAGAATGTTAAAGAACTTGTGAATGAGAGTGGGTTTTGGGGTGCTGGACACCTCAATAACACGACTGCCTGCTGCCAGAGGCCTGGGCAGAAAGGCAGGGACTGATTTAAATCCACATCCTCCATTCATAACAATCAGTGAGTTACACATATATTTCAGTGAGTTATATATATATCAATGAGGGACTATGATTACAGCTCTGGACCTTCCTGACATAGCACACGTTTTTCTGGTTAGTTTAGACATTCATGGCATGTAAGAAGTTGCTTCATTACAACAGCAATTACAAAACTTTCCCAGGCAATCTGTTCCAAATACAGTTAAACACTGGGATAAGACCTCTTGAATTTTTATCCCTGGACAGTTTCTTAACATTAAACATCTCCCAAAGATGTAAAAACTTCGACTGGGAAAGAAATTACTAAGTTATGCCTGTATTAGTAAAACTGTGATTCATGGACAGCAGTGGGTCGTTAGGCACCAATAAACAGTCCTAGCTGATGACTATACTCAGCATGTGGTGGGAAACTATAAAACAATAGAATTAGATTTATCTAATTCCAAAGAACTAATTTGCCGAGTTTGGCTTCTTTATCTTTATTATTTCATATGGTTGGCATTTGAATTTCTTTATTTTTGTGAAACTTGTTTTCCTGTATGAGGATCTTGCAGAGTCCACGGTAATCTGTTTTTACTTTGAATGTGTGCTTGTTCATTTGGTTGTTTGCTTTGGATAATTACATCCCTCCTGCCATATCATTCCCTTTTGTAAACTATGGGAGTTACTAATGCAGCATGATTTGCAAATTCAGATTATTCTAAATGAATATGCTATTTGAAATTCACTTCGTGCAATTTCAAGCATCCAAGTTTATAATATGCTTTTGCATTCATGCCAATAAAGATCAAATCTGAACACTCAAAAAAAAAAGTGAAGATAAAAAGGATGTTTCTTCAATTCTTCCATCTGATTGGAGCCTTTTATTTTGATCCTAAGGGACAGCTGTGTCTGATCTTGCCCCAAGTTTTATGGTTCTGACATGATTTCTCTTGTTGAGAGGTTTGAAACTGTCAAAGGTGATATTCCTGCCCTCCTAGCTTGGTTAAGGCAAGCTCTAGAATGCTAAAAATTGGAAGATTGAATCACTAATTTTCTATTCTGACCCCATTTAAAATGTAAAAATTCAAGGTAAAACTAAAGAAAATGAAAATTAATATTTCATCTATGTATCTTTGTTCTCCCAGAATATAAGTGGCATCATATTTACTATGGTGCCACTCAAAAGGAACTTTGTCTTCAACCCAGCAGGTTAAGAGAACACCCTGCGCACCACTGATGATGCCAGCCATCTGTCATTGATCCGATTATTGAGGTTCTTAGAAATTCCTCTGCCTGAATTAAGGTGCAAATGAGACCATATGCCAGTGACAATAGTATGGGTTTTATCTGATAGTAAATATGAGAGAGAGAGAGAGAGAGAGAGAAAGAAAGAAGTAGAAAATAGGTGGGGGGTACAGAAAGAGAGTGGCTGGGACAGGCTAAGGAAAATATCATCACTCTGTGGATCCCAACGATGTTCCGTTGATCCTCTGCAGCTGGTCTTCCTGGTAGTGAAGGTCCCCCCAGAAAGCATAGAACCCGATGGGTTTATATACCCTCGAGCCAGGTGGCAATGTCCAGGCATGTCCCCCTGGGGGAGGGGGGCAGTCTCTCACAGCAGACTCTGGATCTGTTGCATGCGGTGGTGCAAAGCCTCTGGGGAGCACTTTGGGGGGTCATTGATGGATTGTGACTCCCCATCAGCTGTCTCTCACGTGAAAGTCCCGTGGATGTGGCCTGTGGGGTTGGGGGTTCCACAGCTGGGCCAGTTTGTGTAATCGAAAGATGGGAGTTGATTGCCTCTCACCAGAGGTTACACCACACATCTGAAACCTCCTCTTCCCCCCTCAGCTGGGGGAGAGTCTGTGTAAACCTGGCTTCTGTGAGCTGTGCTCTCCCCCCACTCCAAACACAGCCAGGGATGGTTGCAGCTGGCGGCTTTGGCCTTTTGCGGATGCATACCTTTCCCTCAGCCTGAGATGACTGAACAATGGGTTTCCCTTTATCTATTCAGCAGTTTGACCTTCAGCCCAAAGTTCCAGTCTTCAGGGAGGCTTCTTTGGTTGCAGCTTCTTGACAATGAGCAAAACTTTATATCAATATTTGAGGCATGAACAATTTTCAGTCTCTGACACCATCGTTTCTGCCCCAGCAGAATTTGTTCTTATTCCTTAAAAGGAGCCCATACCTTCTCCTCTCCACCAGATCCAGGAAGGTGTAGATTATCTGGGCTGTAGTGGAATCTTTCATGACCCCTGCGAGGCAGTAAACATGTAGGGTGCAACCTGTCAAAGTCAGGGGTTGATATGTTATGAATTCAGTCACAAGATGCCTCGTTTCTCAGAACATATAAATATTGAGACACAAAATTTAAGCAACTGATACACTCCATACCGTGCTTGAAAATATGGAATATATTCCACTGCAAAATTTCCAGAAAGCATAAAAGTATCAACAGTTAATAAAGTCCCAAAGGAAGTCTTGTCCAGTGAATGGTTTTAGGAAATTGTGAAAAATCCCCAGAGGTACTGCCGAGAGAGTCATTAACATAATGATGATACATTTTTCTCACATTCAAGAGTGGACCCAACAGGGATTCTTGATGTCACAGACACATTGTAGTGATATCTCTATATTAAAAATGTTTGAGTGGAAACTTACAGACTGTACCTAAGCTGTCTCATTCAATACCAAACTTGGGAAGAGTTTCTACATGACTTCTTTGTGGTTCTGCTCAGAATCATGATGCTGCTTTCCATAACCTCTTGTCCCTTTTCTATTCCTTCCAACTCACCTGTCATCTCAGTGCTTTACCCAATTTTCTAGACATCACAGAGTACTTATGCAAAAAAGCATACAGATATGCTTTTTTGTCATCCCTTACATATTTGCATCCAACCCCACACAATCACATCTGGGAAGTCTGGGGCTCTCCCTGTGAACTAGAAGAGAATATAATACATGAACCTCAAGAGAGCCAAAATAGGATGGCAGATACATACTCAAGACAGAAAAATATGTTATAATTGGATGAAGACCAAACTAAAATGACCTGTGACATAGCCAGTGTCATGCCTCCAGGTCTTGATTTCCCAGATCACCCAGGCTGGGAAGATGGCCAGGCCCACCACAAATTCAGTCCTGCTGGATTGCCTGGGTTTTTGTCCTTCTGTGAAAATCAGTGCACAGAAGGAAAGGAAGGGAGTGAAAGCAGTGGTTCAAATTCAGGTCTTTTTCCTACTTAGAGGCAAACTACGGCCAAGATTTACGTCCTTACCCAAAGTCCAGAAGTGTTCCCAGGCCACCTTGTAGAGACAGAGCATGTTTGTATTGAATGTACTATGAATAGAGAAGGCCTAATATCACCAGTAATGGTCTTTATAATCCATATACACAAAGAACTACAATGTACTGGTGCATACTGCAAAAATAAGAATTCATAAAATATACGGCCAGTGGATACATTGTAATCTCTGAAATAATGCTGGCTATGGCACTTCCTGACTTTGACCCTGTTCCAAGTCTGAGAACACGTATTTCTGTAGACAAAACAGAAAGCATCTAATCTTCATCTACAGATCGTCACTGAGTGAGAGTCTACCGGAACCATAAACTGTTCTGTTGATAGATTAGCCTCATTGTGTGCTTTTAGACCTCATTGCTTATGTGAATTGGTTTCAGAAAGTGGAGTTACACAAGCAGACAGGAGGGGACTGACCAGCATGAAACATGTTTTGTTTTTCTCCATACCATTCCCCCACCATTCCCCTTCCATACCAGAAGCCCCAGAACTCAGGAGGAGATTGAACCTCAGGTGTCTTGGACCTCATGCACAGGCAGACCATCAGGTGCAATATTGACATTTAAACACTGAATTACCACTTCTCTGTTTCCTGAAGGTATTTATCCGATGAGCTGCTAAGATAATAATTCAAGCAAACAATAAACCATTAAAGGAAATAAAATATAATAAAAGCAATTATCGGACAAAGTAATTTTGAAATAAAATCTTAATCTAAGGATTTCAGCCTTCTACTTTTATAAACTCGTTGGTTGCCTATAAATTATTTTGTTTTAATAACCAGTCACCTTGGTAACTTAATTTAGTTTTTTGGGATTTTTTTGAAGTCCCATCATCCTGGATTTTTGATTGTTTTTTTTTTTTTTTTGTTGTAAGGAGTTTTTTTTCCCTAGACAATGCAGCTCAGAAGTTTTCATGCATCTCCTTGACAGATACAAACATTATTCCCATTGTGTCCTTACTGAATAAAATATTTAAAGTGCAGAGCTAGCAGTGGAAGATTGACTGGATTCTAAATGAACTTTTTGATACCAAATGTAAAACTAGGGGGAACAGAGCACCAGTAATGAAGTGAAATACAAGGTTAAGTATTGGAAATTAATTAGTGAGTTCATCAACAACAACTCTTTGATGGCCTGAACTGCTTCCAGAAAGATAAGGAGAGAACAATTTGAGAAAACAACTGTTTGAGAAAACAATTAAGTCCCATCCCATACTTGCATACAATTATTTCATATTCACATGCAAATCCTAAGACATGGATACACTCAAAATACTAATGCCCTATATACGCACAGATTGTTTCTGCTCTTGTTAACACCACTATGAATCAGAGGTAAATTAACAAGAGGTCTACAATACAAAATTGACAAGAGGTCCACTGCCATAATACTGAGGAAATTCAGACCATCTATTTCTGACTTTCATCATCCTTATCATCAGCAGTAACCTATTTGCTACCTACAGATCTTCACTGTTTTGGATATTGCATGAACTTGTAACCAAATTCAGAATCTTTACCAGCAGGAGTCACACACCCATACAATATGGGTGGGCAGTAGAGTACCCATCATCTTTCTATGTGAACCTCTCTAGGTTTACTTTCATTGTACTTTTCATTGTATATCAGTGTGACTCCATTGTAGTTTCCAAAAATTTACATAACAAGCTCCATTCCTGCTATGCTACTTAGTGGCGAAGGACAGGGATTCAAATCCAAATCCTCCACGGGTGTTCAGGAATAAGTAGCCAATACAGAGCAAGTAGGACCAGATCCCTTCTTGTGCTCTCCAACTAAACCTGTTGGCTCAACCCACTGATTAAGGAAGCAGACTGACAGCAGGCAGATCAGAGTATATTGGTGCCTGTGAGTGTTGTTTCCTGGCTGTTCTGCTCTTCATCTTTATATAGGATCCCAACAAGGATGACACTGAGGTATTGAATTGGTGTTTGAAGGAGCTGGGATCCTTGTCATCATGATGATCCTTGGTATTCAGGGACAGGATTCCCAGCAGGACTTATTGCTGCTGCAGGCAAATGCTAACAGTGCTGGCTGCGTGCCTGCCGCAGCACACACTCCTGCAGAGCCCCTGCCACAGCCATCACCACAGAGCAGCAGAAACCTCATCCACCAGGTTCCTCTGTGCACTGAAGTCACTGGGAGTTTACTCCCCAGCTGATTTTCCTCTCTTGATTTAGAAGGAAGCAGAGACTCATTGAAGTCACCTTCTTTTGCTGCCTGCTATTCTACAACACTTTGCATTTCTTCCCTAGGATAGAACCAATGTTTCACTGACTCTCCTCACTGGTGCCACTGGGATAGCATAGGCTGGGATGTGAGCAGAGAATGGTCTTAAATTCTTCCTTTCAGTGAATAATGGGCTGTAGAAAAGAGTTTATTGTTGCTGAGATAATGCTATGTGATGACTAAATCTGGTGAGGAAATGGCCATCCAAGCATTACTGTAATAATGCAAGCACTTATTTATTTATCCTTTGATGAGGTTCCAAAGAGCCTAATCAAGTTAGAGACTCTTTATTGTTACTTTTCCTAGGCAGGATTTTGACAACTTATTTGATATTTAAAGTAGAATGTTTTCAGCTATTAGTTTGGTCTTTATTTTATATTTTTTGATTCAGTGAGAAATGAGACTGACTATAGCCACATGTTTGTGATCTGCAGCACATGCTGAAAAAATATGTAGTTTTCTCACAGCCCCTGCATGCTAGAATAATCAAGACATGAGATTGTATCTACGGGTAAGACTGAGTGGGTTCAAGAGTTTAAGTAAGCTGAGACTCTGGTATAATTTCACAGTAAAAATTCCCTATATATTCAGTTTAAAGTAACAGTATGCACCAGCAGGGGAGGATTACAACGAGAGGTATTAAGTGTCTCAATTAGCAAATAGCAGGAATCCTCTCTGCCTTGTTCATCTTTCTTTCCAGTGCCATAGCACATACTTCTGGGAATCAGAATTAGAGTCCTAGACTCTGGGAATCAGAAGAAACTGGTATCACACACACAAAAGGGATTTGGGGTCAATTTCAAAGAAGTGGAGGTGATACACATGACTTCTTCCCAATCCAGAGAAAATCAGTTGAAGACAGCCCAATATAAGTCACAAAAATTTACTTATCCCTCTGGCAAATAAAAAAATCAGTAATATTAGACAAAAATTGCTGAACAATTACAACAATTACATCTCTGAATTGCAAAGATGCCTCTGATCAGTGCCCTCAGGCACTGCCCCTGTAGGAAAGTGTCACTATTTATGCATATTTTGTGAAAATACATGTACCTTCTAACTTTACCTCCCTTCATATATTGGAAACAATACTTCTTCCGTGACTGTATCAGTAAAGTCAATACTATTTGGATCCAGTTTCCTGAATTCCCCTACTATGCCTTAAACTGACTCCGGGCAAGCAGCCTCTCAGACCACCTCAGGTGCCAAAACTTTCTAACATATTTCAGTGCACTGATCAATAGCGTTGGTTTGGTTTTTTT
>VZTI01001575.1:527760-569554 GCA_013397865.1 Struthidea cinerea | reverse complement strand
TTTCCTTCCTAGTCACACAAGCTGCAAAAGGGGAAAAAAAAAAAAAAAAGGCACTGAATTAATATTTATTTTGCAACATAAAAGAGCCCAGAACTATCTACAAGGGTTATAATTAATTGGGATTAATTTCATGTGCAAAGTTTGGCTCTGAAGGTGTTGATGGAGTAATACATCAAACAGGCTTCACCTCTGTAAAAAATCAATGCTAAAGTAACCTTGATTACTGTCTCTGTTGATGTCACACATAACACTAATCAGTCATCATTTGCACTGAACACTATCATGAACAAATATTATTTGTTCTCTTATTGGCATTTTTGAGACCCTGGGATAATATTCACTGCAGCTCTCTAAGAGGAGGTTTTCACCTTAGGGAAATTGTACAGGTTGTTCAGGAGCACATGGTCCAAGAGAAAAATTGAATGAATCTGAAAATGGAAAATAAGGAGACATACACTACCATGGAACAAGGCGACATTTGCCTTCCTCCCTTTCTCCTCATCTTTACCTGCCTCTTCTCCCTTTTAATCTTTAATATTTTTCTCCTCTATTTCTCTCTCTTTCTCTCTCTCTCTTTCTCTTTTTCTTCCCCTTTTCTTTCCCTTTCTTTCCTTTTCTTCTCACTTTCTCATCCCCAACTCAGGACTAGAAAGTACATTTGACAGTGGCAGATTTCTGGAGGGAATGCTTTGCAATACAAGCAAGGGATCTCTAGAGATGCTGGGTCTGAAATACCTGACCTGTGAGGTATCTAAGCCTAATACAACCAAGCAAAATATCAAAGTGAAAGCACCCAGCTCACCTTTAATAAGGCTTGCTATCGATTTTTGTGATTGCTCCTTTTATTCTTCAGAGCAAGCAAACATCTGCCACCCAGCTCGTGCTCTGCTGTCCCCTCCTTTTTGATTATTCTTATTACTTTTCAGGCCCTCAGGAGTCCCTCCTCTCACCCTTCAAGTTCCTGTAACTGTTTCAATCCCATTTATTTCAGTGCAGCAAGTTCATGCCGCTTCAAGCATCCCCTGAAAACAATTTCTGTATTTATATTGGCTCCAGGGCATCTTGGATCAAGCTTTCAAGTATTAGCAAGGAAGGATTCACATCTTATCTGGGCACTCCATAAGGTCCATCCTGACTAAGATTGTATTGAAGTGGCAGCTCTCCCTCCCTAGCCCTTCTTGTCTTGGCAGGCAGCTGGAACTGACACTAGGGCTGAATGAACACGATGGCATGAGCCCTCTTTGGGGTTTGTCCCAGTCCACAGTCCTTCTCCCCTGCTTGTACATACTAAAGAATGTTTTGGCTTCATCCATGATTCATCCTCCTCCTTGAAGAAAAAAAAAATCGGTAGGATGTGGTCGTTATACAACCAGGTATCATCCCAGCATGGATACAGACTTAGATCGCAAGCACATGGGAGGAGTTGGATTCCAAACCAAATCTGTTCTTACATAAGGAAATCTTCTGTGGATCAAAGTCGTAACTAAGTTATTCCACCTCTACTCACATCCCATCTCCCTTTCTCTCCCCACATATTTGCTGTGTGCATTCCCCCAGGGATAAAATCCAGTTTATGCATTTTTGTCATGAGAACAAATGACAGAGGAGAGAAGTTTGTGATAGATTCTTATATTTTTCTAGTTTAGATAGAATAAATTAAACAGAATTTTATTAAAACAGAAAAGTATCTTAAGATGCTTCTGTCACAGAAACAGTCAAGCATGACTTATGGATTTCAGCTGATGGAAAATATGTTAAAAAATTCATCACAATTTTTCAATACAGTCTGAATAGCAAGTGTTTATTTACCAGTTGGAAAACGGGGCTTTAGATCTCCTATACTGGTTCTGCTTAGTATAGCAGATGGCACCCCTATAGTGCCACGCTGTTTTCAAAGCCACATTGAGAAAACCTCCTTATTTCAATCCATGCTACATCTGTCCCTGAATAGGATGAATTAGCCACAAACGCACAAAGAATGAAAACAAATCTTAAACCAAAAATTGAGTGGCTGTGAAAAACGTACATATTGCAAACGTGCCAGATTCCTTTATTTATAATAAAGAATGGCATTAAAGCCTCTTATTTTGTCAACTACCATTCCTCAGTGAGGAGAAAAGGGCTGCTTTTCATATTCAATGTTAAGTTGAGAACTGTGGTCATTTTCCTCGCCTTTGTCAAAACACTAGACAGCAGTGGGGAAAAGAGGAGGGGACGGCAAAGGCAGGAGGAATAGAGCTCTTGTTGAGGCTCCCAGGATCCATGGAGACCAGTCAGACACAGGTGGATGCTTTGGGCTGGCAGCCTGGCCACAGCAGACGTTGCTCTGGACCCTGGCTCTCTTCTCAGGTCTGGGATGTCATGTGGTTTATCTGGTTGGGCCCCTTTCCTTTAACAGTCTTTTTAAGACTGGGCAGAGCTAGACAGGCTGTCTCCGCTTATCATGTTGATAACCATGTAGTGCAGTAGATCTCAGAGATAAGTGATAATCAAAGAAAAACACACACACACACACACACACACACACACACACACACACACACACACACATAAAGGAGCAAAAATCAGAGAAGAAAAGAGAGAGTTCAGTTCTTTGTTGATTCAGTGGTAAATGCCCATAGTGCGCCACTGAAGATATAAAGTTTGTGAAGATGGGGTGATGCATGAGGCTGAGAGACTTGGAAAATAAGCAAATTTTACTTTGGCCTACCCAAGAGAATTTTCCACATTCCTTTAATGATGCATTTTTACAAAGATGCGAATGAATGAATGAATTCTCCAAATGAAAACCACTACATGATATATTATTTTAGCCTAATTATTTATCATTTTTTTCTTTGTTTGTCTGTTTTACTCTTTCAATTTCACTGCTGTATTTTTTTGTCAAACTCCCTCCTAGTCCACCCCTATTTGTCTGAATAAAAGAATGTACTGTTTTATTAGAATAATCTTTTCTGACAGGAAAGATTACTTTAGGAGAAGCCTGTTGAACTATCAGCATTATGACACCTTCTCTGTTGTGTCAGTGCTTGACTGATCCCTTGATTGCTTTGGGATCAATTAAAATTGCTTTGCTTCCTTTCCATGGGCAGGTAAAGCAGTAAGGCCTTGAAGACAGCACCCTAAAAAAGCTACATAATTAAAGTATGTTTGCAGTGGTATACAATTTTTTCTCAACTCCCCACAAATTTTTTCCAACTGAACAAGACTTGAATAGAAACAATAAGAGAAAAGAAAGGTGAAATTTGGATGACCCCTCCCACTACAATTTCTTAGACATTTTCTCATTATCCAAGCATACTGAACATGGAAGAAGTTAACTTGTGGTCTGACTTACTAGCATAAAAATGGGAAAGCTTAACAGGAAGCAAGGTGACACAGTAATAGACCCATTCCTGCAAAGGCTTCTTGGAGAACAAAACTGCATTCAAATGCCAACAGGCACCAAACATTAAACTTTCAAACCCTTTCCTTGGTGGAAAAATAATAAATCCTTTTTGTCTCACAGGCAAATGAACGTTCATTTTTGTCTGTGGCCAGGCAGTCTGTCTGCTTTGGTGTTTATAAACTCTCTGAAGTCTTTCATATTTAGTGTGTATAACTTTACATTAAATCCTATTTATTTTCACTGTATTGAATGTACATATTTACAATGTAACAGTGAATCATGAATGGAAGATCCAGATCATCCTAAAAGCATCATTCTCTGTATCTATTTATAATCAATCAGCGGTGCCACAAATACATAGACACCACCCATTTGCTAAGACATTGTGGCATTTGCACAATAATTTCAATAACTTTCACAAATACAAATGTTTGACAAACGTAAGAAGCTGTGTTGATCTCCACATGCACAAGGGGCATGGCAATGATTTCCAGATGCCCAGCTGGAATTACTGCCCCTGCTTCAACTATCCTAACAAAGACTTCTCTAATCCTGTGAAAACAATAATAACAATAACAATAATAATAATAATAATAATGGTGATGATGATGATGGTTATGATGATGGTGAAATATTCTTGGAGTCAGCAGTCATAAATTGAGTGAATAAGAAATAAATGAAAAATAAGTGAAAGCAGGTCTTCAGCTGGGTTACTCAATTTTGAAAGGGAAAACTTTGACAAATTACATGAACAAGCAAGTGAAGTCAATGGAAGCAATGAGTTCAGGGGCTTGCAGTGTGACAGGTTCCTCCAAACTCTCTAAGTCAGCAGTGAAAAGTTATCTGAAACTTGCACATCAAGCAAGTGAGAACAAAACTTTCAGAAAAGGTTTCCAAAGGCATTTGGATGTATAGCCACCTCAAAAAGGACATTAAGAGTAAGCATAAAGCCTACGAGAAATTGAGGGAAAAAAAGGATTGATCAGCAAGTAAAGGTACACCTCAGAGGTCACGAAGTGTAGAAATAATGTAAGAATTGCCAACAGCCACGCTGAGTTAGGCCTTTCAAAGTATATTAAAACAAATAACAAAAAAGGCTCTTCAGTCACATAAATGAAAAAGAGAGCAGCAAAATGGGAACAGTATCATACACAGCAGAGCTGGGTAGAGAAAAGGTAGTATATGTCTGGTTCTAAGTATTTAACCTCATTTTCCAGTAGAGGATCCTTGAACAGACAGGAGAGATGATGAAATTATAGAAGTGAAAACCAGATACCTACATGCAAGAGAAAGAAAAGCAATATTTCATCTAAATAAATAAACAAATAAATTATAAACTTAATTAATTAATAAATTACAGCCTTTCTGAAATGTAAATTAAGCACTGACAGGTAAGTATTTTAACTATAGACTAATATTACTAAAGAGTAGCAGTTGGTGTCTAATTTTATAATGTATAAATCATCTGCTCCTCAGTGACAAAGCTTTGAAGGCATGAGAAGGCATCTCCCGTCTTGACAATTCCCCATCTGAAACAGTTTGTGTTTATGCTGGGAATTAGGACAGGTGAGATTTTTACCTCTCTTGGCACAAAGGGACTTGAAGAGGCAGCATTGCTGAGACCGAGCAGACGTGTTTTATTTCTGACTAACTTAGGGCAGATAGGGTTTGCCACTTCCTTCTACTCATCCTGGCCCAATCAACAAGTACTGAGTTCATATCACCTCCTTGGGTTTAAGCTTGAGTCCCTGGATTCTGCCTGTGAAGTTATTTTATTACTGGGGTGGGGATTTTTGCATCTTCTCCTTCTTGTGCTCCTCATCATTTCTCAAGTGAGAGGTTTTGGCAATGTGTTCCTTAACTATTCACCACGGAAACTGAAGAAAGAACATGCAGGCTGCATATTACATTCAGCCTTTCCTTTTTGGCTAGTCCTGTGTACTGAAGAACTGAAGCTCGGATTTCTGAGTGTTAACATGTGTTGAGGGCATTTGGTGCCAGTTTGAGGTCCTAATTCTCTTCTCGTGATCTGCATAGTGAATTAAGTACAGCACATGGCCAGCAAACAAACAGCAGTCCACTAATATTTAGATAAATAAGATCTTTATGCAATAATCAGGTTTCAGGACTTTGTACTCAAGTATCCTAGATTTCATATTGCTTAGACACACTCTGTCTCTGACACAGAAAGTCTGGCTTTCTTTTTGGCACTGCGGCGCAGTACAACTGAAAAAGAAAAAGTCAACTCACCCAGGAGATTAAAGACATAGGCTTGGATTAAGTCAGATGCAGAAAAATAAAATAATGTCTTAAATAACACCTCTAGCTTCTGGCACAAATGTTGCATTAGATAAGACACAAGGCACCACTGCTGTCCTAAGCCTGCCAGCTTTGTTCTGGGTACAGACAGGCAGACCAGAGTTCCCCAGGAATCTTAGCCAGGACAGTACATTGTTTCTGGTTCAGATTTGACATGCAGACTGAAAAATATTCGAAAATAAAATGCTCAATCACCTGCAACTCACACAACTTTTCAAGACAGAACTGTTTGAAGACTGTGGAAGCTTCAGAATTTATTTCGGGGAGGTGTTTGGCAGATGCACCTGAGTCAAAGCCAGCATGGTAACTTCAGTTGTAGGTATAATTTTATGTGGGACAAGGAGATAGGCTACTGTTTGGATAGTTCAAAAAAAAAAAAAAAAAAAAAAGGAAAGAAAATATGATCTTCCATTTTTACATAAGATATAGAAGATGAAATTAAAAAAAACCCCTTCAAATACCTGTTCGTAAAACTAGAAGAATGGAATGCTTTTAATAATAAATATCTTGTTTGAAAATCTTTTTGTTTTCTTTTGCTTTATAATAAAGATTTCTACCAGCAGGACGTTAAAATATATTATGAAAGATTTATACATTCATTAATTCCATGGCAAAGGTCATTTATATATCTGGGTAAAGACAATGAGAAATGCTTTCCTTGTGAAACAAGGGTTCTTAATGAGACCACCTACTCCTTTCTTCCCTGCTGAAACCAGTTAGATGTATCAATTATTTGTTTTAGTAGGAAGAGCTGTATAATAGTCAAAGAAGGGATGTAAGCCAAGTATTGTTATATAAAGAATTACTCTAAGAGGATCTATATTTCAAATACTAATCTGGAAGAGAAAGGAGCACCCTTGCTCTGGATAGCAATTAGGCAGCTCAATTCTGTGGATTTCAGCAGAGCTCCATCAAGTTCCTTGCTTCTGGAGATTCAGGAATGTTATGGAAAATGGTAGGAGTCTAAAACAACAAGATTTTGGTGAGATTTTCCAACATGCTTTGATGTCTAACTTGATTTAAATCTATTTGTGCTCTAGAACTTTGATATAACCCAGGGTCCCCTGGACAAGAAAGACATGGACCTATTGAAGTGGGTCCAGAGGAGGCCAGAAAAGTAATCAGAGGGCTGGAGCTCCTCTGCTGTGAAGACAGGCTGAGAGAGTTGGGATTGTCCAGCCTGGAGAAGACAAGGCTGCGGGCAGACCTCACCGAGGCCTCCCAGTACCTAAAGGAGACTTCTGAGGAAGGTAGACTTTCACCAGAACTTGTAGTGACAGGAATGGTAATGGCTTTAATTTGGAAGAGGGTAGTTTCAGATTAGATATTAGAACAAAATTATTAACTGTGGGGGTAGTGAGGTACAGTCCAGCCAAGCAGTAGACGCCGCCTACCTGGGAGTGTCAAGGCCAGGTTGGATGGGACTTGAGCAACCTGGTCTGGTAGAAAGGGTCCTTGCAAGTAGCAGGGGAGTTGAACTACATGATCCTTAAATGTCCCTTCCAACCTAAGCTATTCCATGATTCCATAAATCACCAGAAACGTGACTATCAGGAAAGTTTAAAAAAATTAAGTTTGGTTCATGCTTTTTTTTTTTTCCCCCTGTCCCTTCCTACAAACATTTCCTCCTGAAATGGAACAACAAGGTTATGCAGGGAAGTCTGTATAAGGAAGACTGCAATCTGGTGATTTGTTCTTCACAAGCTCTTGAGTTGCTGGATCATTTCACTGCACTGATTACCTGTTAGCTAGTGGAAAAACATCTTGAACTTACATTGGGTATGTCAAACAATTTGACCAAAAGATTTGTGAAAAGAGGTACTGGTTTGGGAACAGATCATCATGATTTTTGAATGTTCAAATGGTGAAAAAAGAAAGAAAAGCCCTTCAGCAGATCCTACATTTATGTGTAAATTATGACAAAGTGGGATTATGAGTGGGACATGAGGCACGATAAACTGAGAATATCTTTGTAGCATTGTTTTCAATTCAAGAATGGAATAAACATTGGATGAGAAAAGGACTGACCGATTTCTAAGCCGGTGTTCATCTGACAAGGCGAGAAATGCCGAAGGAAACCACCCGAATTCTGCAAACAGAGAGGTGTCTGAGCGATGGCTCTCCTCTAGTGTGCACAGCAAACACACAGGGATTACTGGCCTCTTGGAGGCTGCGGTGACATTTGAAGAGTTAACAGCGTGTGCGTCTCAGGCTCCCTGCAGAAGAGACTTCCACCCCACAGGAGCGCGGTGGTCGGACACGTACCCCCTGCCCTCCCTTGAAACTACAGAGACGCGACATTTCAACTCGAACGAGCGAGCAGCCCACAGAAAACAACACCATGACAACTGCCTGCCGGAGCTGCCTCCCTGTCTGCCAGATCCTCATGGCCGGGGCTCGCATCCCCGTTTAGCAAAACAAAAGTGTTTCAGACGCTTCGGCACAACTTTGAAACTACTTTCTCTGTGGAGCTCCCCATAAACTTCCTGCTGATAGGTGTTATTTAAAATGCTGGTGACATCAAGATAGAAAGGCTATAGTTGCTTTGAAGTCACAAATGGAGGAAAAAAAATGAATGTGAAAATTCAGCTGAGCTGTTATCGTCTAGGACTCGTTCTCTTGTGTGAATGTACTTTTTGTTTGTCTTTGCACTATTGCCTGTGAACAACAGAGATTTCTTTCTTCGTTTTTGAGTTCTTTTCCATCAGCAGGGTAATATTCTCTCCCTCAGAGAAGTGAAGGGTCTGAACCTGGAATTTTGCACAAGAACTTAACTTCCATGCTTGGGGGAATAGCCCAAATGAAAGCAGTAAGAGTATTTAATACTTGATCATGAGTTCTACTGAAAGACATTTCCTTCAAAATGATAGTTCATTCCCCAATCAATTCACTCATCAAAAAAAAGTTAGATAGATGTTAGATGCTTTAAAATTAACATTTAAATAAGCTAAAATGAAGACTTTGCATTGCTGCTTTTGAAACCACAGTTATTTAGACCAATATTTTAGTTAAAAAAAAAACCCGAAACACAGTGTATTGAGGGCATGAAATTCCTTTTGAGCCTGGCCCTTTAACAGATTTTGTTTGTCCTTTTAACTCTCGGTAGATACAGTGTATAGCTTTCATTGTGAAATTAAATTCACAATGTTTCATGCAACATGATTATTCCTTTGCCACCAACTAATTATCTAAAAAACAAAACAGAACAATAAAATATATGAATTATTGCAGAACAGTCATGGCAGCTGCTTGCACTTTTGCAAGTTTCATTTTATTTAAGTCATTTTCATCTCTCAGCGTTTTTAAAGTTATTGAGGGATTTTTTTTTTTTTTTAGTTTTGCTTTGGTTTAGAACATTTTTATGTTGTAACATGAATAAATGTATGTGTGTATGTAAATAGGTGATCATACACACATCACACACAGTTCACATGAGATGCAGGGGCTGAACACACAGTAGTGACTGTGAGTGAGTATTTTTTAAAGAGAGCAATACTATAAAAATATATTTCAATAAGACTACTAAAATTTACCATTCTGGAGGAGTAACTTATATTGTAGGAAGGAAATTATAGATAACACAGGCAAATATTGATACACCATAGTTACTTAATTCCTGCCTAATTACAAAAAAGATTTATAGGATCATGGAATTGTAGCTATAAACCTTATGGTTTCCTTGGCAAAAGTTCAGCTGATTAGTTTAAGAGAGAAATGACTTAGAGACAACCAGATTCCTGACTTTGGCATGATCAGATGGAAATTCTGGTCTCCAGAGGATTATCCAAACAGGTCAGCAACTAGAGGAATATTGATGGTCACATCAGGGGTATTACCTCCTCACTTAGAGATATAGATAGGTATGTTCAAGTATTTTGTTGAATGCAGCCTTCGAAACCAGACAGACGTGAGAAAACGTATTAGTATGCAAATTGTGCTTTCTGCTTTAAGTTGCTAATCATGGTCATTTTTGTTGTAATTGTATGTTTCCCCATGTGGAAAAATGTTACTGTGGTGCATTGAATATGCAGTATAACCAATTTTGTGTCACCTTAACAACAGGCTAACCATTTATTAAATATAGTAAGGCTAATCCAAAGAAAGATAACAAGCCAGCTGTCTCAGTGGCTTCCAAATTGCTTTCCATCACCCAAAATAAATTTTATCCTGCTCTTGGACACTCTAATGACCATGCTTCCAGTTCTATACTGTCGATTTACATCAATAATGCAAGTGCAAAATTAATATCGTGTCAGTGTGATGTATCATCGAAGAAAAATGGAAGCAGACTGAACCTATTTTGTAGAGGACCTAAGAATGACAAAAAACTGCAATGTTCTGGACTGGATCATAGCTGATGGCAGGTGAGAGTCAAAGTCTTTTAACAACTGCCAGGATGTAACAAGGACACCTTTGTCTGCTCATCTCAGCAGAACTGGCTACAAGCAGATTCCAGATGCATTTTGCCATTTGAACTTTAACATTGTACTAGCAAAAAAAAAAAAAAAAAAAAAAAAAAAAATCAACCTGTTCCTACAAAGAAGAAGGAAGCATTTACAAACACAGAACCCCATGTAGTGCTTTACCAACAGCTACAACATTGCTTCTTGCAAGGCACTCCAAAAATAGCTCGCTCCATTCTTCGGACCCCCCACACTAGAGTAATCTGCAGTACAGTCACTATTCCAAACATCTGTTATTTTTTCTTTTTTTTTCTTCTTTTCTTTATACAAAGCCGCACTTGGTGGATTTCAGCTGCTATCCAGCTATTTGGCAAAAGGATGTGAGAATCCAGCTTCTTACAGGCTTTCAGTATGTGTGGGATCGAGGTAGCACAGCAGTTCCCTCCTTTTTCTGAGACTGCTGCCGCAGCAGCTCCAACAACAAAAATGCACAGTCGGCGGTTTCTTTATTTTCATCTTTGTAGCGTTCTTGGCACCGAATTCTGGAATGGATAAATTAAAATGGTGTCTGCCTAATCCCTCTGAGAGATTTGCTTGCAACTTAGACTATAGCATTTTCCTTGAAAAGACTTAAAAAAATGTCGTGTTTTTTTGAGCTGGATTCTCATTTTGGTGTAATCTGTTTTAATATGTAACACATGGAATGTGTTCTTTAAGCTCTAAGGTACAAGTTAAGCAGCAAGGAAGTTCACCTGATGACATATGAGGCACAATCCATGCTATACAGGATCACACAACAAAGGACTTTATTTCATGTTGTGTTTCCTTTTAATAAGATCATCCAAGAGAGCATATGAAATATTGTATGTCATGTTTGAGGACTCTTCCTTCCTTCCTTTCCTTCCTTCCTTCCTTCCTTCCTTCCTTCCTTCCTTCCTTCCTTCCTTCCTTCCTCTCTTTCCTTCTCTCTCTTTCTCTCTCTCTTTGAAAAGACCTTTTCTGTGCTTCTGCATTCAAAAACCACACTGTCAGATGGATTATTTTTTCTGTATACAGAAATAATTTGCAATAAAAATTAGTCCTTGTTACCAGTACTGCAGTGCTTACATGAAACACCACTTCCAAATCTAAAAGATATCATGTTCTCTTTGGAAACTGGATCTTTGAAACCTCTGTATCAATTATGAGTTTGGCAGCTTCTTTTTAAAAGGGTGCAGATACTCTGTCATTAAACCATTGTCTAAGTTAATCACAATGTTTAAATAATCAGTTCAGAGAGTACCAGAGCTAATAAATACCTGCTTCCAGCTTTTCTTCTTTCTCTCTGCGTTACTTTCACCACGTGAATTCTCTGATGTTTAATAAAGTATGAGTATCTGATGGTTTCACTAAGGGGAGTGTGACAACAGTGTCTTTCAAGTTGTATGTTTTCCCAGAATAAACAGCATTGTAGCAGCACATGACAGAACGTCTTTGAAACCTTTATTTTTCTGTCAAATTTGGATGAAGTCAAGCAGTTGTGTAAAAAGATATTGTTGATGGACAGAAAAAGAGTGGGAGAGTGCACATATTTGATACACACACACACACACACAAAACATGATTATTCAGCACAGAATATAAAATGCATTATATTCCAAATGTGATTAAACCAGCTGCAGATGTCTACATAGCTGATGCCTATCACTGAATCCCCTGATTTCAATAAAGTTATTTGGGAGAAGACACTGATTTTAGGGTGTGAGGTGTGTTGCTCTCTTTGTCCCTTTTCCTCTCCATGGAGTATAACGAGTGCCAAGGAGGTCTCATTCAGATGCTGATTGTCCACTGTGTTTCCTGTCAGTCTCCTTGACCCAGCCCATCCAACCAGTACCTCTGGTTTGTATTTAAAAAAGCACCTGTACTTTCTAAGATATTAAGCCTGTGATGTTTCAGCCAATCTTATTCTCAAATTTACCAAAGGGAAATTTTTTTTGTGTAAGCTTGCTTTCTACATACAGCAAAATGCAACTCATGAATCAGTCAAAGAAACGTATTGAAGATTCATCAATGTAAGAAATACCCCTTAAATTCAAATGAAATAAAAGAAGAAAGGATGGTATCTATCTTACTCAGTGCTTTCAGTGTCCTTTGTGAGTTCCAAGGCTCCCCCAGTTCTTTAACAGATTTTACTGTTATTCCATTTCTTCCTACACAGACTGTTATGCTACATTTCTTTCCTTGTGATCTCTCCTGAGCACCTTCTTTGAGTATGTGAAATGATGTGAGGAGAATCTATCTCTCTCATCTGTTTTTTGGGTTTTTTTTCCCATCTTCTATTTCCTTCCAAAATTGCAAAATATTCACTTTCTGTAGAGAATCTGCTATGCTACGCATGTATGTATATATGTGAAGGATGATGAGTTTAAAAGAGTTGTTATGAACGTGGAAATACTAGATAAAATCATAGACAAATCATTAAATTAACACATACAATCCTAGACACACCATAGGAAAAAGAAGGGAGGATTATGTGGTCTAGAGCAAGTTCTTGTTTACTGCAGGCTATTAAACATGACTGAGTTGCCTTTATGTTAATTACAATACTGTGCATCTGTCAGACACACATCTGTCCAGAGGTGTCTGGAGACTGAGAAACAATGACTACTCACTGGAGTTTTTCAATTTAAACATCCTCATCTTTTGTAAAGCAAGTAAAACTGAGTAAGTAAAAGAGACACCTTGTCTATAATTGTAATTTATCTTCCATCCTTTTTCATTAATTTTCATGCTTCAGTTTCGGTCAATATCTGGGGAAAAAAAAAGTTTACAAGCTTCCCCCTCCTGTTGCATCCAGTTACAGTGTGAAACCTGGTATCAGCTAGTTTCATAAACAGGAAAAGAGAACCTCTCCCCAGGAGGCTGAGATCTGCAAGATTATCTCACTCTCAAACTCTGCCTCTGTAGGCAGCCTGTAAAATATCACATGAAATAGGACTGAGGCATTCAAGAAGCTCACAATTCTAAGAAGTCATAACTGGTTTCCTGAAGTCTGACAGTTTCATAATCATACTGCTGTAGCCCATGAAGAAAATATTGAATTTAGGTATGAGTAATAGGTCTAAGGTACCCTCAACAGAATGTGAGCTGTGTCATCTAATCAGCCTTAAATGGTTCAAAGAATTTTGTGGAAATTTGATTACACCAGAACATTGTATTCTGGGGTTTTCTTCATAAAGAAATAAAGAACTTTCTCATCTGCTGAGGATGAACATCTTCCGTATTTAGAGATTCCACAGACACTTCAGAATCACTTGAATACTTTTTTCTCTTCTATTTGGTCAGATTAAGCCTTGACTCTCCCATCTCAGCTCAAATCTCAGATGTCCTCCAATCTTTAAGGCATAAAATGCTTCATTAACAGTACGATCTACCAACAGCACAATAAGACAGTGTTTCCATGCTGGTAAGTTGGGCCTCGCTGGTGAGGCACCATGTCAAGTTAGAAATCTCTGCTATGGTTGTACTGGTCTCTGCAGGATCAGAATAGAGGTCCCTACATTACGATCCTGTACACTGAGAAGCTATTTGATGCAGGCAGGGAACAAGAGGTCAGCATCTGTCCCAGGATGGAGAAGAGGGACCAAACCCATCAAAGGAAAGCCCATTTTCAATTGTCTCAGGCAGTCTCTGGAGTAAAACGTGATCTGAACCACTGTTGTAAACCACTCATGATACAATTCTATGCCAAATATCCAAGTGCATCTTTCTATGAGAACTAGAAGCCATGGGAAGCCCTTCTCTGACTAAGAGGTAGCTAAAAATACTAACCAGCTCAAAATTAAGACTCTTCATTTCTCAGGTAACACGTTATCTATCACCTGTTAAGAACTATTACTGAGTAATTCTGAAAGTACTGATGTGAGTGTATGTGTGCAAGTATACTTTTGGGTGTGCACACTGCACAGCTGAATTTTGTCCTGACCCCACAGGTGACCGTCCAGACCTTGAAGCATGAAGACTGGTGACCTTTCCAACATTTTTTTAGCTTCTGTAATGGCAAAACTGTTATTACTGGCAATAAAATTACTCAGACCTTTTCTAAAGTCCTGATATTGCAGTTGCCTCTAGTGACCTTGTCTGACAGTGAATTATTCAGGTTGACTATCAGCTACATTAAAAAAAAAAAAAANTAGGGTGCAATACAGCTAAAAAAAAAAAAAAAAAAAAAAAAAAAAAAAAGCAAACAAAACAAAACAACATTTGCTTTTATTGGTTTAAAATTTACTGCCTTTTAATTTCAGAGAGAGAAGAGTAGGGAGCTACTCTTGCTCTCTCTCACTGGAATCAAAAATGGATAAATGAATCAACATTAAACCTCATGAAAATGAAGCAGTTTAACTATCGTTATATATGGTACATTCTGGTTCTGAAACATTTTCACTTTCTTTTATGTATAATTTTTCTCTTTTAACTTCAGGCAAAGACTTAATGGATTACAAGCACCACCACATTTTGGCTGTGGAACAGAGGTTTAGTGGGGACAGTTGTCTCTCAATAAGATTTAGAGGTTTCATCCCAGTCTGGAAAACCTCTGATCCACAGAAGGCCCATGCACACTGACAGGACCTGAGGCACCTGTGGGACTTTCTGTACCTGCTCACAGCCCAGGAGCACATTTTGGGCACTGTCAGTCCCCGCCCCACTGTGGCTGTCGGATGTTGGTCTCTGTCTCTCCACAGTCCTGTCCAGCGTGGCCATGCTCACCTGCAGAAGGATGTCCCAGCCTTGCCTCAACCTGTCGTCCCCTCCAGAGATGTTCCCTGCTCCTGGAAGAGGCAGCACAGCAGCTGCGGCTGTCAGGGCGTTCCCCTTTCCCACATCCCCCAGGATGCCCTCAGCTCAGGTGTTGCACCTCATCCAGCTGAATTTCTGTTTGCAACTAAAACCAGAAAAATGGCTTTGCTGAAACCTCAAGCTTCATCACAAATCTAAATATCATGGGAAACATCATAAATAATTCCACATAAAGTTTTCAGCTTCAGAGGACTCCCCCCCCGCCCCTCCCCCTCCCCACTTTTTTTTTTGTACAACCGAGCTGGTACTACAACAAATGTGAGGAAGGAATTTTCAAGGAATTGCATTGACTTGCTAAATCCTTGCATTGTTGTGTTGTTAGATGTGACCTTAATCTTCTAATTCTTTGTGTTAGGGGATCATCCTCTTCATGTGTTTTTCAAGGAGCCATTAGAATAAATTTCTTCATAGTTAACACTTTTACTGTTGTTTTAGGCATTTCATCCCTGTGAAAGTAAGAAAAGAAACTGCAGTGTAGGAGACTTCTCTAAGCTACTCCAGAGATATCTCTGCTAGCACTGGGACTGAGCATGTCCCTCAACTCTGATCCATCCCAAATTACTGGACTAATTGAGCATCCTCAATAATGCTCTGGAATTCTAGCTCATTGATAGGCCATAAGAAAATTTTCTAGGTATTTTCTCACTCACATCTACAGTTTTCTCTATGCAAGTGTGCTGTGTAAAATTTGAAGTGAAAAAGCGACAGGGGCTCTGGCAGAGGAGAACCTGCTATGCGACTTCAGGTTGAGAGACTTCACAGAGGATTGAGATCCCTCTTTTAAGAAAGGAGCAAACCTAGAAAGCAAAGCTCAGAAGTTATGATACACAGACTTTCTAAGTGACACCAAAGAGGTGACACAGAGTATGTTTTAAACCAAGAACACCCTAAAAGCAGTTTCTGAACTGGTAAGATCCAGGCAAAGAACATCTTCCCTTTCAGAGGATCATGTCTTCTTACTCATATTATCTGATATGTTTGTCCAAGATGACCTGGCTTTCTTTAATTTAGGACGTTTACAAACCCATTGAAGCAAAAGTCCCTTGGTGATGACTGGCATTACTACTGCAGTAGTCATGGACCTGTAACTTCTAGAGAAGTTTTAAGCCGAGGATCTGTTTGGTGTGGATCTTGCCCTGTGCATATTGCTTTAATAGTTCATTTCTAGAGACAAGCAAAACTCCAAACAGTACAAAAAAGATGTAATCCAGATCGTCAAACGTCCACGGTGGATTTTTTTTTTTTTTCCCATGAAGTAAACTTGATAACAAATCAAGAAAGCAGATGGGGACAAGGCAAAGAGTTACCAGTATCAGATTACACACCTGTTAATGAGTCTGATTAAATGTCTCTTCATGCATCTTCCAGACACACCTCATGCAATACGAGTTCAACAGTGAGCATATTTTCTGGTTTATTTATATTATTCGATGGGATTAAAACTGTCCAGCCATTAACACCTCTATTCCTGGTTTTGCTAACACAAATATGCCTGCTGAGCTCAAAATCGCTTAGAAAAGAAACTACCCTCACAACAAGAAGAGCAGTGGAGGAAAAAGTTTCATGCTATTTTAAATGCTTAGAGAAAAATCAAGATCAAGTTATAAAAATAAGTTAAAACCAGCAAAAATTTCCAGCCATTTCTATTAAAATTAGTCTTTTTAGATTCCAACCAGTGCACAACAACACTGGCAGCTTATTGAAACTGTAAAAGACATTTTCTCTCTTTCTCTTCCTCTCTTTCATTTGCCTTTCTTTTTTAAAAGCAGTTCAGATCATAGGGCATCATTTGCTGCCCAATAGAAAAGTCTTCTTTACTCCAGAGGGAGCTGGAAAGGTGATAGATGCCCCTGTACTTTGGTTCATCCATCTGTAGAATAACACAAGACCTTCCTCTTGGGAGTGCTGATGTCTGAAAAATACTTTAGGTTTCCCAGGTGAAAAGTGCAACTCATGTGCAGAGTATTATTATAATCTTTTTTTCTCCCAACACAAGCATTTCATAAACTTGCATTGTTGTCAGAATAGTTCTGAAATATTTTACCCTCAGGTTCATCTTTCTACCTACAGAGTAAAGCTCTCAGTAGTTTATTCTCAGTATGTCTGTCTATGCACACACCATCTTTTCAAAGTGCTGCTGACATAGAAATTCACAGGATATCTATAATGTTCTTATTAAAGAGACAAATTAGTTATTTTACTTAAACAAACAACAGGAGTATTACCCGCCGGAATGCCCAGGCACTCTCCATAAATAATACTGAGTGCTGATGAGATGTGTTTCAGTGCTTTTTATTTTACATTTTACCTTGGTGAGTAACTCAGCCTTAGTTGAACTGACTTAACTGCTCAAGTGCCACAATTCTCAGGAATGCTCCAATAACACAACATTTATGAGAACAGGATTTTCGTTGTCAGGAAACCTTAAATTCTGATCCAAACTTCTCAGTGCCTACTAGATTTCTTTTTTTTTTCTGGTGATGATCTTGAAACTAAGTGCTTTACAGACAAAAATATGTGTCCTAAACAGAAACAAAGAAACAAATAAATAAAGACAGAAATATTATTTTTGATTAAAATAATTTTGATAGTCATCTGCTTTGTGTCATGTCAAAATTGTCAAGGGATACCGAAGTAATAAAATCTTTGTGGAAGCTTCAAAAGGTAGGAGGCTTTCTTCAGTAGCACAGTAATAACTGCAATAATATAGATTACAGAGTACTTAACACCTTATTGCTGATATACTGATTACACTTTCAGGAATTCACCCACTCCTTAAAAATTTGTCCTATAGTGTCACTATAGGCTCATTAGAAGAAGACTCTACCTATTCTTGCCCAAAGAGCATCAGCATCAAAAGGTACAAATGTTTCAGATGAGCTTGAAACCTTCCTCTTACCTTTCATATGCATATATGTATTCATGAAAATTTAAATTCTTCAACCCAAAGAATCACTGAATCATTTATGTTTTAAAAGACCTCTGTGATCAGCGAGTCCAACCATTAACCCAACGCTCCCAAGGCCACCACTAAACCATGTCCCCAGGTACATCTCCACAGCTTTTAAATATCTCCAGCAATGGTGATTCCACCACTTGCGTGGGCAGCCTGTTCCAGTGCTTCACAACCCTTTCCATGAAGAAATTTTTCCTAACCTTCAATCTAAACCTCTTCTGGCACAACTTGAAGCTGTTTCCTCTCTTTGCTGATGAAAATTGCCTTGGTGAGTTCTGCCAGCTCTCTCTGTACCTCTGGGTGGATCTCATCTGCCCCCAGAGACTTGTTTGTGCCTAAGTGCTGCAGCTGGTTCCTAAGCAATTCCCCAACTCCAGTATATCCAACAACTCCACTTCCTGTTTTCCAAATGAATACTTCTTTTCTCCACCATCGCAACACGTGGTTCATCCATCTATGCAACGACATGGTATGTTATTCATTACAGAGTTACTCTCCAAAAGTAACTCTCCTCCTAAATTTAGCAGTTTCAACAGTGAAAAATTATATCGAAAGGAAGATTTGTTTGTTTATTTGGTTGATTGGGTTTTTGTCTCTCCTCACTTCATGTTTCTTGCTTATAATGCCACAAATGGTCCAGTAAGTTGTTGAGAGTAGTATGCTTTTCCATTTTTTTTGGTGAGTGGAAAGCACAGTTTACAAACTATAAATTCCATCTATACAGAAGACTGTGGTGACTCTAAAATACTGTCCATATGGCCCAACAGAATCCATAAATATTGTCTGTTAGTAAGAAAAAACCACAGACTATTTCTCTCGAGTTAATAGCTTCTGAAATAAAGCACTCTTTTGCATCCATTAGATACAGATACAGATCAAAGGACAAAATTAAGAAAATTAAAAGAGAGATATTACTTAATCTCAGCACAGATCATGTTAAGATTCCAATTCTCTGCAGCAAAATACTTCACAAGAAGGATAAAATCAACATTCAACCAATTAAAATCATACCAAGTCTATTAAAATGAGTCATCAGACCAGATCTGAATCAGGTCTTTCTACGCTTGTAAAATAAGAACATGAGTAAACAATATTTGTAGCACCTGTTTATAGCTTGCAGGATGTTAATTTTGTTTTGAGACAGAGATAATCCTTCCCTCCCCAAAGTAAATTTAAAGAAACTCAATGTCAAAATCAGCTATAGGAAGATACTTATCCCTTTTATATCTCTCTTATCAGCAAGATGCATTTCCCCAAAATTTACTGTCTAAACACAGCTACATATGTGTCTAGGTATCTAAATATCTTTTTGAAATACTTTGGGCAGAGATTCAACTCACCACCTAGGCATTTAAAGGGATATTTTGGTGGAATTTCAGTTCCTGTGTGCAGGAAACAAAGTTAGAAAGCAAACACTTTGCCTATACACCTGAGACACTCTATCTATTGAAGTCTTTATGAGAAAAAAATTCAGGTAATTTAGGGTTATGTTGAGAAGTTTCTCACCATCATCTCTGCCTTTACTGAACTGAGTGCTTAGATATTTATTTCTTATTTATGGAAATTTATCACTGAAATTGACAATTCTTTAGGACATCTTGACATGTGAAGTTTATTCAGGGTCTTTCCAGCTGGAATGGTGGTGCAATCTATATCATTTAACTGTGTGTCGTGTGATGTGTATAAAACAAAAAAAAAAGTGTTTGAGAGGTGAACTGGGGCTGATGAAGACGTGTTTCAAATGCCAGTTACTTCACCACAAAACACAAGCCTTGCAGCAGGGCCCGAGCTGTGCTGAAGGAACTGCAATTCACCTCCCCTCTGTGGAGTGAAGCTGGATGGGAAGGACCTGCAGATCCTGTGAACCTCTGGTTTCAGCTGTACAGAGAAGTTTGCCAGAATCAGGCATGCCAAAAGAAGAGATGGGTCTAGACCCTGGCTGACACCTAAATTTGTCCTTGTTTTTGTCCAGTGATTACTCGTTTAAGCGAACAGTTGTTGTGAGTACTCCAGGAAAAGGCGCTCTCCCTAAAAGCTAAGCCCCTTGGCTGGAAATTCAGCTCTCATTTTCATTTAAGCCATGCATGCAAAACTCACATGTAGGTAGGAGAAACTCTATTTCCAAGGCTAGTTTGGTCTTCTGATGTGGAATTGCTCGAACAATGTTCCTTAGGTTAAGAAACCCAGGTCTTCTACCTCCTAGTGTTATACCATCTGTATTATCACAGAGGCAAAGAAATGCAAGCATTCAAAAGACAGCTTCTGAATATGAATAGCTTCATATTCACTGACTTCAGCAAGTTTTAGTTTAGGCTTCAGATAGCAGCAATTTTTTTTCTACTTTTGCATAGGAAAGTTGTTCCTGTTTTTTTTTTTTCCCCAGGAAAGAAAGGAGTTTTCTGATGTTTCACAACTCAAATTAAGTGTTTCATCAAAATCTCAGTGGAAGAGCAAGAGACGTTTTTAGAAAAAAAAGAGGTGAAAAAGAAGATAAAACTTTTTTTTTTAACATTTAGATGAAAAATGAAAAAAAATATTGGCAACTTTTTTTAACAGACTTTATTATTTTCTTTCATGTGTAAATCTCAAAATACTGGTTCCTTTGTCTTCTGGCACCAAGATTTAGACACTAAGAACTCAAGATTAAGATCTCATTGGTAACTGCACTATAAAATGTCTGAAAGCTTAGTTAAGTTAATATCAAAGTTCAAATCCTCAATATTCAGTCTGAACAAATCAAAAAGTTGTTCTTTTTCTTTTTTTTTTCTAAGTACAGAACTATTTTATGTTTAACAGCAATTTCCTTAAAAAGACATTTTTTATTAAAAATAATAGCTGTAATCGATAATTTTAACTAATTGTATTTAATAATGAATTTAACTAACATTGGAGATGGAAAAGAATATCAGATGATATTTAATTTAGATTTTTTTTTTTTCCCCAAGAACATTTGACTTTTTATTTGATTAACTTTTCCTAAAATATTTCTTGTATTGGTGCTTTCAAGTTAGATCAGTAAAACGGTTTAGGTAGACAAGCTTGCGGTTATTTTGTTTCCTTTTTCAACTGAGATGTAGGAAGTGGTTCCTCTGAATTAACTGGGTAATAACAGAGCAATGAGGATATGGACAAACCAAGCAGTTATTACTGAGGGTATAAAAAAACCCATCAATTCTCTGTATTGTTCTAGTGATATGACAATAATCGAGTGATCCTGAAACTAAACCCATACAAACATGCAAGACAAAAAAAACCACAAAGCAAAACACAACAAAGGTGTGGGGGGGGACGGCATTTTGAGGAAAATAAGGGTGTGGTGGTGGGGCCACCAAAACCTCAGAAAACTAATATTGAGGGTTTCAGATTTTTTAGGATTTGTTTTTTATCAGACTGAATTCTGTCTCTATTTTTCCACATGAAAGAAGAAAGAGAGAAAGATTATGAGGTCCACAGCTACCGATATGAGTGACTGAGAGTGATTTTAAAAGGGAAGAGGCTTACCTGCTGTTGAATGTCTGTGAGAAATATCAGTGGCAATTAACCTCCTGCAAACTGCTGCCATGTGATACCTTCCACAGTCTCTAAACTAAATAGTTTAAACTAATAGAAAGTTAATAGTTAAACTAATAGAAGGTCTCTGACTTTCTAATGGGCAGAGCCTGTGTCAGAAAACTGAATAAATTATGTACTCCTTCATAAAGTTGCAGAAGAAGAGTGAAAGTTGCCATGAAATATGAAACATCACGTCTTCTGTATGGGTGGGCCTTCCTCATCTGGAAATATTCCACTGTGCCATCATGGCCTATGTTGTGAATGAATGGAAGTCTTCATTCTCTAGAGCTTTATAAATTCAAGATTAAGCATATTCAAAATGTTGCATATTTGAAATACTGAGCTGTCAAAAGACTCTAAATATCTGTCCCATGAGACCTATTAGCTCCTGTCTTTTCTTTCATCTAAACCAGTCTGATATCATTTGCACAAAACAGAGATGGAATCATTTTTGAAATTAATAAAATCACACACAAACATACAGATTTCTGGTTCATGTTATCTTGCTGGCTCATGCCACACAAATGAGATAACAGTTTATCCAACATGAGATTGCTGTGACACATTTGATGTTACACACATCAAATACTGATGATTTTTCCCTACTGCATCTAGCAATGCTTCAGCAATACTGCTGCAGTCTCTGTCTCGGGATAACAAGTTGTTAAAAAAAAAAAAAAAAAAAAAAAAAAAAAAAAAAAAAAAAAAAAAAAAAAAAAAAAAAAAGGAAAAAAGGAAGAAAGAAATCGAGAAAATATAAAGACAGAAAGAAATAATCATTGTAGAACATCCTGAGGGAACAGAGAGAGTGGAAGAGCCAAAGAAAGAAGTAGCTAAGCCTGCCTTGACTGCATGAAATTTGTTGGAACGCCTCCTAGGGAAAGAAAATAATCACTTTTTGGGGTGATGGAATTTAAATAACTTAAAATTGTGCATACACAATTGGTTCTTTTGCTGCTGTTAGGAAAAAGAAAATTACTCAGTCATAGCAACCTATTTTTCAGCAGGAAGAAAAAAATAGAGTAAGTGGAAAATATCAGCACAAGTCTTGGAGCTGAGACACATTTCAATTACTAAAGTGAAATACAGTTCTTGAAGTATTTTTTGTTGATTTTCTCATCAACATCTCTCCTACCTCCTTTTCAAGGAAAACTTAAAGCTTGGATGTGTGTGCAACTGTCTGCCCCCAGAGAGGGCTGTAACTCCCAGCCAGGCTGAACACAAACCACTGTGGGTGTAAGAGGGTAAGAAAAGCTTAGACTACTGTAATTAGAGTCAAAAACCCCAAGCAGAACAGAGGCAAGGAAAGCTAGCCTTAAGAAGTAAGCTTTGAGAGAGTAGGCTACAGTGAAGAGGAAAGTCCCAGCACACAGGTGAAGAGAGTCTATCTGACACCCCTGGGGAAGCAGGGTGGTTTTCTGAGCAAGGAACTAAGGTGCTTTCTGCCAAAAATCCTTGAGTGATCCTTTAAATCCAGTCCTCTGTTAGTTTTCTGTCCATAAAGCTGGATATTACCACATCTTCTCACCCATTTTGATGAACTTGCTTGTGCCAAAGCACAAGTCAGAGGCTTTTAATATTTTTCTACTGCAAATTATAATACAGAGAAACCTAGGTAAGCTCTCTTGGTAGGGAGTTCTACCTAAGAAAAAAACAAAAAGAACAACATACATAAACTTGCTTGTGACAAATCACCCCGTCTTTCACGGAACCTTGGTTTTCCCACAGGCCTCACGGGCACACTGAGAATGACTGCCTGCATCACACCTAGATCCAAAATACCTCTCCCAAATAACACCGATAAAGAGAAGTATTATGTCTGCCTAAGTTCAAGATTTTACTTTGGCTGCTTTGTTTGGGAAGCCTATGAGTATAGACAGTCAGGGTGAGGAGTTTCAATGCCTCAGGGGCCTGCCCTCCCCTCTGACCACCTGGGAATCCAGAGGCTGCTCATCTTTAAGCATCTCCATCAGGGGTTAGAGGTAAAGCAGCGTGATCCCTCAGCCTTCCTCGTGAGTAGATTGTGCAGAGTACTCACCGCACTGCCAGAACCTTAGTTTTCATCTTAGCATTAACGTTCTTTTCATAGCTGACCTGGCACACTCACCCTGTGCGAAGTAGTGAGATTTAGAACCTTTCAAATTGGCACTGAGCATGTGCAGCAGTGAGTTGGGCAGGGCTTATCCTTCACAGAATCATAGAATGGGTCAGGTTTGAAGATATCTTAAGATCATCTCTATCCAACCCCCCTGCCATGGGCAGGGACACCTTCCACTGGACCAAGTTGCTCAGGCCCCCATCCAACCAGGCCTTGAACACTTCCAGGGATGGGGAAGCCTGCTTTCAAAGACAAACACATATCTATTGCAAATTCATCTCCAGGAGCAGCACTGCTACAGTTTGCAAAGGTTTTTGGTACAGCTTAAAGTTGCTATTGTACAAAGGCAGCTGAAATCAGTGGATGGAGCTCACCGTCCCCGAGTTTTTTCTGCATTTATAGTGCAGACATGCCCTGAAGCCTTTTAGAAATGTTGGCCATCTGTTTTCAAGAAAGTCAGAACACTATTTTTAAAAGTTAAATACATATTAAGCAAGGCTTTACCTTTCTTTCAGAGTGGGAAGGCCATATTGTTAGACTGTAGCTGGTGAGATCGCACATTTGAGTTATGCTTTTAAGCTGCTGCAAAGTTACTCGTGTCAGGGGCACCACAGGGATCAATGTTGGAACCACAGCTTTTTCAGTACCTTAAATGACTCAGAGCATATTATTTAAACTAAAAATTTCTGGTGTGCAGATGATAGTAAATTGGGAGGAAAGGTCATCCGTGAGAAACAATACAGTCAGGTAGGGAAGGATTTAGATCATTTAAGTACTTGAGCTAATAGATAGCAAATTCAATGCAGATAAATGCAGAATAATGAGTCTCGGAGAATGTAATAAAAGGACATAATATCTGCTTAATGGGAAGGTACTACAGCATATTGACCTGGAGAGAGATATGAGAGTTATTTTAATAATAAAAAACCCCTTATATTAAAGCTTTCAACTCAATTATTGTTAAGGAAATACAGTGTATTTCGTTAGGACCTCACCCAAAGTACTGCATTCAGCACTAATCACTCTACAGTTCAGAAAGCATATTTAGAATTGGTCTTAAAGGGGTGATTTGTAGAGCAATCTAATGAAAGCACATTTCAGAGATATAAGTTTTGAGGACATTACAGTGAAGATTGACTGTATCTTCACCAGAGTCAGAGACTTTAGAGGTGACTGTCTAAGACGTCCTGTACAAGCTTAATGAATACTTGGCAGTAAGAGGTGAACTGTTGAGGAAGTCATTACTTTAACCCCTCAATCTTCACAGTTCTATTAAGTTCAGAGCTGCTGTCATGGAGGAACAAATTCTCATCTAGATTTACACCACTGCACTTTGGGTGAAATCTCTGAAGCTACTCTTCTCACAGAACCATGAAGAAGAACAAGATCTGTCCTTCAATTTCTAATAAGGGCCTAATGGGGCCTCTGCTCCAGCATAGGTCACTCTCTGTACGCTCCCTTGTCTCATTTGGCTATATAGGTTACAGGCTTGTTAGACAAGGGAACATCAAGGTCTAGAAAGTCTAACAGGGCACAAGAATTGCCTGAAAAAAGGCACATGACAGTTTGCTAAGAAGGAATTAAAGTATACCACATGCAATCAAGAGATTTTTCTCTCTCCTTTCTGCTGAAGTATGTCTGAAAACAGCTGGCAGGGGGGAGATGGGCTCTGATAAATGGCTATTTTTTGTCATAGCAAAGTCATTAGATTGGGTCTGCCAGAGATCTTCTAGAAGGCATGTCTTGTGAAGCCAGTTTTGAAGCTGTCAGTATGTGATTCTCTCATCTTCGCAATTTTTTTTTTCATATTTTGCAAGTTATTATTTTCTCTAAAGCTAATGGGCAGTTAAAGTGACAAATCAGTTCCTTGCTGCCTATAAATCGGTGGTTTACAGATGTTGGAAATGTAATCTGGTATTTTGTTCATGCTCCAGACACAAAATCTTCTTTGGCAGGAGGCCGTCATTTAATCAGAAAGTACACAGATCTGTTCCAAATGTATGGTCCTGGATAAGCATGCATCATTTGGTACTCTGTAAGCAGAGAACAAGGGTGTTTGTGTTTATTTTCTCTCATTCTGGTAATACAGATGACACAAAATTCATTCTTCTAAAACGATAATATTCAGAAGACAGTTCATATTTACCATATTCTGCATTACCAGTTCTGATGTACTTTTCTCCTCTTTCAAATGGCTTTTAAATGAATTGGGTTATTTTAATCAGAGAAAGTTCCTCAACGAGACAGATAGAAGTTGCATCTGAATTTTGTTTTTCATTACCTTCCCCAGATAAAAATGGAGGCTTTTCTAAGAATGGTTTATGTCATTTCCTTCATGAATAAACAACTTGTTGGAAGAGATGGAACATGAATATTGAGAATGTTTTTGAGATGATCCAGAAAGACACATAATCTTCTTCCAAGATAATTTTGCCATAGACTACTTGAAAGGCTTGTAAAGATAAGTCACCTGCTATAAGATTAATGCAACTAACTGAAATAGGACTTTAGAACAGCAAATTTTATACATTCTGCATCTAAACAGAGGTGGTTCGGTTTGTCTGAATGCCTTTTTTTCTATAAACTTCTGTAAAAACTATTTTGTGTTGCATGTAAGTCTCAAAACATTCTGGGTAATTTTTTTTTTTTCTTTCATTATGTCTTATAGAAATATTATAATTGCTTTACTTGTCTTGTGATATTTCATGATCAGGTTATTATCTTCATTCAATTACATCATACAGTTTTCACTTCACAACTGGTCCAGTAAAATTACAGTAGTGAAAGCCAAAGGATTCAATGAAGAAGTAAATTGTGTTAATTTATATATTTACATACACAACTTTATATAAATAATTGTCTATGGGAAATAAAGTAGGAATCAAACCCAATGTTAAGTGGTACCAAGTTGAAAAAATGTCTAAAAGCTGACTTGATGTAATACAAGCTTGGGAATCACTAGGTATTTATCATAAACTATTGTTATGTGTACAAAAATCTGTACAAATCATCAGTCTTTGTTCTCTATGGCAAAAAGATCCATGATATTATCTCATGATTTGTTTATTTTGTCTTTCATTTTAATACAAAATTTCATTTCTATGTACTCTATCCAGTTTCTATCAATTGAGCTCATTTTCCCTTTGTCTTCCCACTGTTATAATTTTGAACTTCCAATTGCAATTGCCTTCCACTTTTTTTGTAATGCTGTTAATAAATTGTTTCCCTTTTTCTAGTTCTTTGCTTTATGATTTTCTTTGTGCTACTGATGCGACTTTCCTTACAAATACGGCAATGAATATGAATAATTAAATGAAAAATGATTGTCACAAAAATAATTGGAAAAAAAATGTGATGAAAAAGTAGAATAAAGTAATTTTCACATAGAGAAAATTAATGATTGAATTTTAGTGATGTTTCAGGTTTTTTCATTTCCCTTCCCTTCCCGCGCCTTCCCGCACCTTCCCGCGCATTCCCTTCCCTCTTTGCTTCTTATTACGCAAACAAGAAAAGAAATCTGGTTTTAGGCAATAAAAATACTTTCACCTCACAGATCTGAATGATCTGGATGTCTCCTTTCATAATATTCTGTAGAGAAAAGGATGCTTTCTTTCCCTTAAGCTCTATTTATTTTGTGGCTAAATTGAGGTAACTGTTCTCCAAGGGCAAAAATTCAAAACATATTTTGAAAACAGTATTTGAATTCACAACACTTTTCTAACCCAATTCCACTCTTTCAACACTGGCAGTGATGGTTCCTATGAGAAAGTCTTTTTTGGAAGGAGACAGTGGTACTGTGGCCTTTCTTCAAATATCTCACATTATCAAATTTCTTGTGACTTGTGAGCTCCCACCATGCAATATTCTTGCTGATTAAGGTCTTGTTGGTGGCTTGCCACCCTACTTGTCAGACTTCTGGCATTCCTTTTCATTTGGAGCTTAATCAGGAAGATCAAGTTGGGTCACAGGATTTCCAAATGAACCCACGAGGGGGCTATGGATCTAATTAGAATCCATCCAGCACAACGTCTTGTTAAACTACAGAGCCCAGCTAGCAAAAACACAAACTCTGTTTGTTAAACAAAAGTTAACACATTCACTTTGCCTTTATCTACTGTTCTCATCACTCTGGAAAAGATAGCCCAGAGAAGCTGCAGAATCTCATGAGTGAAGGCATTTAGGAACATGTTAGCTGAACAACTATCTGGAATGGGGCAGTTTATGCCACCTTAGAGGAGGGATGTAGAGGTAGATGAACTTTTGAGACACTATAAACCCTATCATCTTCCATGCTTCTCTGTTCCAAATACTTAAGAGTATTGGAGGAGTAGCCAGCTCCCGTCTTCTACATCTGGGAGTTCAGTCACCCCTAACAAAAACCTGCACACCAGGATTTTTCCTACAGCAGTGGCAGTACTACAGCTTTTTCTTCAGCAGTCTCCTCTATTCTAAAAAATTACTTCACGTTTCAGCTATTAAGGCCGTGTAGGCTTCTAACAAATGACGAGGTCAACTGAGAGTGAAAAGCAAGTGCAGCAATTGCAAAATTAAAAATGTGCTTTATTTTAAGTCTGTCAGGAATGCAAACACAAGCTGAGGAATGCAAAGTAGTTTAATTAAAGCTCAGTTAAAAACTAGCATAATTACTATATTAAAAAAAAAAAAAGTAATTTGACTGAAAGATTCTTCTCTTATTTTTTTCAATGGTAGTAAAATCACAACTTTCAGTTAATTCTTTTATTGGAATTTAGAATTTCTCACAGCTTTCTTGTCAATGCTCATATAACCTTTGCTTTCAAGACAGTGTCCTTCTCAAGAAAATCCCAGAAACCACATAAACACAGTTTTATCCAAACTCAAGCAACAGGCACATATATTAATTTTGGCAAATTCAAGCATTTCTAACCAGTATTCTTAACTCACTTGTTTTTGGTGAACTGTCATCCCCATAGGCATTCAAAATTCTATTCATGAATCATACCCTTTTGGTAATGTATTATTTACATCTTAGGAATAACACTTTGGATTTGTCCATGACAAATAATTTTTTTCCATTGTGGGCAGTGTCTTTCTAATTATTTGGGACCCTGGCAAAATGCATGGCACTGACAGAGACTACTAAGTGTCAATTAATATCTCTTCCTTAATTTTATTCAAATATTTTCACATCCATGTTTAAACATCATTTAAAACATGTTTTATCTAACCAGCTAGATGTATCCTCAGAAATCTAATGAATTCCAAAACACTTGGGTTTGTCTCACAATCTTTTTTTTTTTTTTCCCCCACAGTTTAAACCAAGATGACCATCAGTGGGAGATCTGTGTATTTCACAAACACTTCCTTCAGGATGTCTCTTCTCTGGGTGTTTCCCTAGCATTTTCTAGAGAAAAACAAATTCTCTCTTACAGATGGCTTTTAAACAACTTAACTAGCATCTTTTAATTCTTTGACTTAAGTTGTCTTCCTTCATATGGCACATTATTCCCTGTCTGAAGAGCTTCAGAGATCCTTTTCCATTTACTTTTCACTTGTCACTCTCCAAATATAACATTTTCCCCAAAAGATTTTTTTTTTTGTTTATGATAATAGAGTAACTCTTATCTCTCTGTCTCTCTACCTCTCTATCTCTCTATCTCTCTATCTATCTATCTATCTATCTATCCTGTCCACAACTGATTTCCTCTGAAAGCAAAAGATATATCATAACACTTCCTAAATGCCTTCTTTTTCTTGTTTTGATTTGGTTACAGTAGAAGTAGCAGAATCCTACGAAAATATTTTATACCAGCAATCTTTTCTTTTACTTATTCACTGAAACATCTCCCAGAATTCATCTCAAGACTGCCTAGGCTAGAAAGTCTACTTTACCCAACTCATTAAAAGTTGCTTAAAAAGCACCTTCTTGGGAACTTAAGACCTTCAAAATTCAAAGCTGCCACCACTGTCTCTCATGTCATACAGTTTGCAATCGTGAAACTCATCAATGCATGTTCAAGAATTGAAACAAAACATTATTGCTATTAAAATTCTCCTCAGCTCCTGGAGGTGATACATGATGATCTGTGTGGTTCCTGGGTGCTGGAGTCAAAGAAGCAGAGGTCCCTGTGGGAGCAGACAGATGATTTGCTGAAATAAACAGTGCTAATTTGCCCTGGAGAAGCCTATGATCCAAACAATGTGGTATACTGAAAGACTACTAAAAAGCTTAGCTGTGCACTTCTATTTCTTGGCGATAACTGTTAGTTTTCTAATTAAACAATTTCTTTGACAGGCAAACCACGATGTTCTGTTCCAGTCTTGTGAAATTTTCTCTGTCACTTCTGTTTTGTTTGTGTGTGTGTATGTTTAATTATTCCTTTCTTCTAAGTTTCTTTAATACCAGCTTTCTTACTGGACTCTGGTCTTTACAGATCTTGCACAGAGATCTGCATATTTACTGCAATGGTTGAAAATCAAATTTAAGGAAAAAGTAAGCAGCAAGTGCATTTATTAACATAATACTGTGAAGTGTAAAATGAATGACAGTATTAGCACAACTTCCCTCTGGGCAGTGCTCCAAACTCCTCCACTGATGATAGAGACATGACAAAACTTTGGCTTTGTTCTTTTTTTAGCTATATTTAAGAAGTGGCATATAACAATTTGGGGTTTGGGTGTTTTGGGTTTTTTTTCAGAAGTATTTTTCAGAAGTTGGGGTATTCTGCTGCACCTTTGGCTTCATACTAGAGGTCTGAACCTAAGAGAGCCTTATTAGCATCACTAGAAGACTTTCACCAACTCATTAGCAAGGGACCTTCAAGAATACATGTTCATTTGCAAGATCAAAAAAACCCCAAACAGCCAAATAACAAACAACAAAAAGACCACAACAACCCTCCATACTCCTCTGTAAGCAAGCAACTCTACGATTTTGAAGTTTGAAAATAAAAAGCTCCTTAAGGGCAGTTGTCCCTCCACCTACCACACTGTAAAACATGGAGGGTTTCAGGGGACTGAATTCACTTTTTATTGCTATTTCACTATTCAAAACAGCAGGTTTTGAATTCATTAAGTGCAAGGGCACCATTAGTGAAAGGATATGTCCTACATCATCTCTTGAGAATGGTCTTAGTACCTCTGGTTTCTAATTGAACCAAGAAGTTAATCTGAGATGCTCAGATGAACCCTTGTGGAATGCTATTTTTATTTTTTTTTTACAGAACAGTGAAAACAATAACTTAATAAAGGGAATTTTCCATATATTTATATTACAAAGATTCTTTCTAGAAGAACAAATCTAAAGCCAATACAGAAACAATAACAAGAGGTTAGATTTAACCTTGCCTGTACTTTTGTCCTCCTTGAGTTCACCTACATTAGCAAAAATATTAATGGTGCTATAGAGCTTTCCCAACTACTTCTTGAGGGGGAAGAGGGATTATTTGATTCCTTTTTTATCACAATTTATGTCAGTATAAAAGTTATAGAGATTGCCAGAAACTAAAGGAACATGATGTAGAATCACAGGAAAAGTGCAAAATCAATAGAGCCAGGTGTCTGAATGCTGCACTTGGCAGCCCCTCTCTAATCCATAGTCAGTGCTATATTTTATGTATATGACTGAGATTCTGTTCCTAGATAATCCTCAAACCCAAATGGCCTGCACCAGTGCAGTGACCACAAAGACAGAAGGGGTTCAGATTTTGATGTGTAAGGAAGGATTTTGAAGTAAGTGTCCAGACAATACCTGTAGCCCCTGAAAAGGAGAGAAGTACTTCCAGGCTGCCTGAAATGTCTGGAAGTGTCTTTGTTTCCTAATGTTAGAAGAAGTCAAGGTAAGTTTCGCTTGTAACTTATATTTCTCCTGTACAGTGATGTATTCCAGGCTCAACAATGATCATTTTTACCTGGGAGATGTACGGTTGTCGTTGTCAGTAGAAAATGCAGAGCCTTTTTGCTTCCCCTTTCTGCTTTCTTTCAGGTAGAAACCAGACATAGCTGAAATCATTCTTGTGCATTCTTCCCTTCTCAAAATAGCAACTGATTTAAAATCTGTCCAGATCTCTAACTTCACACAATCAAAACTGTGAATTGTAGTAATTCATTTGTCTAGCTATCAGCCCAATATCTTGTCACAAGAGAAGGTCATTTGACAGTCAAGAGGAAAAATGAAACACTAAGGACTGAAATATCTAAAACATTTAACACATTTCTTAGTATAAACAAAGTTGCTAAGCAGAAGAGTTAGTGATGGGTAACCTCTGATCCTACTTTCATGAGAAAGCTTTTGCAATCATATTCCATCCCTGTCTGGCTTTAAAGAAGGTCAGATCTTTCCTGGGTTTGATTGGAGTGCGAATGAGACTTCTGTAAATTTCACTTGGTCAATTCACATGAATTTCAGGAAATTTTCTCAATCTTATTGTTTGCTGTAAGTTTTTAGGCTCAAACAAATCTGAGATTCTGGGCTTGTTTATTCGGTTTAGGTGTTTAGTTTTAGTGCACTATGATCATCACCTTGTTCTGCAGTCTCACACACGGAAGATACATTTACACCCTCTCACACACATAGAGAAACAAACAAAAACCTTCACATTTATATGTATATTTGTGTGTATTCCCTAGCTTTGTTTTATACTTGGCTTATAAATTATTTTAAGGATGTTCTGTGTTTGTACAGTACATAGTTAAATGAAATTCTGATCTGTTGCCATAGCTCTTCATTATGTACTGCTGCAATACAAACACAAACACAAATACAAATAAATAGAAATGCAAATACTACTACTAATGAAAATAATAATTAATAATAGTGGTAAACACCATTATCTTTGTCTGTGCCAAGGGCACAAACAGACTTAAAACTGTCTACTTATAAATTTCCTTATATGTGCATAGGGTGTGGGCTCACCCTGGCTGGATGCCCAGTGCCCACCAAAGCCACTCTATCACTTCCCTGCTCAGGTGGACAGCTCGGCTCAACTTCAGTCCCAATTTTCTCTATCTCCTCCCCCAGAGCAGCACAAGGAGATGGGGAATGTGAGCAGTGGTCAGTTCATCACACTGAGCTGTTGTCTCTGTCATTCCTTGCTCCGCAGAGGCTGGACTTTGGACACTCTTCCCCAGACCCAGTGTGGGGTCCCTCCCATGAGAGACAGTCCTCCACAGACTTCACCAGTCTGAGTCCTTCCCACAGGCTGCAGTTCTTCATGAACTGCTCCAGCAGGGGTCAATTCCAAGGGGTCAATATTTCAGGAAGAGCCTGCTCCAAGTGTGGGTCCCCCATGGGGTCACAAATCCTGCCAGCAAACCTGCTCCAGCCTGGGCTCCTGTCTCTACAGGTCTTGCCAGGATCCTGCTCCAGCACAGGCTTTCCATGGGGTCACAGCCTCCTTTGGGCATCCCCCTGCTCCAGCCTGGGCTCTTCCAGGGGCTGCAGGTGGATCTCTGCTCCCCCATGCCCTCCCTGGGCTGCAGGGGCACAGCTGCCTCACCATGGGCTGCTCCAGGGGCTGCGGGTGGATCTCTGCTCCCCCATGCCCTCCCTGGGCTGCAGGGGCACAGCTGCCTCACCATGGGCTGCTCCAGGGGCTGCAGGGGAATCTGAGCTCCAGAGCCTGGAGCAGCTCCTGCCCCTCCTTCTGCACTGCCCTGGGTGTCTGCAGGGCTGCTCCTCTCACAGATTCTCACTCCTTTCTCCTGCTGCAGCTGCAGTTTTGCAGGTTTTTTACCCTCACCCCTTCTTACGTCTGTTATCCTAGAGGTGTTACCATAGCTGCTGAGGGGCTCAGCTTTGGGAACCAGTGGGTCCATCCTGGATCCAGCTGGCATTGGCTGTGCCAGACATGGGGGAATCTGCCAACAGCTTCTCACAGAAACCAGCCCTGTAGGTCCTCTGTTACCACAACCTTGTCATGCAAAACCAGTACAGCATAGTATTACTGTTTATTACTATTACTATGATTGCCACTTCTAATAAAATGCATTTAAGAAAGTATTAAAGCACTTTTAAGACTTCTTTTTCCCTCAGCATGGGCAAAGTTGTTGGTGTTGAAAGGATGTTAGCAGATCGCATTTTGCTGAAAACAAAGTTGAAAGTCTTGTGGGTCAGCAAATTTCTGTTGGGTAAAAATGTAATTTATGTATGTTCAAAAAGCCCCCCAACAAATCAGTGTAACATGCTTTAATAAGTTATGGCCTCTCTGCTGAAAAACTGCTGACTCACTGGCTGTGCACTTGTGGGCTTAGATTCAACCTTTCCAAACGTAGGTACCTAAGCGAAGGATTTAACCAGGGAGCCTGGTCTCCATAGGCTCCCAGTGCAGCAAATGGAGAGAGACAGGCTGCTTTAGAGACTCAGGCAGATCTAAGATTGAAGCACCTCTTGGAGAAGTCGCTGTGGCTACAAAGGGAGCTTTAGCACTGAGATTCCTGCTAACTGCCCCAGGCAGGTGTGCAGATGTGGGTAGGAAGAGATCCAGGCTGTTGTATGTCAAAACCGAGCTCTTCAGTGCTATCATATGCTTCTCTCCTGCAATGAACTCAGGTGTGCCTGTAGCTCATTAGCTGGGAGAAAGTCCTTTGCAAATGGCTGAGGTAAGGTGTCCTTTGTGACTGAAAGAAAATGTTTGAACCGGCTAGGCAGTTCACAGCCTTGACACAAGACCAGGCTGGATGACATAGGCTCTTATGACCAAAACATTATTTTTAGTGCTTCCAACAAAGTGAAGGCTCTTGGGTTTCAACTCTGTGTTTGGGCCAGTTTGATTGTTTGCACTGATACTTGCAGCATCGTCCCTGCCAACTTACTTAGTCAAACCAATAAAACATCTTTACAGCACCACCTTTCCGGCCACTATTGATTCACTTGCATGTGCTACCTCAATAGTAAAAGGCTGCTAGGATTTACTCCCTCTGTTCTTTCCTTCTCCAGGCAGTCATTACTCAGTACAAAACTCCCTTAACCTGGTGAAGTTGTTGCTCTTGTTAATACTGGTTTAGCAAATTATCGATTCAAATAATGAGAACAGGAATTATTTGCTCCTATTGTGCAATGTGCAATTGGATCTCTGTTTTGCCCCAGTAATTTTCTCTATAGATCTTTCAGTGGTACTAGATAAATGGATCATAAAAAAAAAAAAAAAAAAATACCAGGAAGCTGCCTGAGGTTGATGGTACACTTGAGCTGAATCCAAACTTTATTGGTGTTTCTCAGCTTCTATTTGAAAACTTATAAACACTGCTCTTTGGAGCTTTACAGTGGTTCTTTTCCTGCTTGTCTGGCAGAGGTATTAAGTCAGTTCTTCAGTTCTAATGAAACTATGTACAGCCCATCAACTCCCCATCACACCTGTGCAAAGGCAGCACAATGTCAATGACCCCAAAACAAAATGAATTAAAATTGCAAAATACATTTCATAAGCTATTAGAAAATTTCAGCTGGAGGTTGACAGTCCCAGGTTGTCCAATGTCACACCTTGCTGTAATTTGCAAACTTCCCTCCATCCTGTGTTTCTCTTTTAGCACTTTAATCAAAGTTGTGTAAGTATATTCTTATATTGGGCTGTTCAATTTGACAGCAAAATTTATATTGTGCTTGTTTGGGATGGGATAGAGTTAATTGTCTTCATAATAGCAGGTGTGGGCTGTGTTTTGGATTTGTGCTGAAAATCATGTTGATAATTTAGGGATGTTTTAATTATTTCTGAACAGGGCTTACACAGAGTCAAGGCCTCTTTTTCTTCTCACTCAGCCCCACCAGCCAGGGAGTGGGGGTGCAGAGGAAGTGAGCAGGGGACAAAGCCAGGACAAGTGACCCCAAGTGACCCCAGAGATAATCTAGATCACATGTAATCACGCCCAGCATATAAACCTGAAGAAGGAATGTGGGGATGTTCAGAGTGATGATGTCTGTCTTTGCAGGTAATCATTACACATGACAGAGCCGTGCTTTCCTGGAGATGGCTGAACACCTGATTGCCCTGGGAAGTCGTGGATGAGCTTCTAATTTTGCTTTTCTTTCATGCTCAGCTCTTGCTTTACCTGTAAACTCTTTTATCTCAACCCGTGAGTTTTCTCACTTTTACTTTTCTGATTCTCTCCCCCATCCTGAGTCAGAGGGAGTGAATATCTGTGTGGCGCCTCATTGCTGTCTGGGGTTAAACCACAATAATATTTGGATACCTAACAATAAATAACTTGTCCTTCATGTGTGTTCAGAAAAAAACACATACGTGCAAATTACTACACACAGAGTGTAGTTTGTTGGAAAATCCATGGTTGTTTCCCTTCCCAGATAACCTCCCAGTTTAGTCAAGAAATGCAAAGAGAGTTGGGTCTAACCTTCCTTCATTTCAGCAACATCAATTAAATGCTGTTAAAGAGCTGACTGCTGGAGAAAGAAATATTCCATAAATTAATTGTTGTCATCACTGTCATCAGCATAATTGTCATTATATCAAATAGCATTCCCAGTGTGGTAAAAGGAAACAAAACATGCAAGAAGGAATAAGAATTTTCCTTCTGAAGGATATCATAGAATAAAGAAAGAGTCATAACTAAAACTCCTTCTGATTAAGGAGTATAGAAGGCTGATCTGTAAGTCTTTTTGCATACAAGTTCTCCTCATTTACTTGTTACAGTTACTTATTCCCACATTCATGCTCTTACACAAAACCTGGATCTGATTTGAGGTTTGCAGTCCCAGCCTTGAAGAGACACCCTGCTCAATCCAGACACAGGAACTTCAGTCCAAGACAGAACTGAAATTTCAGATATGAAATTTCAGATATGTTCTTCAACCTATCTGCACCCTGTTAAAATCCACAGCACTGAAAACTTCAGACTGAAATATTTACATTTTCTTTCATTTTGTACTGGATGTCAGTGTCTAACTCAGTTCTTGGATTTAGGAGTCTAAAAGTTAAGTGCAGAGTCCTTCAGCATCACCATGTTTAAATCATATGGTAATTTGAATATTATCTTTTCTTTCCAGTCTATTTCATTCATTAGAATGAGGCTATAGTCAAACTAGATGACTAATCCATTTGAAAGAAACAAAGAAAAGAGAAAATAAGAGAGAGAAAACACTGATAGTTAAGCCTTATACATCAGAACAAAATGAAGGATTCAGAAGGGCAAATGTTGTCAAAAAGATATTGTAATGACAATAGGAACAAAAATCTGGGCAACAAAGGCTTATGATGCATAAGTCAAAGATTTCCTTTTCCTATAGTTTCAGACGGAAATTCTTCATTATCACTCTGTGTTCTTTTTTGTTCCTATGTGTAAATTTGACCTAAACTTTCTGTTGAAATACCACAATCTAAGTAAGGACTTTTAACAATGGTTCCTGTAGAAAATCATAGAATCATAGATTGGTTTGGTTTGAAAGGGACCACAAAACTAATTTGAATCCTCCTGTCAAAGGAGGGACACCTTTGACTCGACCATCTTCCTTAACCTAGCGTTGAACAATTCCAAAGTGAAGATGATCAAAGGGCTAGAGCAATTCCTATGAGGATAGTCTGAGAGACCTGGGGTTGCTCATCTGGAGAAAGCTCCTAGAAGGTTTCATCCTTCTGGTAACTAAAGGGAACCTACAGGACGGCTAGAGAGGGACTTCGTAAAAGGGCATGCTCTGATAGGAGGAGAGAGAATGGCTTTGAACTGAAAGAGGTTAGATTTAGGTTAGATATTAGGAAGAAACTTTTTACTGTGAGAATGGTGAGACACTGGAACAAGTTGTCCAGAGAAGCTGTGGATACCCCATGTCTCTCAGCCTGTCTCCATAGGAGAGGTTGGATTATGTGCAACGCCCCCAAGTCTTTGTACACAAGTCTGGTCTCAATCAGTTCACTGCCCAGACTGGACTTGTGCTTGGGATTGCCCTGACTCAGGTGCAGGACCTGGCACTTGGCCTCACTGAATTTCAAAATGTTCACACAGTCTCACCTCTCCAGCCTGTCCAGGTCCCTCTGGGTGGCATCCCTTCCCTCCAGTGTGTGACCTCACCTCACGGCTCGGTGTCATCAGTGAATTTTCTGAGGATGCCCTTGATCACCCTGTCCATGTCACCAACAAAGGGGTTAAACAACCCTGGTTCCGACTCTGACCTCTGAGCAACACCACATGCCCCTGAGGTCCACTTGGACACCGAGTCAGTGACCACAATGCCGTCTAGCCATCCAGAAAACTTTTCATCCACAGAGTGATCCATCAGCCCGATCCATGCCTGTCCTGGTCACAGACAAGAGTGCTGTACAGGACACTGTCAAATGCTCTGCACAAATCCAGGCAGATGATGTCAGTTGCTCCTCCTTCATCCACCACTGCTGTAACCCCATTTCAGAAGGCCACCAGACTGGTCAGGTGTGATTTGCTCTCAATTAAGCCATGTTGGCTGCCATGAAAGGTTGAGATTATATTTCTTCATTGCTTTTCTTAACTCAGTGTGCTGACATAATATCCTGAAGGATAGTTAGGTTATAGAAATTGGGGATATTGAAGATGGAAGTTTAATGTACTTTAAATGCAAGACTGGATGCACTAGCCTTAATTGATCAGTAACACAAGTGTATTTTTCCTTAAGAATTGCCAGTTATGCAATTAAAAAATAAACAATACAAATACATGCCATTTTTGTGACTGCTTTAGTAGGGACTATCTATGCATTACTTTTCTCCTCCCTGCTTAAGTCTTTCTCACTAAGGCAGCATATATTTCAGTTGTAAAAGTTCAACAGCTTCAATTTAGCAAAACATGCTTCATTAATTTTTACAAACATTTCTAAAATAAAATAAGAAAGAAGTTTCCCTATTAATTACCCCGAGGAAAGGAAGAAATTCTTGATTTGTTTTGACAGTGGTTAACTACAGATCAGAAAATGCTGCATTAAGCATAAAAAATAAACATGTGATGGCAGGATGCAACCAGTAAAAGCCACATAAAGCAGACAGGTTCATGGCTATAAAGTCAGAAGGAATCTGAATACTCAGGGGAAAGGGCTGCATTTTTTTGCTGACCAGACAGCAACGAAGGAAAATTCTTAACTGAGTTGATATTAAAAAAAAAAAAAAAGGCAATGTGGGTCACAACAACAGAATCTGTATTTCCTCTCTGGGTAATGTGTTTCAGCAGCAAATGCATTACAGCATGTGAACATACCTATTGCAAATATACTGGGTCTTTAGTCATTGCCTCAATGCCAGTAAGTTTACATTGAGGCTTTAGCCTGCCTTTTCTACATATTAATGTGGTTACCATTATCAGCAGTGTCTGAGGACCCCATCAGTTAAAGTTCAATCATTGCTAAAGTTCAAATGAACCTCGATGTTTCTGTAATTCTGTGTAAAAATGTGGCATTTCACTTGGTCCATCTCAGACACTCTTAGACACCAGCTACGCATGGGATAATTTTTTTGGCTTCTGAAAGGTTTGCTTCATTGGGTTGGCTATTTTACTTCACTAACATTTGTTATGTTCTAGAGAAATGCCCCAGATCAGCACTCAGTTCCTGAGGCTTAGGTAATTAATGTAAGATAGGACATTTCCAGTCAAATCCTCTCATATCTGTGCCAGACTCAGGATGGTGTGACTCTGCTATACCATAGCCCTCAGAATATCAAGACAAGAAAGGATTTAGTGTCTGGCTTCTCATAGTGAAACAGATGTTAAATACCTCAAAAAACAAAAAACAAACAAAAAAACCCCCACATCAACCAACCAACCAACCAACCAACCAATCAACCAACCACCCAACAAAACCCCAAAAACAAACAGACAAACAAAAAAAATGAAAATATTCTAGCCATTAAATTAGGATCTTAATCTAAATATTCTTTCTTCTTTATGGACTTTTGAAAAAAAACAGGTAACTATCAGCACAGGAATGTTTTGCTGTTATGCGCAATAAGAGCAGTAAAAAGAACTGATATCAAGGGTGAGCTTGCAAATCTGTAAGTGGTTTTCTCCTTTACCTTATAATTTAGGATTATCACTTCTCAAAATGTTGAAGTATACAATCTTATAGGCTTGCAACATTTTGAGTTTTGTTTGGATGTCTGTAAAATTCAAACAGATAAATTAGGAAAATTTGAAGGCAAAACATTCATAATGTTTTGGAAAAAAGCATTTAATGCAAGCAAATATTACAATTGAAATACTAAGAGGAAACAAAACCTGACATTTCATAATTAAGAGAATGAACATCTTGGTGGCATGGAAAGTTCTAATGTTTTGACATTTGGCACCAGCTTGAAAGGATTCTACATTTTTCTACAGATGACACTACGAGATTTTAAAAAAAATCTGTTGCAGAATGGAAATATCTGAAGATTATTTTTGCATGATTCTGTTAATTTTACAAAATCACAGAAAGTCACAGGAGTTGGGAATGCAGGAAATCTTGGCTTTTAGTGTACATGAGAAGAAGGGTGTCTGTACCAAATCACAAAATATTCTGAGCTGAAAGGGACCCACAGGGATCATCAAGTCCAAATCTTCTTGAATGGCCAAGGGGATTCAATGGGAATGGAAATCATGACCTTGGTGTTGTTAGGACCATATCAACAGCTTCCTATAAATGGAATGCTTTTTTCATGTTATGGGGGGAAGAAACAAAACTGAAATTTACACACACAGAGAGATTTTTCTAGCTATTTCTGAGTACAAGTTCAACATCAGGACAAAGCAGCAAAATTAACTTTCCCAAGAGGAATAGTAATTTGGTACCTGCCAGGTACCAAAGGAAGATCAAAAATTATTTCAACATGTACAGGTTTGAACAAACTCATACTCCTTTGATCTGAACAGTCCACATCCAAACCAGGTCTATTCAAGAACACATAATCTCATTAGTCTGGTACTGTGTCTGAGTTGAGTAATTTCTATCGAGACACCACTTTCCCTGGCAATCTGGGAATTTCGTTATCAAACAATCCATTAGTGGAAGGGCCCAGAACAATGGCCATGGACATGATTTCTCGTTCTCTCATCCTGCAGAATCTTTCACTCTCCTACCATGAATCTTTGTCTTGTGCAGCACATAATCTGTAGCCTATTGTGCACGGTGGTATAAAATTTAGAAAAATTTTGTGTGCTTTTCTAATGTAGGTGTCTATTATATAGCTGTCCCTGATTGAAAAGGATGAAGTAGGATGACTGACATCTTTACTTTATTCCTGCCTTTACTGTAGTTTGAACAAACCAAGTGATGACATTAAAAAACCCCAAAAAAACGAAATCCCACCCTAAAAATGTGACTCCCACATTAGAGCAGAAATCTCAGCTTTTTGAGAATTTTGTTTCTGAAAGTGTCCTTTATTTTCATTTTAAAATAGAACTTAATAGGAAAGAGGTTATGTGCTGTGATGTCAATAGGACGAAGGACAGGTCTCTACAGCCCAGGAGGGCTCCTTCATGTTGCTGTTTTGGTCTACTCCCCCCATTCAGCCTAAAATGGAAAGCCAAGTGCACATCTATGTTTTCTGATCAGTTCCAAAAACCTTTCCATAATATTATTAGAAGCTTTCAAAGCAAGCCCAAGAGAGACATTTATTCTTTCACAATCATATAAATTGGAAAGAAAAGAGAATGACAGAGAAATAAAAGGAAAAAAGAAAAAAACAAAGAAAAAACAAAGAAAAAACAAAGGAACACTTCACTGTATTGTATTTACTGTTGGAGTCTGAAAGCTGTCTCATTAGAGAAGAAGAACAAATTTTAATAAAGCAGGATATTATACAAAACATCTTTTCTGATTTTAACTGTTTCATGTACACACCTCTTAGAATTTAGAAGCTTAAAAAATTTCTCCAGTACTCTGTGATTTATAGTGATCTTTATTGCAATCTGTGCTTTTTAAAATAAATTTATTGATTCCCATGCATATTATATTTCTATATATATAAATTTTAAAAAATTAGAAAAGTAAAACTCAGTCTCTGTATTTCAGATACCAAAGGAAATCAAGGGCATGGAAATCCATTGAAATGAGCAGTAAAAAGCATAGATGGATCAAGAAAGATAAAGTATCTCCAAAATGCAAGGTGTTTTTCCTCTTCTCATACTCTGAAACACCTATCACTCAAAGACAAAAAAATATGGCAATAACTCATTTTGTATACTTTTAGACTACTTTTCTGGGAAGAAAAGAGGTCAGCCAGAAGGTGAAAAAGTCAAGGAAGAAAGATCAGAGAAAAGGAGGGAGGGAAGGAAGGAAGGAAGGGAGAAAGAGAGAAAGAGAGAAAGAGAGAAAGAGA
>VZTI01001575.1:487016-527306 GCA_013397865.1 Struthidea cinerea | reverse complement strand
AAAGAAAGAAAGAAAGAAAGAAAGAAAGAAAGAAAGAAAGAAAGAAAGAAAGAAAGAAAGAAAGAAAGAAAGAAAGAAAGAAAGAAAGAAAGAAAGAAAGAAAGAAAGAAAGAAAGAAAGAAAGAAAGAAAGAAAGAAAGAAAGAAAGAAAAGACAACTGTAAATTCTTCACTGCTGTCCTGAATGGCTTATCTGCTGTGATTTACTGTTGTGATTGTTGACTAGCTGACCACTGATTTCAACGCAGGGATATAGAAGAGACAGATTGACATGAGTTTCATTAAAATTCAAGAAACTCAACTCCACAGAGAGCATGACTAACTTCCTTATACATGACAAGAATCCCCACAGATGGTTCTTCACCCTTGCTAAAGGAATTAAGTCTACCAAAAGAATCCTTGTCTATAAGCAGCCAATTCCCCAAATCTACAGCCTCATCTGCACAGAAATTCTTTATACTGTCATTCTTAAGTACCTTAGGGTAGCAGTGAAAGACAGGGAGCCAACAGGGAGCGCTGACTGCTGCCTCCACTACCCCTCAAGCATGCTGGTGGCATAGGGATGATGGGATTATAAAGTAAACATAATAAAACACAGTACTAGGGCACTCAGTGGCCACAGTATATTTGCTTGCTTATCTTTTCCCTGTAAATGCTGGGGATGAAATTCCTAGAACAACTGCAAAGTGCACGTGTACAAAATTGACATTTATTAAACCATTAAAGCAGCCCACAAATGAATATTGAATTTAGTTTTCTATACCAATTAACTTTCCCTTTTCATATAATTCCTTTTTTTTTTTTTTTGTGATCTCACTCTCTACAATTTCCCATCAAATGTTGGAGTTTTCCCTCTCTGCTTCCCTGTCTTCCTCTGTCTCTCCACCCCCGCTTTCACTTATACACACAAAAAGTCTGCTAATAGCTGGATACATCGTGTCACTAAGGATGAAGACAAAAAAGCTTCATTTCAGTTAAAAAAAAAACAACCCAACTCTTCTGTCCTGTTTTTCTGTCAATCACACCAGCAGTAATTAAAGGGCAGGATAACAAAGCTTTCACCTGAAGACTAAAGGAAGAAATATTTAATAGGCACAACAGAATAAGAAACAACAAAATAAAAGCTCTGTCTGTGTTAAAAATGAGAAAACTCTTCTGAGGAACATTTTAAACATGTTCTAATGAATAGGAACATTAGAAACACGTGTTTTTTCACAGTATGAAACCTTAATCTCCTGGTCACTGTTCAGATCTAGAAGTCCCTCTGCAATAATCAAATTTGGTTCCTATCAGATCAGGCATGGTCTCCGAGAGCTCAGCAAGAACCTCAGCTCCATGTCACTCAGAGCATTATGGACAGACATCATGCAAAAGCTGCTGATTTCATAATCACAATTTCATTTAACATAAGAAAGGAGAATCAATGTCTAGTCTTATAAAATTATGAAAAAAAATGAACATGTCCACTGTTTCAAGAAATATCAATAGCTCTCAGTAGAGACAATTGATATAGGTCATTAAAAACTTCCGGGTCAATGAATTAAATATAAGACTATCCACCCTGTTCAAAGAGAAGAAAAGAGCACAAAAATTTCATGGGAATCTTTCAATGATAGAAGATGACTGTACAGTACCAAGAATATTGAAGCACAATGTAAAACTCATCACATTACTTAGAAAATGCTCTTTCTACCAGTTTGTCATCTTTAGATAATATCCAGCTGAATTCTCAGTACTGAAGGAGAAGACAAAACTCTTATAAAAAGATTTTTCCCCTCAGAGCACAATTTTTTTCTGAAATTTTAGATGTTCAGTTCAGCTATTCTTCCTGTGGAATCATCAGAAGAGATGTAAACCTGTGGCTGAAAAAGCTCAACTGTCTGTCATGGGTGACTCTTCTATCACACGTTTCTGCCATCAGAGAAGAAGAGTATCTGCATCCTAAAACAAATACGGAAGGTGCAAAGTAGAGTAAGGCAGCATGACTGATTGGCTATAAAGTCTTACAGGACTGGCTGACAAATGTGCAAATCATTCCTTATCCACACAACAGGAAGTCCAACTTCTTCTTTAGGGAGAGGGGCAAATGCTATGAGCCAAATCCAAGACTATATCCTCCACCTCCATTTGCTGTGGCAGTGAAAATTTGTGTCCCAGTTACTACTTGGATTCAAAGCAAATTTAAGAAAACTAGTGATTACAGCTATGAAGAATATATGAATGGAAACTGTCTTCATCCATCTCTAGAAAATATATCCAGAAAAGGAGATCTCTTCCGTCCCCTTTGTCTCTGTTACATTTCACATCAATGTTTAGAACTTCTCCCTTCAAACATTTTGGCTAGAAATGTCTATGCCCTGCCATATCTGTCCACTGGAGAACTTTTATCCAGTCTGCTTGGCCTCCAGACCATGCATCTTGCCAGCCACTGTGGAAAAGCAAAGCTCTTAAACTAAGCGTAAGAGAGTAATTCGGTCAAAAATGACAAAGGTGATGCAGAAGATGGTCTGTCTTGGAGAACCATTCTGGTTTTCACCTCTGTTGTTCCCTCATTCTTTGAATTTCTTTCTTGTCATCTAAATCATCATTGCTTTCAATGAGGCATCCTTTTCAGAATCATGGTGAATACAGGCTGTGTGGTCCAGCATCCTTTCCTAAGGGAGTCTTTTCAGTCTCCAGAGGGCATCTGGCATGGAATTAACACATGCTCCAAAAACTGTTGTAAGGCTCCCTAGTGAAGAAGGCTCTCTTTCTCCCAGTCTGTAATTAATTTTTGAGTAAAAAAAACCCCATATTCTCAGTAAACATCTTTCACATTGAGATTAAAATATAACACATTGATTCACATTGTCCCTGAATTCATCTTGGTCCCATTTGAATGGACCTTATTGTGTCTCCATAATGTCAGGTGACAATAAACTCTAAGGTTTAAATGCTATTTAACTAGAACAATGCCACTTTTTAAAAATGAAGTACATATTTTTTAAAAAGGCAGAAAAATATGCTTAATCCTTCTGAGAAATCCAGCCCGAAAGTGAATGTGTTTCTGAGGTACTTTTCTTCAGTCTTTTCCCTCCGTTCTACTTGCTCTTCCTGGTTGTACCAGACTGAACACAAACATCATATGTCACATGTTCAAAATTCTTTCCCCTTCCTATGAAATGTTTGTCTGCTTTCTTCTCTTTCTGGAAACCTACTTTGTCTTTATTTGTGCTTCAAGATCCCAGATATCTGCGTGTTTCACTTCCTGCTTTATCCAACCAGCTCTTCCAAGAAACAATGCAATACGTCACAATCCTTTGCTGTCAGAGAAGGCCTGATATTTCCTCCACTGAGAGAATTTCACCAGCCCCAGAGATCAGGAGCCACCAGAAAGTGAAAAAGCAACCCTCCTCCCTCTGCAACGCAGCCTTTTAGCAGAACAGAGCAGAACACAGCGTAACATTCAGAAACTTACAGCAAACCCGAACTAGCAAACAAAACAGATGCCATCTGCCACAGTCTGGAGAGCATATTCCCTGCCAGCCTTGATTCAAGACAGCCAGAATCCATTCAACTTAAAGGCTCTAAAGGAGTTTTTTTTTTTTATCATGTCATGCTATATCAGTGTTTTCTTTGCAGGGAAAAAAAACACAAAAACAAACCCAGCTGATAGAATCAGTATCTATTTATTTCCATATTTTTAAAGGCCTTTCTTTGCTGTTTTCCTTTGAGAAGGCTGTGTACAGGTACTGTATCTCCTACACAATTACAAAAACTGAGGTCCCAAAGAGGGTCAAAACTTATGCTGTCAGTTTTTGTTATTTGTCCTAAATAAACTTATTCCTCTCTTCAACCTTCATCAAGGAAATTAAAAACCAGTTCATATATGCATACATGCTGAAATTTTGTGTATCTTTATCTCCCTACCAGGTTAATTTTTGTTCTCACATATGTCTAGTTGGGGGTACAAAAATGAGGTTCATTTCTATCAGGAAATATACTAAACCACAGAAAACTTTCAATTATTCAGTTGACTGGAATTGTTCTTAAAAGTATAGGCTGAGGAGAGGAGTTATCTCAGATGTCTTATATAATAAGCTTTCTCCAAAATATAAGCATCATATATTAATTTCTGCAGTAAAACAAATGTTCAGACTTGCATTGGAGATCTTCTTGAATGTCTAATGACAGAAGATTTTGTCATCTGGGATTTGTTGCTTCAGTCCAAGAAGGAATTAGTACCCCTAGAAAACAATGTTATAATGTAACATGACACAAATAGTGCCTCAGCAGTTGTGAGAAGATCATCATACATCACACTGTAGTGACTGCAAAAGGTAGGAAGAAGTATAAAACTAAATTTAAAGTGATGGTTAATACAACTTCTATTTCCTATAGCATTTTGCTAAGAAAGACTGGAAGTCCGTGGTGGAAATCTTATATTGAGTCAGATGTTCTTTGGTGGTTTTTAGCTGCCTATTTACACATAGAGTTTCATCCTCTGGCACTGGAAAAAGTAAATAGCAGTTAACACTTCTGGAGAATCCTCTTTTGAATTAATGATCATGGGCAATGACAGTCCAGTAACTGTAAATGCCATCAGAATATTTTGACTCTCACACAACAAGGCACTCTCATGAGTGAGAATAAAAGGTCTCCCTTTTTTCTCCCCTTACTGGCAATGCCACAAGAAGAACTCATTCCTCATCACAGCATGGGATATGAATACCTATCAACATCAACACTAGTACCACTAAAACAACTGCATTCTTCCCTAAGTAATAGTCCATGTCTCTCAGAATTCACTTTAATTAAAAAAACAAACAAACAAACAAACAAACAAACAAAAAACAAAAACCAAACAAACAAACAATCAAACAAAAACCAGAATATGCTTAAAATCTTACATTTTCAAAGGACACAGCAAGTACAGCAAGTCCCAAATTAAAAGGAGTCTAAATGCAATTCACTATGTGGTGTCTAAGGAAATTATCAAAATGTTGCTAGTCCTCCAACCAAAATGTTTGTTGAATACTCATCAACAATGCAGGATGACTGTGTAGCTCATATAATTGTACATTTTCAGAGTAGAGGAGTTAGTGTTTTGAATGTCAGGAACTTTTCTCTTTTAATGGAGAGTCCTGGATCCAGGCCGATGTGTTAGCTAAGATGATAACAATCACATGCTTCAGGTAATGAACCTGAAGGCAGCTGTAAAAAAAAAAAAAAAAAGAAAAAATTGAAATTAACCTTATCTAATGAAGGATGTTTGTATAAAAGCTCAGAAATCACTCCTTGCTTAGAATTATCAATAGAAAATCAACATTTTCCTCAGCAGCACCTGTTACAAAATTTTTACAGTCTCTGTATGCTCTTGGGACTTTTATAAATATTACAAAAAGGAGTATGAACAGCTGAAAGTAATCCCAGATGATTCAAAAAAATTAATAGGACAAGGATGATACTGATGTGAATACTTTGCATTTGCTAGTACCTGGGTTTAGGATTGTTTCAGGTTTTCTGTAAGCAGTGTAAGTAATATCCAATGCACACCAGTATGAAAATTTAGCTAGAGAAATATAAATGTAGCAAGTATTAATAACTTTGCTTTTTCCAATGACAGCCTCAGTCAGGAAGTGGGAATGGCACTTTGGCGGGTGAAGCAAAGGATTGTCTTTATTCTCTGCTATTAACTTGCTAAGTCAATACAGAAAAATCACTTAAGCAAACATTTTCAAAGTAAGGTGAATAAAGTAAGGTGGTAAAGTAGATACTGCTATAAGACCAATAAGATTCAAGGAGAACTTGAATCACCTAACAGTCACCTAAACTTCTTTTGTAACCTACACTATGCTGAATCACAGGTTTGTGCTCCTGAAGGATGATGCATTGATTATATGTAAGAAAATACAGAGCCTATCAAAGTAAGATCCAGGAAACAGACCGAGTAACTCTTTGCTCCAAAATATTTAAACATACTTTTAAAATGATGTGTCTTAGTTCTTTTTAGTTCCAGGAAGACATTCAAGAGATAACTGTTCAGAAAGAACAATCCCTCTTTTCCTGAAAATCCAAGTCGGAGCCTTCAGAAATCACAACATCTCAAGTCACTAAGCTCACGCAGTACATTTTGTAAAGATGAGAGTTGATTATAATTGCCCTTGGAGAGAGTGATTTCTGAGTCAGAGAAACACAACACTATCTATGACTATGAAAAGTTTATTTTCTTTTAATTTAGTTTGGGGTAGAAGGAAATAAAAGGGGGGGTGAGTGTTGCGGCAGTTTGGATGAATATAATAAAAGATCATATAATAAAACATCTGTTAAGAACATGTGTTGGAACTCCAGGGTATACACTGAAACTAGTCAGTAATATCTGTGAGTGAATGAAAGAATGAATAAATAAGTGTATAAAATCATGATTCCTTCCATCATCCCTCCCCTATGGAGCCCGCAAGGATTTTTTAAGCCTTGTCAAGGATATAGGAACCTAATATCTCTACAGCTGTTATTCAGTACAGCATTTTCATATTGACAGATCTATCAAACTAGAGAGGAGTTCAAGACTAAAGGAAATGTGAAAGGCCACTGTGAAAGAGAAACCATGGCCCAGAGAACTTTGTCAGTGAGAAAAGGCAGGGGAGGCATTGAAAAGTTCGGAGAAATTAAGTGACCTGCTCTAGAATGCCAGAGATAGGAACTGAGTCACGGCTTGATGATATCTCTCTATTAGATGTGTCACATTTCAGGAGTGTGAATAAGTATAAACTGTTCTCTAAGATTACAACTGTGTGCTAGTGTGTGTAGACCTCAGTTTACTGTTACAGAACTGCCTCATTGATCCCGGATCATCTCCATTCCAGAAGGCCAGAGGAAGTGTTCTTTATCATTAAACAAACCCACTGCACTATTTATGGATTCTGATGCCCTGCTGGGTGCACCACACCTGCCATCACTTTGCTGTTTTATCAAAACTTACTTTTTCTACTTATCATATATTAGAGAGCTTCTTCTCATTAATGAATGACAGGCATGTAAGTGGACAGGGATGAAGAAAACAATTTCCAGGAAGTGTAAAAAATGCTGTGAGGTCCTGCAGGAAGCCTGTAACAGCTACAGGAAGAGAGCCAAGATACCCAACTTCAGCTAGATATTGTTTCAGCCAGGCTTTAGCCAACAACCCACTCTTCCTCTTTTAGAAACAGGTGGCTGCAGTTAAAAGCAATACAACCCCAATCACTTACAAGCTAGTTATCTTCAAATTGTTTCCTTGAAAATTGGATGATGATGAGACATTTTCTATGTGTCTTTCCCTCTTTGAATTTCTGCTCTGAGTTTCTCCTTACAGGCATGTTGCAATAGCTGCTGGCTAAAAGAAGTAGCCAGGGGAATGCAGGCATTCTCAGTTCTCATTAAGAAACTGGAAAAAAAGCATTATCCTCTATCTTTATTATTATAGTACTGGGGGGATATTATAGCACCTAACTGTAAAGGTAAGAAAAAATATTTTGTCATATTCCTTTCTCCACTACCTGGATGGCACTCTGGAAAATATCAACAAAACAATGTAAATAGGACTTTATGAACTTCCTAGCTCTGGAACACTGATGCCTTGAGAGGAAGCACACAAAAATAAGCAGCTTGAAATTAAGTAAACATTGGGTAAAATTACATTTACATTGACATTAACAGGTCTAGAAAGTCTTTGTGAAAAAGATTCATCAACAAATTAATTTAAATCTCCAAAGTTTTCAATTTTTTTTCTGATCTTCTATCCCACAATTCCTGTACTGTGAGTACGCATGAAGCTAAATAAAGGGTAATTGTAGCACAGTTGTGATTTTTGACTTCTAATTCAGAATTAAGCAAACAGGGAAAACAGTTATTCAAAAGCTGACTTGGAACTCCATGCCTAGGAAGATTTCAGTCTTATGGTGTAGCCCAAAATCTTGCACACTCTGTCTCCTACAAGTTTTCTCCTTAGTGCTTCAGTATACCTTCTACATCCTCCATATTTCAGAATTTAGGATCACAACAGGTTAATTTTAAACTGGATCTCATTAATGAGACAACTAACTGAAAAATCAATGATCAGGTTTGAATACTAGCTTGAAGCCAGCTGTTCAATTCCCACTTTTTTTGGGAGCCAGGGAGAGTGACTTACTGTTTATTATATCATGCCTCTCCAGGGGAAAGGTAAATCATAAACTGGTGAGAGATGTTACTGTAGCAGCTATACAAGCTGGAGTTTTCTACATAGAAGCAAAAATGGAGTGCAGGACTTTTTCCTCTTGCCCTGAAAATATGCCAGAATTTTGCCTTTGAGACATCATGTCTCAAAATTGAAGCACTCCTTGATGTTTAGTGTTGGGTCCTTGTGCTTTTGGATAGTTATCAGAGTGCATGGGTGTGCACACCTCATGACTGGACCACAGCCACAGAACTGGGAACCATGAAACTGCCACTGGTTGTTTGCAACTCTCCCTTGGTTTAGGTGGGAGAAAAAACAGTGATCTAGAGAAAAAAAAGGTACCGAGCACTATCACCAAACCCTTTAAATATTTATTCTGGATATTTCCCCCCATCTAATTGCATTTTAAAATAGAATCAGATCATATTAAACAGTCTATTTATTTTCTCCATTTCCTATGCTCACACACACACACACAAAAAAAGGACATCTGTTGGGTTTAAAACATTTGAACGGGTACCAAAAAGAGTCATATATGGGCACAGTTCTCACGGCAAAACAGAAGCAACTTTTAAAAATGCTGGCCTTGGGTTGAAGTCATCGTGTTTACCTAAAATGTTGTTACAACTGACACAAACACATGTAGGCAAACACAAACAGAATCTATTGACAACTGCAGAGTTACTAACCAAGAATATGAAATAATAAATTTCTTTTCTAAGGAAGTAATCCACTGTCCAGCATTTTTCCTCTATGCCTCTGGCACTGTTCCGCTGAAGAAAGGACCAAGTCCTGTGAACCAGGCGTACACACAACCTGGTGGGCAATAAAGTGGACCCTTAAGGCAGAGAAAGGCTCCGTGTGACATCATCCTGCTCCCCACTCTCCTGGGCTCACTGCTCGTGACTCAAGCCTGAGACAGAAACTTGAAGAGGAGACCAGAAGCTGGCATCAGGAGGTGCTAGGGAAATAGTCTTCACCGGCTGGGGAGTCATCTCTCCTGGTGAGCATGAAAAAAATTATTTTTATGTATATTAAATCTGGTGTAACAGGATGAAACTGTAGGGCCTTCAGGATGATGGTGGTGGGGACTCAACCACAGGTACCAGAAACAGCAATTTCTTCCAAAAACAGTTTGTTTCTTTATTGGGAAGTGCAGCCCTCAATTAGGCTGAAAGATGTATGAAAACTGAATAGGTGGCTGCCACCTTTCCTATTGAGAGGTAAAAATTGTCTGTCACAAATGATATATGCCATAGACATAGAGTGTTAGGGGGTTTTTTTCAGTTATTCCTTATATTTTCGTTTTTTTAACCTGATCCCTGAACTTCACCCTTGTGAATTTGCCTTAGGCTATATCCTCTTTTCCCAGCACAATGCCAAAAAGGTCATTCCTGGTCACTGGAGGTTGTGACTCTAGGGAAATCCTCTTGAGCTCCATTACCCCATGACAGAATATTTAGTGGTTTCAGGGGAAGCAGCAACTATAATCCTGAAAATAGTAATTCTGTAACTCTAAAAAGTACATTTTTTGCACATCAGTTATCAATTAATGGGGTTATCATGATCTGACTTTCTGAAATTGGTGTTTTGAATAATCAAGAAAAATTAGGTGAATTTTCACACAAGTATGAGACAATTTGTAAAATTTCAGATCTTTCTAACAAGAAAAAGTCAGAATGCTTCTCAGAAAACACTTCTATGTGGGTATTCTTTGCAAGTGAGTAAAATCTTGTTGGTTGTTTTTCATTTAAGCTTGCTTTCAGAAATTATATTGATTGTGGTATTTTCCATGCAATATCTGCCCAACACTGTCTGCCAGGACAAAACATTCCTGCCTGAAATTTTAAAAACGGTATTGTTCCCAGTTGGAAAGAGAGCCCAGATATGGGAAACGTCAGTCAAATTTAAGCACTGACTTTGTTTCCTAAGCTGCCTGGCTCTGTGATGCCATTCTTCCTACTGGATGCCAACACCTTTTACAACCTGGGCTACCTTCTGCTGCTGATTGCATCCTTGTCATCACTCCACAGAGCTGCCAGCCCAAAGCATTTACAAACCATGAAAGACTGCTGAAAACCACACAGTTTTAAAATGATGGATTTGAGGCTGTCCTTTTCTACTATTCATCTGCTGACCTCCCAAGGTGTGCATGTGTGAGATGTCCAAGATCTATTTTTTTTTGCAAGTGTGAAAGGAAAGAAAAACTTCTTGGTTTCCTTATACTTAAAGGTGAGGCTTGCAGTGATTGACTTTTGCCTCCTCTTTTGGAGCTCTGAAAGAAAAATAGCATTAAAACTTTAGGAAAGAGTGAGTGTTAGTAAAAAATTTAACAAATCAGGGCTGGAATTAAAGGTAGCGTGTTATCTAGCCTTGTATAACCACACGAGATCCATGCAACCCCTGGTAGAGTGTGACTGGCAAGCACACAGCACTGATGAAGGTGCAGCACTGAAGTGACAGAAGATGAAATACTTGTGAAAGATGCTGGGGAAAACTTCCTTCTGATAGAAAGCTTTAATGTTTCCAGAAAGCAGGCTGGATATTAGTTGCAATTTTGCTCTTCCCTGAAAGACTCTCACAGAATGACCTGCACGGAATTCAATTTCTTTCCCTTGAAAGGAGGCAGAATTGAGTCAACCCAGCCAGAATTTGAACCTGTGGCTCAAGGGAGTCTAAGTAATTCAACCCTTAGGCACGACTTTTAAGCCATCACCCTCCAGCGTATGATAAAAGGTATTGTATAAAGAAAGGAAGTGGAATTGTAATGAGGGGAGTTTCGGGTGAATCATAAAGTGAGACAGGCTTCAGATATTTTTGGAGGGGGTCATAAAATCACATTTTTTTCAGATTATGGGGATAACAGCAGGAAACAACAATTGGGTTAAAAACATCTTCCAAATACTGAGGTGAACTCAAGACTTTATGCTATTTGAAAAAGTTTAAAAAAGTTGTGGTGTGGGTTTTTTTTTTTGCTAGTTGCTACCTTCTGACTTTCTTCTGTCATCCCGAAAAAGAGCTTGACAGGAGGCAATGTTTGTAGCTCTATTTCTAACACATCAGAAACTGAAAATAATGGAAACCATATGAAAAAGTTCAATCTCTTTTCCTGTTGCAAACTGAAGAGCTGAAAATTCAGTAGAATGTTCTTGAAAATATTTCTAGTGGTAATTTTTTGGATATTTTGCTTCTGAGACTCTCTCTCCCTCAATTTATACATAAAATTCAGGGTGAATGTGACCTTAGAATGTGTTGCTTCTGCCTTTGAGGTAAATTTAGGATAGAAAAGTAAATTTTTCATTTTCTTGGAAATGCTAAAACTTTGTCCCTGTGGGGACAGCTTTTGTTTGTTTCAATCATATAGAGTTTGGATTTTGCTCAAAATCAGGAAAACTCACATATGATGCTCTTTAATATAACTGCAGATACTGATATTTTCCCTATGAAAATGTATGCACCAAATTGTATCGGGTGGAAATGAGTTCCATATTTTTAGTCAGTTTTAAATGAGTTGCCTTTGAGTTTTGCTGAATATTTCCATATGTTTCCATTATAAGAAATCAAAATAAGAGCACTTTACTCATTTCAATACATCATTTATTTATAGATACACATACTGCAGTTATTTTGGAGAGGAAAGCTGTTTGTAATGTTCACAAAGATACTCCAAGGACTGGAGCACCTGTCCTACACAGAGAGGCTGAGATAGCAGGGTGTGTTCAGCCTGGAAAAGAGAAGGTTCCAGGGAGGCCCTACTGCAGCCTTTCCATCCTTGAAGTGGACTAATAAAAAAAGACAGAGAGTGACCATTTACATGGGTAGATAGTGACACAACAAGGTAGAATAGTTTTAAACTAAAGAGGAGAGATTTAGATTCAATATTTGGAAGGAATTCCTTACTGTGAGGGTGTGGAGGCCCTGGCACAGGTTGCCCAGAGAAGCTGTGGCTGCCCCATCCCTGCAAGTGTTCAAGGCCAGGTTGGACTGGGCTTGGAGCAACCTGGTCTGGTGGAAGGTGTCCCTGCCTGTGGCAGGGGGTTGGAACAAGGTTATCTTTAACTCAAACCACTATGTGATTCCATAATTTATATTCCTTACATCTAAAGACATTTTCTTTCTACGATACCGTATTTTTGTCTCACCAGGTAACCAAATTGGAATACATTACTCTGGGTCAGATTTTCTCTCCTTTTCTTCTATGACTTCTACAGCTGAGCTCTGAGTAGTTTTCTGTTAAGTCAAATTCATCCAAACAGTCAGGATTCTTGCCTTCTCCTACCTTTAGATCCCAGCAGAGTATAGGAGCAAATAAATTTTCTCCTTCCATGCTGCATTGTTTCCTTTTTGTCAAAAAGATTACCCTTGGTTCTTCCACCTAATTTTGTTTAATCACTTTGGTATTCTTTGGGTTTTATTATAGTTCTCAATGAGCTTCAAAATTTTGAACAAAATGGATACGTTTGGGCAGAACAGTTCCTCAACAAAAACCAAATACAGCTTGCCCCAAACCAGAAAGTTCCAAATAGAAATAATTAAGTAGTAATAGGTTTTATAATGAAAATATCTGACTTTTGTTAAAATTTATTTTTTGGATCAGCTATACAGACTGCATCCGGTTCTTGTTATTGCTGTACAGAGCTTAAATGGAAAAAGGTCTTTCCTGCTCCTCACCCCACCCCACCAGTGAGGGGTCTGGGGTGCACAAGGAGTTGAGACAGGACACAGTCAGGACAGGTGACCCCAGGTGACCACTGGGATATTCCAAACTGCATGGTGCTGTGCTCAGCATATACAGCTGGTCAGAACATCAGAGTGATGGTGTTGGTCTTTCCAAGTAATTGTTACATGTGTTGGAGCCCTGCTTTCCTGGAGATTGCTGAACACCATGGAAAGTGGTGGGTGAATTCCTTATTTTGTTTTGTTTGTGTGCATGGCTTTTGTTTTACCCGTTAAACAGCCTTTATCTCAACCCATGAGCTTTCTCAATTTTTCAATTTTCTCCTCCATCCCACTGTGGTGGTTAGAGGGGCAGAGAGTGAGCAAAAAGCTTCATGGGGCTAAGTTGCCCCTGGGTTAAATCAAGACAAGGGGACTCAGTCGTCACTGTTGGAAATATAATAGCGAAAAGTAGAATGTTTCGTTAACCCTCCAGAATCACCATGATGTCATGGATTATCAATTCTCAGCCCCAAGTCTGGGAATCTAAAAGACGGGCTTGGACTTTTTGATTGTTTTGGTTTTTTTTCCAACTGCATCAATCCATCTGCAGTTCTGTTGCTATATATGTGTATTTGTACACAACCTGTTATTCTTATGAGGATGTATGAGAAACATTATGGTACATTAAATAAGGGCACTGTTCAATACTCTTCCAGTGCATCTTCCTCTGGTTTAATAGAGAGCTGTTATGAGTGGTACACACTTGGTAGAGCTGAGAATGCTCCTCTCCAACGCAGCCGTGACCCTCAAAGTGATGGAGTTCACCCATCAGTTTTACTGTGGGTAACTCACTTGCTGTTGGGGCATGCCAGCTTGATTTAACTAGCACATATGAGCAATGGCAACACAAGCCTGATTCCTGAGCATTTAAAACTAGCTTTTGAAGGCAGATGGCATTCTCCAGTTCTCACACTGCTCTACTGCAGAGAACTAAAGTTTAAACTATCAGCTACCTGCCATTTTTGAAATTGCTGCAGATAAAAACTCTTTGATGATTTCAGATTTCTGCTGCTTGCTTGCAGGCTTACAGAGAATAATTGCTACCATAAGAAAACTACTGAAATAGACAATAAACTGATTTTGGCTGGAAGTACATTGTAATTCTGTTCTATATTGGTACGTGATGCACCACAGAGACAAGTGTTTGTTTTAAACAACAACAAAAAAAATAGCTGAACTGAGGTGGAAGAAAAACAACCCACCAGTTTAATAGTTCTGATACGATAATCTGTGAATCAGCTAACATGGAAACTTAATTGTTGCTGAAAAGATTAAATAGGCTATGTCTGGTATAAAACATGTGGGGCCATATGCCATCCCGCAAGGCTGCAGAACAAAGGAATGAGGCACAACATAATCCAGAACAAAGACCCCATCTGCAAGGGAAAACCATTAAGGTGATATATTTCTCTCATTCTTCTTTGAGGTCTTATTGCTATGCTGTGTTAAATGTGAAGTTCATCTAGCCTCTGTCCTCCTCCTCAAGATCTTCCTCTTTATCTGGTCTAGGTACTACTTTGGTTCTTTTTAGTACTGGTCCCTACAATGGCATTAAAGATTTATTTTCGTTGGTTAGACACCATGGCCCTCAAAAATTTTCAGACTTCTTTGACTATGTATTAAAACAATTACATTTATTTTCACCTACCTGAACAAGTTCTGTACTACTGATTTACCTTTGTCTCACCATCAGAATGGAACAAGACTTTTCAGAATCACAGGATACCTGAAGTTCGAAAGCATGCCTGGAGGTCACCTAGGCCAAACACCCTTCTCAAAGCCTGGTCAAATAGAACAGGTTACTCAGGACATTGTGCAACTGGATTTTTAATATTTCCAGCAATGAAGGCTCCACACTCTCTCAGTAAACCTGGGGAATCTGTTCCAGTGTTTGATCAACATAAAATATTTTTTTTTTCTTATGTTTAAAGGAGATGTCTTGGGTTTTTTTTTTTCACTTTATACCCAGTGGCTCCTGTCCTATTATTGGGTACCACTGGCAGGAGTCAGGCTCTGTCTTCTTTACACCCTGGCATCAGGTATCTATTCACATAGATAAGATCACCCTTGAGCTGCTCAATCCTGCTCAAGCATACTCAAATTTTCTCAACTTCGTGTCTTGAGGTTTCAGCTCTGTCACTCACGATAAACTTTATAAATGGCATAGCATCTGACTGCAAACAAAACTATTTGCAACAAAATGCATCTGTTCATTCCTTTAAACCTATTTATTGCATTGATTCTAACTGTTTTAATTACTTAATCAAATATTGTATAGCCTCAAATCAAATGCCTCATGGACATCTAAGAGCACTGTACCAGCACCGTTGTATTTATTAATTTAACATATGCTCCTCTCAAATGAAAATGTCACATTAGTTAGATGGAATCTACTTTACATAAAATAACTAAGAGTGAATCTTTACTAAATAGATGGAATTATTCAGGTTTATTGTTTCTTCTTGAAAACACCAGCACTTTTGTAACCGGTTGTCTGAATTATCTCCAGCATTCCAAAATTCTGTGAACATTGACATAGAGGTGTCAGAGATGCTTTCAGACAGTTTTTTTAACTGATATAAACTCTCAGATATGTTAATGACAATCTATGAAAATTAGTAGCAGTGGTTTAACATGCTTCAACTATTTCTTGGAGCTGAAATCATGTCAACATATGCTATGACTACTTTTTTCAGCTTGTCCTAAATGCAGAAGTGAATTATGTTCTAAATATATTTGCCTTTTTTTGCATTATTATAATCCCCATCATGAAATTTTTTCCCAGTTTCTAACCAGAAGTTCCAATATTCCAACCCAAGCCCATCAAATTGGACTACCCTTTTCCCATCCCTATGCAGACTGAAGAGGCAGAAGGCAGCAGTCAGATTAATAACACTCCCTGCATTCCTTCTACTTTGGCGTTGTAAGAATTTCCAGGTTTTACATTGGTTTTTTGATTCATGAGTAATCTATCTGCTGTCCCTGGAAACTTGACAGCTTTTGAGGGGACAAGACTTAACCGAGCTTAACAGATTCTCCTTCTCACCCACACCTGCTCTTCCAGCACAAGTCACATAAGCTTCTGCAAGAGCAGCATCCCAACCACTGTGTCATACTCAACTTCTAAACCAGAAATTTATTTCTGAAATCTCCTTCCATGATTTTCTTTTTTATACCTGATCATTTTTCTTCTGAATAATAACTCGGTAAGGAACATAAGGAAAGTAGGGGGTTTTTTTTGACAGAGCTTGCCAGTGTTTACTTTCTTTGACAAATCAGTCCTTCCTGACTGGTTAACAACCATGGATTTTAATGTTTTATCCAGATAAATCTCCTACCCTTCTACCAGTGCTTTAGGTCCATAATTAACAACTTTAGATTAGATTTATTTAGTGTTGGGGCCCAGTAGCCATTCAAAGGTGCATTCTAAACTAACTTTCCCTTTGTCCAGATGAGTCTGCAAGGATATCCTTCACATATCCTATCCTTGCTCTCTGAAAAGAGCAGAAATTTCTATAACAAGAATTCTTCCACCTCCTTTTCCCTGGTTGCTTACCAGCCCCTTTTCCATCTCCTTACTCATCTCCCACCAGCTGCTTGACCTGCGAATGCAATTCATGCTGAATGTTCTGAACCGTTGTTTTCCAAGTCCTTTTTTGCTGGGTAAGTGGCTGTGATACCATCTACCAATTTTATTTGCTTAGAAACCTGGCTTCTTCAGGCTCTGGAGTTGCCCATTCAATCTAACAGTTTGATACTTCTAGTCCATTTGCCTAATGGTCTTTTGCCGAAGTACTTGCACTCCTTTTATCCACAGGAGAAGCTAGTAATAACAAAAACACATTTCCATGTCATATTGAGCAATTATTCTTCATTATGTACAGAGAAGGGCTCTTGCTAAAGGAAGAGCTAAAAGCACTGGCTCTCCAAATGTCCTAAAATGTTTAAGAGCCATTAGGCCAACCAACTCAAATCCATCTCCACAAATGCTCAAGAAACTCAAATATCGGCCCTATTCAAAGAGTAGTGAATCACAGTATTTGCTGTATAGAAACCAGGTCTATACATTTTTTCATTTATGTTTTCATGGTCAAATTGTACAACTTCCACACAAACAAAATACTAAAATAGTTTTTTTCTATCTGTCTATAGTTTTCTAATTCAAAGATCTGATTTTATGGTCATGTCCTCCTTTAATGAAAAGTTTCTAATGTTCCCTTTTATTAAATTGGAATAGGATGTTACCAGAGCTGAAAGAAAAAAAAAAAACAAAACAAAACAAAAAACAACAAAACCCAAAACATACAAAAACAAAACAAGGTGGGGAGGGGGAGAAGATCAGATGAAGTGAAAACCTCACAGAATAAAAAACACAGGCAGCTGAAGAGTTAGATATTTTTCTATTGTTTTAAAACCAGCTGTGCTGCACATTTAAATACACATTTATCTCATACATCCAAGTCCTCATAAAGCTGAGATTACTATGTTATGTGAGTATACACACCACCACCACCCGCCCCCACACACCTCTCTTGATATTTCCTTACTGAACCAGTATTGATTTCTTTCCTAGACCTCATTTCATATTGTGCCCTGAAAATTAAATGATCTATTTAGTTTCAATATGGCCCAGGATTCTAATTGGATTTTGAGGCAGTAATTTATGTAATATTAATGGATACTTTCAGAAAACCACTAATTAACAGCTGACCTTTATTTTTTCCTGTGAAGAAAGAAGAAAGAAAGCAAGAAAGCAAGAAAGAAGAAAGAGAGAGAGACACAGAAAAGGAGAAACAAAAAAAGAAACATTATAAAAGCAAGTAGTCTGAATTTAATTAGCAAAAGCCAGCACACATCAGGGACATTTTGGGGACCATCAAAATACATTATGTATTTGATCACCTTATGCCTATAAAAATGGCTAAATAATTTAAATGCAATTCAATAAAATGTGTTTTCAATGAGAAGGTTCAGCTCTGGGTGATAGATTAAAAGCTTCATATAACCCAGAGATTTTACAAGCTACTGGCAAACAAATTCAAAGTAAAAGATTGTCTTTTCTTTGCTTCTTTTATGTAGCAAGATTTCTTCATTTTCTGTTTTCTTTTCTTTTCTTTAGCAGTATAAATAAATATATTCAGAATCATTTAATGCTTTATGAAGAGAAAAAGAGGAAGATTCAGAGCTATCACCTCATAGAATAAAGAAATTCACTTGCTTGTTCGGAAGGTGTTTTATCTTACTTATTGCCATGTAAGCCCCTAAAAAACTAGGATTTAGGGAAATGTAGCTTGGGACACCCAGAACAATACTGAACCTCACTGTGAATTGATACTTTCACTATGGTCTCAGGAATTAAACATGGTAATGTTTCGGGAAACTTTCTTTTAAAAATAACTTTTTCGTATCAACAGTTCCCAATCTATCGAACAAAATATTAAGATGTGTAAAACTGAGAATGACTAACAAATATATGCTCCAATCTCTGTTCATCACTGCTTTGTATTGCCTTTACTCTTGTGTCATTGTTCTTTCACGATTTTTTACAGTTTTGTACTTTAATGTGAGTTGCTAAATGCAAAAGAAGATGAGCAATCACGGCCATAAATAAAAAATCCACATATGCTCTGCATCTAGGGATAGATCAGCTTTAGGTCTGGTCTGTTCAGACTAGTGCAAATGACTGACGTGTCAGTATTTACTAACAAAAGCTAAGCCTCTTCAAACCTGTTTAAAAATCATTAAAAAAATGAATAAATAAGTCTTTAAAAAGAATAATTCCTGCTGTGGGTAAACCAGTCTAGTGCGGTTCTTAAGTGTGAATACAAAATTGGATTTAGGGACTTCAAAGCTGAGCATTGCAATAGCCAATTATTTTTCAGTCCTTTACTCTTATCATGGGATCCATGATCTCCAATTAGGCAGTGGGGTGTCTGATGACTTACAGGAAAAAAATATGGTCCTTTAGTATGAGATTCAAGAAGACTACAAAACAGAGATTTTCAGGAGAGATAGACAAATAGTTTTTGGAAGCTAATAGCACTTATATATGAGGTCTAAACAACTTATTTCTGTCACTCTGGGAACAGTAACAGGCAGGTTTACAGAAGGAGTTAAGGTGTCAGGATTGCAGACACACATTTAGTATCCTAAATTTTGTGTACTGAAATTTAGGTGTGCATATGCCATATTTTCAAAGCAAAGAAACAATTTCTAGTATTTCTTTAGCTTCAATCCCTGGATCTTATGATTAATTGGGACCTGACTTGACCAGTCTGTGAAAAGAGGGTTGCAGACTCACAGGAAGAGGAACTGTCCTAATTTCTATCACCTGTATCAAAAATCCCCTGCTTGAGTCAAAGTATGTCAGAGCCATCTTATAGAGAGCTGACCTTTAAAGTCTATGGTGAGCCTGCTTTTGTTCTCAGTAGGCACCACAGGTGATCCTCAGGGACAGGGAAGCAGGGACATATAACACAGCACAGTGAATGGAGTGTGTGCAGACATAACTGAGAAATTTTTTTGTCTGGGAAAGAATCCCACACTTTTAAACTGAAGTTTTTCTGAATGATCCAAATTTCTTGTTGTCTCTCAGTTCATCTTTCCATAATGTTAGTTTTTCTACGACATTACTTGTTTATTGATAGCAAGTCATGTTAGACCTTTTTAAAAAATATAGTTTAATACTGACGTTTTGATACTCAAAGAATAATTTGATTCTGTAATGTCAAACATACATATATTATATATATTTTTTTTTTTTTTAATATGCTTTGTTCCACCAATGATAAAGTCTAGCTTACAGTAATTATATCTGCTTACAAAACATCCTGGATCCTGAGGAAAAATTCATCCTTTTCTATAAGAACAGCTAATCAGGTAATGGGTTCTCTAAATCTTACTAATCACCAAAGTATAGTTTTATTTGCCTTTCAACCACAGATGTGCTTGAAAGCATCAGCTGATATGTCCCCAAATGCTTATTCCTGCTGCCTGAATGCATGAAAAGCAACAGTCAATGGTATCAAAACTTATATTTTCAATTAAATATAAGATGAGTGAAAAACAGATGAATGGAGAAGTCAGGTTATTTGATCAATGTCAGACTGCAGATCAGTGGTGAAGCTGGGAACAAGAGTTGTGTTTCACAGTTGCTAGCTAATGCCCTCCTAATCGTTATTTAGCACCACCTCCCCTAGCAAGAAACTATAGATTGAACTTAGAAATTCTCATCAAGTTGTTAAGACAAGATTTTTTCCTCATAGGTTCCGCAGTGACTAGCCAAATTTACATTTAAATGACTGAAGCCAGCCTGTTTACTTCCACTGTTTCCATTAAAGATGGATGAGGGTTTACTTTCAGGAAGCAGTTCCAGATAGGCTTGCATTTTTCCTTAACTTTTTCCCTCCCTTCTTTGAAGTTAAGTGCTGACAGGAGCGAATTGAATTTCTCTGCTCCGCATTGTCGCCGGGTGCTTTTACATTTTCTTAACATCCCTTTGTTTGCGGGCCAGACACTGCTCAGGGAGCAGAAACCAGGTTCAGACCCCTCGCTGCCAGAGCATCAGAAATGTCACTTGAGGAACAGATCAACACAATTATCGTCATTATTCTTCACTCCTCTAAGGACTGTTTCCAGGTCGTAGACACCTATTGTGGATGCTTTGGGAATAATGAAAACCATTAACAGATTGTTAATGTGACTTGGTAACAGACCAAGCAGAGACTTATAAAACAATAAAGCTTTACAATCAATCTGATGTGTAACTAGGTACTGATGGGAGCAGGTATAACATCAGTTAGGGCCAAATTTTAACTCTTCTGAGCACTGTGGTGATACAGAGACACTGAAAGCTATCGGGACCAGACTTGAGGATCATAACCTTTGGGGAGTTTTTGTCAGTTGATCAGCTGAAGCTGATACGGCACCAAGTAAACTGAGCCAACAGGCATCCTCTGAAACTGGGCAAGGAATGTTTGTATCCCTCCAGGCAGCAGAACTGAGAGAAGGTTTTTTAGGGCTTTGTTTATGTTTGTGTTGTTGTTTTGTTGGAGTTTTTTTATTCTTTCTTAAAGGTAATGCAATAAAAGACTGAGACAGAACTGCCATGCCATGACTGTGTGCAACTCTGTGCCATGGAAATGCTTAGTAAAAGAAATCAGAAAAATCAAATTAGAAATTTATTTTAAAGAACAGATTTACTTTACTCTTTCACTGATCTGTTCTGCTGTCTCGGTAAATCACACTGTCTTTTTGGGACTGTTTCCTCACCTCACCTGTGTCTGATTTAACCTTATTATATTTCATAGGAATTCCTTCCTTCCTGTCTTCCTCACTTCTCTCTGACTCTCTGAATTCCTTTCTTTCTTTCTTCCTTTCTTCCTTTCTTCCTTTCTTCCTTTCTTTCTTCCTTTCTTCCTTCTTTTCTTCCTTTCTTCTTTTCTTTCCTTCTCTCTTTCCTTTCTCTTTCTTTCCTTCTTTCTTTCTTTCTTTCTTTCTTTCTTTCTTTCCTTCTTTCTTTCTTTCCTCCTTCCTTCCTTCCTTCCTTCCTTCCTTCCTTCCTTCCTTCCTTCCTTTCCTTCCTTCCTCTTTCCATCTTTTTTCTCTTCCTCATTAAAGCTGATGCCCATAGCTGTATCACTCTTTGTTTTACAATGCTGACATTTTCTATACTGATGTGTGGTTTTGGCATTCTGCGTTTCTGGATCTTCGGGCTGAACTACCTTTACAGTCTGGAAGAGCACAGCACTGACTATGCTAATACAGGAGCTAAGGTTTAGAGCATCATAGCGGGTGATAACAAGATATTTACAGCCCAAGCAGACTCAGATTGAGCTGTGCGCTCTGTCATTTTCATTTTATGAGCCTGCTCCATAAAACTGTTCCCATATGGTTAAAGTTAGGGATAAACAAACAGGTTCTGATCAAATAAGAAACCACTCAAATCTTTGCCCAAGGTTCATAATGAACTTTTTTTTTTTAGATCTCTGAAAATATTGCTTATGCAAATTTCAAAATCTTCTCTTGTTTTTGTCTGCTGGATCTTTATTTCCTAATTTAACCTGAGACTTATAAGCAGAAGGAAATGCTTTTTTATATTAGTTCTGCTTTAATCAAAAGAAGTACAGGTACCAGTTTTGCAAGCTACTGTTGTGCAAAGCCAGGAACGGTTAAATGAAGCCCCTAACCAGAGTCCAAGACACCCAATTTACAGGGCTGCTTTCTAGGGGGGGAAAAAAAACCCAAAAACAACAACAACAACAACAACAACAACAACATTGGAAAATCTGCACCTCCAGCTTGTATATGTTCAAGACTTAACTGGACATGNAAAAACAAACAAAAAAAAAACCAAAAAACCAACCAAAAAAAAAAAACACCACCAACTTGAAGCAAGCCACACAGAATATCTCCTTTCTCACAGAGACCTGAGATACAGGCACCCCAAACTGCTGAAATCAGTCAAATCATGCTACCCCACCACTTGGATGCACCAGTACGTAAATACTGCACATTCATCTTGAGGCTATGTTTGTATTTCTGTACCACTATGGTGTGCTTGCACTCCTATAGCACTGGCTAATAGCAGTCACAGTCCTTCTGCTATGCAAAAAAGGAGAGAATATGGCAAGATTTTCCTTCTTCAGCTTACACAACCCAGTCACCCTTCAGACAGGTGAAGTATTTTGCTTGTTCATATAAAAACAAGGCTGATCCCTGGGTATAAGAGAGCCAAGATGGGAAGAAGGGAAGAAACATCAGACTTAAAATGACTGCTCTAGCTGGAAAAAGCATAAGCTTTTGGGGCACAGACACATTTTTGTTCAAAGAAAATCTGTATCTGATAGTTTATTTCTCACTTACTTTTCTTATGTGTTGTTGTGTGATAACATTCAAATCACCAGATCTCAGCATGAAACCAAATGTAGTCTAACTTGTCTTATGCCACAGTACAATGAGCCTGGGATGTCTCAATTTAAACGCTGAGCCCTAAGAAATGTGTATCTACCCAAACAAACCCATTCTGACTTGACATTCCTGGAGCCTGATGACTTTGAGGCAAGAAGAAAGAAGTCCAAGAAACTTTCTTGTAAATGAATTTGGGTTATTGTCTTCCAATAGGACACTGCAGTGTTAGAAATGAATACATAACAGGTTTGACTAGTGTATTGGGGTAGTACACACACAAGAACACTCCCGGGTGTCTGTCAGAAATAAACTTCTGAATCTCTTGAGATTTGCGCATCTGTAATCACCCATTTAGCTTCTGCCTGCTGTAACAGAGATACTGGACACAAAGCACCTGCAGTGCTGCCAAATGTTCCTACTTCGTAAAAAGAGAGCTACTGTGTTTTCTGTGGAAGACTGGTAGGGTGAGATAAATAAATAGAGAGCCCACATCATGCCTCAGGTCCAGGAAGTGGAGTGTGAAGGCTCGGCAGTTAGGGGTTTAAGAGCCGCTGAAACCTTGGCCGAGATGAAAGAAAGTCACTTTTCTCTGACCAGACTTTTAATCTTGCTTGATGATCCATTTCTGCCTGCCACAAAGAAGGTGCTTGTTTGAGAGAGGCATTATGTGGGTACAGCTGGATGGTGACAAGGAGAGGTCACAGAGCTGCTCAGTCCTTGGTCAGCTCCTCCCAGGTGACATAAAGCTCTCAAAGATTTTATAAGCAAAGATGAGAAGCAATGTGGAGAGTTTCTGCTTGTGGCAATTGCACATCACTTAAGGGCCTTGGCTGTCTGATGGACAAAGGGTTCCCTCCCAGGAAGAAAAAAAAAGGGTAAAAATACTACATTAGGTACCAGTTTCAAATTCCTCTTGACAGGAATTTGGCATGGTAGCCCTCTGAGCCATATTATAAGTACTTGAGCATACAGGTCATAGAATCATAGAATGGTTGGGGTTGCAAGAGACCTTAAAGGCCATTTAGAACAACTTATCCACTGCACTGAACTGGGGCAAATTCAACCAGATCAGGCTACTCAGAGACACACTCAATCTGATCTTGAATGTTTCCAGGGGTTGGGGATCTGGGCAATTTGTGCTAGTGTTTTACAATGCTCATTGTAAAGAATCTTTATATTTAACCTAAATCAACCCTCTTTTAGTTTAAAGCACAGGCCATCCCCCTTATCATTATAAATCCTTGTCAAAAGTCCCTCTCCAGCTCTCTTGGAGTGCCCTTAGATACTGGAAGGTGTTCTAAGGACTCTGCAGAGCCTTCTCTGCTCCAGTTCTCTCAGCCTTTCCTTTGGACCTTCTCCAACAAATCCCTGTCTTTCCCATGCTGAAGACCCCAGAGCTGGCTGCAGTTTCAGGGGGATCCAGTAACGGACAGAGTTTGTGCTTTGGCTTGTAATTAAGGCTTTGCTCGCCAGTAGGTCTGGGGTAGCCTTAACTCAAAACTTAACCTTCTACACTGGGTGTAATTGCATGGTCTGTAGGACAATTCTGGCTTCATTCTATCAGTTAATTAAAGTCTATCCTCAAACTGATGAGTTTGTTTCTTTACTCCCCACTTCCTGTGTGCAGCCCCTTGCCCCCCCAAATAATTCTATACTGTTTAATCCAAATGTAGAGAAGGTGAATCAGTAGGATTATGACAGTGAAAACGCTCATAGACCAATTACAGTATTGCAGGAAGAAGATCTATTATTTTTTTTAACTCCTACTGGTATGATTCTGTTACTTCTCTTGAGCTGTCTGGCACATGCCTTACCCTTATGAGAGGGTTCAGTTACCTAAGCAAGTACAAATTACTTGATTTTTTTTTTTTCCTTTGGTCTTATTTTGATCTCTTTGTTTTCTGTTGGTGAGTTGAATTGTATCCTGTGAACCGGTGCTGGAACTGACAAGAGTATAAGGCTGCATATCTGGGGGAGTGACAGCAGGGAAGAGAAAGGGAGGCATCCCTGTTGGAAGCAGCAAGTTGCCTAGGTGGGCAGAGTCAGCTTGGTTACAAGGACATTTTTCTTTCACATAAAACTAGTAAGATTGCAAGGGGAATCAAAACCTTACAGATTTCCTCCTCCCAGATCCATCCCAGTGCACCTAAACCCCTGTGTTATCTCATGAACAGGGGCAAGGACATAGCCAGAGTGCCCTGGCAGACACAGGTGAGCAGAAGCTGACTCGCAGTAGCCATTCAGGGTGCTGAGACTCCTTCAAGGCATGAGGTCTGTCATTTCTGTAGACTGAAATTTATCTCAACCAACTTCGTGTTGGTATTCTTGGACAATACTTGTGTGAAAAAAGACAAGGCAAATATTAAAACCACTCTGACTACCTCATACCTCAGTAGATGTTTCATTAGGCTTTCATTGAGTTAATTGATTCTCCTAATTGCTTTTAGTCCTTAAACAGTTACAGAGTGCAGTACAGAGCCCTTTTTTCTTTTCCAGACCTGTGGTGATAGTCTCAATTCTTCTATTGTCTGCTACCTTCAAACCGAAGTGTAGAGAGCACTTGAACCCTTTGTGATGCCACAAAAGGTCTGTGTGCCCTACAGGCCAGAGAGCTGGTAGAAGGATTACACCTCATGCAACTCAGTCTCTCCCATCTATTGCTCTGGGAGAGCTGCAGATTTTTCTTTCACTTGACTCAGAGCCATGTGCCATCTGGCTGGCTGTATTTTACTCATGACACATTCCCTCTCACAATCTCTTTTCCCCTTTGGAGAATTAGGTTTGCTACTGGAAAGTGGGGATAAAGCATTTTAACCACACTAGGGCACGCACTAAAAATTATGACAAGACTTATTGAGCAGATCAGAGTGGATAGTGCAATGACCTGTCATAGAGTCCAGGTGTCATATTTTTCATGAAGTTTTATCTTGCACCCTTATCCTCACCCAAATTACACTGGACCTTTTTTTTTTTTTTTTTTTTTTTTTTTTTTTTTTTTTTTTTTTTTTTTTTTTGTTGCTATTCTGTAATCTGTAGTGGATGCCAGCAGGTGATTTGTTTCAATGCCAAAAGGAGGATTTTGGCTAAAGCTGTGATGTAATTGCTACTGTAATTGACCTCATACAGGAAAGCCAAGAAACCTGTCCCACAAAAGCATCTGTAGCTTCTGCGCTCCAGGTTGCTGTTTTCAAGCCTGACTTGATGTGCAGTTGGCTCTCAGGATGTAGATGAAATACCCTTCTGCCCTTGTTTCCTCCCCCCAAAAAAGAGTGGCAGCACTGCTATAGCAGTACATAAAGCACTGGGTCTTTTACAAAAAGCTGTGAATGTAGCAAGTTATAATTATGGAACTCAGAGGCAGAACAAGAGCTCAGATTAACTTAGTCTACTCTGGAGACTTTTAATTACGAACACCATGGGGAAATGCGGAGTAACATGAAAAAAAAAAAACAAACCCAAGTCTAAAATGGACATATAAGGATATTAATAAGAGACTTTGCAATGCAGAAGAGATGAGATGTAGAATAGTATTGCCATCTGCAGTCATTAAAGTACGGATTTGTTCTTGCTTGCTTTCGCTGTTAGCCTGAGTGATCACAGGAATATTTGCTTCTCAGTTAAGTAAACTAGCTAATTGCTATACTAAAATGTCTGTTTCTCTGAAAAGGACAATTGGAAAGAACTTCTTCTTGAGGGAGAGCAGGAAATTGGTAATTTACGCTCTTTTAAATTCCTATCAATTTAAATTCTCCAAAGTCTGAAAATAAAATTTTTCACCACCCTGATACGTAGTGAGGTCTTGGATACTTGTGCAACTAAAGTGTCACTAACACAGTAAAGACAGTATTCCTGCTTTGCCATCTATTTTTGGTGTCTTGTGAGGAAAGTAATTTATCCTCTATAATTATGAATTTTAACATTAAAATGGGAAAACTTAGTCAAAAAAGGGCTTCTTTTTCCCTCTCTGATGGCAGTGGTGAATAATGATTTCCAAGAAAAGGTGAGTCTTGTAAACTCAGGAGTTCACTAGAGGAAAAAAAATATGCATAAGGTAAAGTATATATTATTATCATTACTATATAAACTTCCTGGATTTTGGACACAAATATCAGGAGACTAGTTAAATGATGATACAATTTTCGCAATGCTGATGGACATGGATAACATAAGACTCTCACTGCCATTCAAATTTGTTTTAGACAACATATGCCTGACATACCCCTCTAAGCCACACTTCTTTTTTTTTTTTTTATTTTTTAATAAATTTCTTCCTTATTTTGTATGTCTGAAATTCTGGGGTTTAGTTGTTGGGTTTGGGTTTTTCTTGTTTTTTCCCTGAGGTTAAAACCTAGCTGGGAAAAGGACTTCAGCCCAGTCTTCAACACCAAAATGGTGTGGTGAAGTCTGAATTGTTAATATTTAACCTTTCATAGTCACTGAAGACATCTCACACCTGCATCAGATACTCTTGTTAGAAACAACAAAGAATTTTTTGGCAACTTTGAGGGTAATTAACATCAAGGTTTTAAGGCAGTCTGCATAGATCACCTCTGCAAATAGTTTTCTATCCCTGATTATAATAACTTACAAAAGTCTTTAGGGATAACTTGTATGAATATCTTTCACTGCTTATTTTGTCCAAGCCTAAATTCAGCACTAATAAAATAATAATCCAGTGATTATAATGGTGCTGTTAGCATCATGACTCCAATGTTCATATTTACAAAAAAACTCCACCAAACTATTTTCCATTGATAAAACACAGCTTTTAATTTTCTTACAGAAATCAGAAGTGGTAAGATTATCCAAAGGACATTTTCTTCATGGATCAGTTCTGCCACTGGACTGAGTGTTCATGCTATCTAGTTTGCGACTGAGTTTACTTTTGTGTAACAGCCTCTGGCCTGGCAAGGATGAAGGCTCTACTGCCTCTCTCGGCAACCTATTCCAGTGTATCTTTGCTAGATCTCAAATATTTTAAACTTAATTCTACACTCTTTCATGTCTTAGTGTTGTTTCTGTTGTGCACATAAATATTTTAGCCACTTTGACAAAAATGAAAGGGTTGAAGAGATGCAAATTCGCAGAAGCTGCAGCCTGATGAGAAGTACTTTTGTTTTATATTGAATAATGCCACTGGCTAGGTCATCTGTGAACATCTGTGATCCATCGATCTACCCACATAAATATCAATGCTTTGAGATAAAAGTCTAAGTCAATAAACTTTATGGCTGTGGCAAACTCATTACACTGTGCGTGTTATTCTGTCACAAGAAGCCATGAAAACAATGCTGAAAAATTAAGAGCTAGGCTTGAGTATGAGATTTAATCCTGAAGTCCACTATAAAACAAATGGATTTTGAGTGGAGTTCCAGTTAAGATACCGGCTATTGTCTGAATTTTATCTTTCATTAATTAAAAAGAGGAGGAACAGAGTAGTCTTCATGTTTCACCTTAGATTAATATGAATTTCTAATGCCCAAAAGTTGGGCCTCTAAATCCTTCAAGCGATTGAGGAAAGCATAAAGATTCACAGTTTGAATAAAGATAACCTGGGCATTTCAAAACTTCTCAGGAATGAACTGCACAGACTAAGGTGAGTTGAAAGTTGTCCCTGCTTCTAGGAGGAGGTTGTTCCAGACTAACTGCAGGTTTCCTTTCCAAACTTTTCTCTGATTTTCTGATTCTCTAACAGCACCAAGTTAGAAGCTTTGAAGTCTATATTTAAAAGAAAAAAGGGGGAGAAAAAGGCAAAAAAGGAAAAATAAATAGGAAGAAAAGGACATCGCCATCATCACAACTGAAGACCATTTCACAAGAAAAATTATGAAAATGCTATTTTTCCACTATTTTTTACTCACCAAGAAACTGGAGAAGGCCAGTAAGAATAGACTAAGTATCTTATTAAGTCTTCTTCTCCAACTATTAATATAGATTATGAAACAAACCACAATACTTGTTTTTTAAAGACCTTTCCTGAGTTTCTGAGCTACTGGAAGTACCAGCATATGGGATGAACAGGAAAGCTGGGTTTACTGCACACAGAACTAGAGTTTCATGTTGGCCATAAACATACATTTATCAAGGGTAGGTGTTTCCAAGGCATAATGTTAGTTGTTTGCTTGAAATTATGTTACAAGGCAAATTTCACCTGCACTTCGTATGATTTAGGCACTCCAAATTAGCCTCTGTGACACATATTTCTTCATTGTCCTTGGTCAGGAAGGTGAAGTCACCTCATGCTCAGATGTACTGATGGACAGCCCCTGAGGAGAGCAGCTGCTGGCCAGAGGTAATGCTTGGGGAGAATGGTGAAATTAGATTACACCAGCACAGGTATACATAAAATAATTCATCCTCATTTAAAGTTAGTACAGCAAAAGGCCAATCTGATGTGATATATTTAAAGCTGATTGCTTAAGATCTACTTCAGGAGGATTTGGATCTTTAACTGACTAAAATAGATTATGACCTTAAAATGGTGGGAGAAAAAGATGGTAAGGTATCTGACATTTGCCAGGTTAAAACTGTCATTTAGATTAACAGTTGTAACAGAGAGTACATTTAACTAAAAGATTCAGCTGGATATATGAGAAAAAGTTGGGGGGGTTTATTTATTTCTTTTTTTTAATAGAGCAATTTGAACTTGTTCTATTTAAAAAAAAAAAAAAAAAGTAATACCCCACACATACCTTACCCATTTGTAGACACTTTCACAAAGCTTCATTCTAAAATCAACATAAACACTGTGCTTTAAATACAGTTTAAAAAGAAGTTGGAATTTAAATTCAATAACTAAAGATATTTCTGCACACAATAGATAATATCTTTGGGTGAAATTGTATTCTAAATGTTTGTGATCATCTACTAATCTGCTCATACATTCATCTACTTCTCTTCTACTAAGAATCTTAAAATAGACAAAGCACAGGTGTTGTGGAATTATTGCACCAAATTGTTTTGATTTAAAGGAAGATGTTGAGTTATTAAAAAAATAAAGAAACTGAGTAATCTCCAATGACCATTACAGTCCTAAGAAGTTCAGACTGGAAGGGAGACACAGCCAATTCTCAAAAATTGTAAACCAGTTTGAAAGAAGAAATTGAGGTAGTGAAATTTAAGACGGGCAAGTGACTGTTCAATCTTCTCATTGCTGAAAAATCGATTAATATCCTCTGTAAAATAATTAAGACAAAAAAACTCTTCTTTCAAAATATTGTAGATTACTGGTTATTTTAATTAGGAAATTGCATTTTTATAACTTGTGGGTGTTTTTTACATGAGCTTGCTTTCTTTTCTTCTTGAGTTTGTATAGTTTGCATTGTTCACAATATGAATTTGTACTCCACAACTCTCTGAGAATTTGATAATGAGAAACTTCCGGTAAAACAACCTTCTACAGTGTCTCTTTGAGACGTCTTAAAAAGGTGTTTAAGCATTGATTTTTCTCTGTTAATGGGACTCCAGAAGGTATTCTGGGACAGGACTGTCCTTAGGTGAAAAGACCCTGACCTAATTATACACATGTATATATAAACACCTGTGTTTCTCTTATTAATGGATAGTGTGCTGCTGAGAGTTCTTCACATACATTGGGCTGTATCACTGGAGAATAGGGATTGAGGGATATCACTCCTTTCGCTTTTCTGCTTGTTTGCACTAAGTTCTGGACAGGGATCTTCTCCTTTATCCAAGAAATCTGCTGCAGAAACCTATGGGATTTAAAAGCAAGTCTTGATCCCAGCAGAACATAGTGAAAACAGATTTAAATACACGTTTTTATCCATTGGCCTCAATTGTCACGGTCTCTGGCTTGGCGGTGCTGGATGGTGAGGTGCCACGACCTTCCTAAAAGCGTCTCCAAGGCGAAGCTGCTCGGCAGGACCACCACACACACGTGTGCATGCACAAACACACAGATAGCTCCAGAAAATGGGTCGAGGACAAAGAGACGGAAGGGTCTTCATGTGGGGTTCCATGGGAGGAGTTTAACGCAGCCACACTTGTGAAGGGTTCCAGAGACAAAGACAAAGAACACGGGAGAGTCCAAGTTTATATAGAGGAGCAGAGGGAGCATCAGAGACCAATGATCTGAGGGCATGGGGGCAGTACACAGGCAGGACTAGGGAGTGGGAGCCAATGGGGAAACTCTGAGGGAGTGGCGAGGGGGCAAGGCCAATGGGGGAACAGGGAGTGGAGAACCTTCCAAGGCAGGGACATATAAGGTAAAAAGGGGCAGGGAGGCCAACAGGCCAACTGGGGAAGCAGAACTGGAATACGTTACCATAACAGAACAATGCATCCTGGGGGAAGCCTCTTTTGTCACCCTAACCTGGGGAGGTTCTTTTGCACTAGGGACTGTCCCACCAATGGACTCTCTTTGTCCCCTGTACCACAGGCCCACTGGCCTCCATGACTCCCCTTTCTTTATTAATTAAAAAGGCTTCCCTTTTTAAGCAGGACAGAATTTGAAAAATATAAAAGTTAAAACCTAAGGCATCACCAATGTCCAAACAAGTCCTTGACCAAGTCTCTCAGCTTCTGGATGCCAGTGTGGATGCTCTCACGGAGGGTGGTAAAATTCTCTTTTGGCTGCGGCACAGTCCAAGCATCCCCTGCCAATGGTACCAGGAACATCCAGAGGACGGCAGGGTGATAGGTGTTGGGTGCTGCTCTAGCAGGTGCTTTTATCTGGTGGAGGCTCTGGTTGCAGGACGGTGGGTTGGTGTCGGTGGTGGAGATCTGCACCATCTCCGTTTCCATGCTGCAGTCATCTGGTCTTTTGGCTGCACCCTGTTCCTCTCGGTCGACGTTGTGTCCATGGGAGCAGCGTTTGCTGGGCCAGTGTAGGGCTTGATCTAATCTGCCAGCTCCCAGTTACTGTCCCTGGCTGCTTGCTTCCTCACCCCAGTCCAGTGATCCTCAGACCCAGTGTCGGAATCTGAGGAGTCACTGTTGTCCACCTCCGAAGAGGAGGGAGAGTGCCTGGAAGGTGTGCGGGTTTTTGGCAAACCAGAGCAGCCTGATGTTTAATGGTGGTGGTCGCCACCACCCCCATTTCCAGTCCCGGTAGCGTGGGAATCGGGAGTGGGTTGGTTCCCAGTGGCGGAGCCACTGATGGAGGCAGTGGGAACACAGGAAGGAAAGGTGGGGTCTGCGGCCAAAAGGGTATTCCTGGTGGAGGGGGGAGGTCCTGACGGAGACACACTCAACAATGCAGGGGAGGAACTGGGAATGGAGACGGAGGGGCCACGAGTTTGTGAAATGGCCGCCGTCGCCACATGGCCAGCGCCATTTTGTGCGGCCTAGGTGAGGGCGGGAAAACTTGGAGAGGGAGAAGACAAGATGGCGGGGCTGGCCACATTGCCGGCGCCATCTTGTGGCATAACCGGGGGTGAAGCAACTGGGTGTGCGGGGATAGGCAAGAGGGTTAGGGAAGAGCCTGGGACAGCATGGCCAGTGCTGTCCTGCGAAGGGGACAGAGGACATCGGGAGATGTCAAGGAGAGGGCAGCAACCCTGTGCCCTTGGGCGGGATCTGTCTCCTGATCCCTCCTGAGGCAGGGAAGAGGGTTCAGGGACGCGAGGAGAGGAAAGCAGCAAAGGGGTTTTTACAGCATTCCCCAAATGATCCCCAACACCCTCAACAGCTTTAACTAGCTTGTAAAGCAAATAACCTTTTCCCAACATAAACAACCAACGAACAAAGCGCTTTAAATACTTAAATAACCAATGCTTAAATAACAAATGAACAAGATGCTTTAAACTTTCCCTTGAAAAATGAAAATTCCTCCAAACAAGGGCTCCCACAACTTGGAGTAAAGCTTCCTGCAGGGTATGGGTCAACTCAGCCCCCATCTCCCACTCTTCCCAACACCCGAGAGAAAAGAAGGTTAACAGAAAAGGATACAGAAGTGACCCATAGCACACAACTCACCAAAAGGTCAACGTAAATTCTCGGGGTGGTCCGTTGATCCCCGACCAATCCTTCTTTCCTGAGAAGATTACCGGTTGCCCTTTGGACTGCCCTGATAAAACTCAAGGCCCTCTCCGGGGAAGTGGCTATATAAGGTAGAAGGGTACAGGGAGGCCAACAGGCCAACCGGGGAAGCAGAACTGGAATCCATTACCATAACAGAACAATGCATCCTGGGGGAAGCCTCTTTTGTCACCCTAACCTGGGGAGGTTCTTTTGCACTAGGGACTGTCCCACCAATGGACTCTCTTTGTCCCTTGTACCGTAGGCTCACCAGCCTCCACACTCAATTGCACCTAAGGGCTTTTTCCAGTGCTTTATCAAAGAGGGACTGCTCAAAACATGACATAGACGAAGGTTTGCATGTTCTTACCCACTAGCAGATATTAAAATCTGGATTTTGTGGTTGTTGAAGGAAGACGAATGATGGAGTGGGTGGGTACATACACTCCCAGATGAGTTCTTCTATTTTTTTTCCTATTGTACAATGCAAGAAAGATGCTGAAGGATTGGACTAACAACAGGACCTGCATGCCAAACTCCTGTAAAAAAGCTTTTTATTGCAGATTTAAAAAACAAAAACAAAACCAAAAACAAACAAACCAACCGAACAATCTGTTTAGAATGTACAGAGGCAAAGTCAGGTGTAAGCAAAGGTGCCATCTGTAAGATGGATGTGCCAGGTCACAAGTCTGTGAGGCATTAGTGCTCTGTGCCTCACAGGCACCGTTAATGCAGAATGACAAAGGACACTCCCATGACATTACACACCACAGATGTGAAACACCAGGCAGACCTGTAACAAAGAGGTGTTTCAAGTGCAAAGGTGTGTAGCACCCACTCAGCACCCACTGCCTGCTTTCAAAACCCCACACTTCTGATTGGGGTTTGTAAAAGATCAGCTTCAGGATCAAATAGCAATATCTGATGAGATATTTTTTCACCTGGGCTCAGAGGGAATGAGTGTTCATAACCCTGCACTGACACAAGAAAAAAAATCAAATTCAATTTATTCCACTAAGAAAATTCTGTTGTGGTTTTTTTTTTTTTTTTTAATTGCTGTTGTTATTTTGATAGGATGTTTGGGGTTTTCTTTAGTTTTGTTTTTGTGCTATTTTGCTTTTGTTTTTCAAAAAAACTCTAATATACCTGGCATATTGTTTATGAAAGGCTGAGTGAAGCCCTCAGTGAGGTTACCTTTGCTCTGTGATGAATGGTAACAAACTGCAGCATCTCAGCTCTGTGTTTGATCTCTACCCACAGGGGCCAGATGGTAACATTTTCTTCCTAGAAAAAAATGAGTATTTCTGAAAAATCTGAGCAGTTATGAATTTTGATGTTCTTCTCTTATCTGCATATTTCTTGTGGAGGAATGAAACATCCATTTCACGAAAAGGGTAATTATAGCTTTCGACACGAACTTTCTAGGTACAGTGGGTCAGAGTTGAATATCAAGTAATTTGATTTTTTAAATGATTTATTACTAGTTCTTTAGTTATTTTGACCATTGATCATTTCATTGTGTCCCTTTGTTGAGAGCTATCTAGCATCTTGGACTTGCCAGTCTGTGACATGGAACATTATTTTAAATGAGTTACTTAATTGATATAGGTACAAGAATACTGGAACAGAGGTGGCCAAAAAGTATGCTGGTAATTCTTGTATCTAACCACTAGTTACCCATTTCTCCTAACCAGCTTTTTCATAGAAGTTGAATAAAGGGAAAGAGAAAACTGTCGTGACAGTTATAGAGCTTCCAACATATTGGGTTAATACTACTATAAAAATATTTTATGGATAAATTCTTTCTGTGCATTCCAGGAAAAAGAATTTGGAAGACTGTACATAAATGCATCATCTGGTGACATTTACCCTAATAGTATAATTAAGACAGAACTAAATTAAGATCACTCCTAATGGGCTTTTTCCATGTCACTTATTATTTATATATCACTGCCAGTTCTGTCTTTCTTCATATTTCACATTTATATTTTGGAAGCATTGGAAAACAGTCTGCTAGGCATTGCACGTAGACATCATGATAAAAATATCTTTTCCAAGTAATTTTTGATCTGAAAGGAAACATTTTCTCTTACTCTCCCTTCACAATCTTCAGACTAAGGACACAGTCTTGTTGACTTTATATCTGTGCTTGTGCCCCTGGTTTCTCTGCATCAAAGAAAGACTAGACATGTAGGTACACGGTGGCAAGGGACTTGGAGGTGCTTCTGGAGATAAAAAAAAATGTCAGTAGTCCAAGCCTTAGCCAGCTGTGGTTGATCTTTCCTAATGCCAGGTGAATTACAGGTGGGAGTAAGGACTACGGGAAACTGAGACCTACTAAATAGTTTCAAATTTCTTAATCTCTCCTCATCTGGAAACCTTAGTCACTTTCATTGCTTTTCCCAGGACTTTTTTATTCCTGCCATGTTGAGTTGACCAAAACAGAAAGCACTGTTCAAGGTGACAGTAGACTACACCACTGATTTATCATTCTTCCCTTTATGGCACCTAGTACAAATGAAAAAGTTACAATCATGAAGTAAAGTTGCAGCTTTCAGCTCCTGGTGTATACTCCCCTGCAAATATGGCCTGTGAGACTCCAAATAAGAAAAGAAAAAAAAAGCACACGCCACGTAATGGATATTTAGTAGATCAGAGGGTATTTTGAATTATCTTTGGACAGTTTCTTTCAGCAGATAAATCAATATTCACCCTCTTCTTTTGTCAGGTTGTGATAGGCTTTTGTTTACATCTGAAGATTAAAAGCAGCACAGTGTTAGAATATTCAGTGGAAGCACTGTGATAGATAAGATGTCAAGGAGAGCTCCAGGAACTACAACAATGCTTTAAAAAGATAAATAAATATACAGTGTTATCTTCTGAGCTGAAGCCTCATACGACTTCACTTTTAAATATGTATGACCAGAACCTGTTTTGTTCGCACATTTGTAAATGTTCTCTTACAAAGCAAACCAGTAGAGGATGGAATAGATTACCTGTGGAAGTAGCCAACATACCACAGGGATATTCAACAGCCAAGTGGTGAAAACAGACGTGACGATGGGCTGTAAAAAGTAACTCTGTGGTAGTGAGGACCCAAGAAGTATTCTTGGTGAACTTTAGGGTTTCTGTCTTTGCTCTTCCCCAAATGACTGACTCTGCACTCAGATGGCAAGAAGTTTTTCACTAGATCTCATCAGCATCTGAGAAAAACAGATCTTCTGCACTTTTGAGAAAGATCTCATATCTGTTTGTCTGCTGTCACATTTCCTGCTGTCTTGAGAAATCCACTGAGTAAGTTTTATGTGACTGGTTCCTCTGACTGGGGTAGCCCAGCAGAGCTGGAGGTGATGGATTGATGACCAAAAATGAATCAACAAATATGGACAAGCATTCAGCCTTGGAGAATATTCTGGGGCCTATTTCTATATCCACAGTCTTTGTTCTTACTCTGCACCTCTACTTTGGCTTTTTTCAGTGCAAAATGCTGGGATGAAGTAACTTGAGTTTTAAGTTAGCATACCTTTATTTTTGTGTAGGTCAGGTCTTAAAACATGATGATAGGAAAAAAAAAAAAAGAAGATAATTAACGTCCAGTTCTTCCTTCCTGTGGGCATATTAGAGATAGATAGATAGATAAGATAGATAGACAGATAGATAGATAGATAGATAGATAAGATAGATAGATAAGTAGATAGTTAAGTAGTTCTGCATTCTCAGAACACCTTTCCCCCCCAAAGAACAAACAAAACAATGCCACCTAAGGTGCTTAACAACTCAAATACCACTGGATAAGTGATGTATTTCATTAATGTTTGTATCTTATTGTTATCTCGTTGGTGATATAACACTGATCCATGTTGCAGGAATTAAAGGTCTTAGTGATATCACCCTAGAACAATTTCCCATGCATCGGTGAAACATTAACATATTCCCTTTATATCAACAGTATCCCTGGTTTCTTCACTGATCAGTTTAAATGCAGCTGTTATTAGAAAACATTTTCATATTGTGTAACTTTACACAAACAAGCTGTCAGAGATGTTCACTGAGTAATGAAATGGAAAAATGCTCCAAAAAGCGACAGTGGAAATGGAAGGAGTCCTCCAGGACATGCTCATGCTTTTACTGTGGACCAGCAGACCAGAGAGAATTTAGCTTCTTCCCACTTGGACTTGTTCTGAGCTGGTCCCATAGTTGCCAGAACCCTTTCTGTGGGGTAGACAACTTCCAGAGAGTGCTGGTAATAAGAAGGTATTAAGGTAGGTAATAAGAAGGCAATAAGAAGGTATCCACATTTACTGGATCGGTTTGAAAGTCACTAAAACCCTTCTTGGCATCTACATAGACAATAAAGCACCAGTTCCTGCCCCAAAGAGTTAATTATCTAAGGGGCATCTGGGTGCCAACAAACGTGCAAAGGCAAAGCTTGGAAACGGTACTAGGTTCTATAGTCCCCGGAGCTGCCTAACACTCTGATGCAGCTCAGGTTTTGAAAGTGGTAGTGTTTTTATGTCAAAATAAAATAATTAAATAACTTTTTCACAAAACAGAATTCTCTTTGAGAGAAAAAGCCGTTTCTCGGTGAATAAGAGAATATTTTTCCACCCTTGCCTACATTCCCTTTAAAAGTATGCAAAGAAATCAAGGTTAACAGATCCTTATTATTTAATCAAAAGTTTTTCCTATGATTTTTATTGAAATAAACAACTGATTTCATTATCTATGTGACCTCCAAGACATATATTACAGCTTGCCCCATGCGGTGTTTATGGTATCAACAGAAATGAATAATTCAGACATCTGTCCCAGCCACTGTATTTTTATCACCACTTAAGTCATCTTTGGCTATATTTTCAGCTCTCTCAGTCAGACTCTTGCCCTCTCCTACTCTTTGCTTTCTGTAGCCAGAAAGCAAATCATTCAATAATAGAATATTCAGCAAATTAGCACCAGTGTTAAACATTATAATATAGGCTGTGTTCTTCTTTTCTGTTCTTTTTTTTTTTTTTTTTCTGTCCAAGCAAGTAATTGCTTCATTGTCCATTTAAATGCAAAATTAGGGAAGAAAAAAAAAAGAGATGAAGCAGAAAATTTGGATATTACAGCATGCAAAATGCAAATTTATGGTTAATATGTCGCATATATAAAGGGGTCAGACACATTTCACATTTGGCAATGCAAAAAGCACTAGTAAATTCAACTGACTTTACCCATATCACATTTATTGCTCAATCACCCTAACGTTTATTTTACAAGGATGCTGAAGTATTTGGTCAAATCAGAGCACCTGGAGGTCTCCGTGGGCACACAGCTAAGTGTGTGCTTCAGTAAAACAGAGGTTGGAGGCAAAACACATATCCTTTTGGGGAAAAAAATAAGGAAAGACGACTCTCCCATTACAATAATTTTGTTCCCTAACATACTGTGCATGCTGATCACATTTACAAGACTTGAGTCATTTGAACTACCGTATTTGATTCTGGAGGGCTTGTTATTGTTTTTGGTTATTGTTATTGGTTTTGTTCTCTCCACAGTACTGTGAGCTGGGGAAGGGAGAATGAGAAACACTACTTACTTCATTCAGAGAAGTCACAGACTGCCTGACCCCAGGTGGTCTTTGAAATCTGAGGCAAAGTCTTTATACTGCGAAGTAGTTTCTTGGAGTTTGTGGTATGAAGATACACGGATGATAAAAAATGCCCATGTCTGATGCACCCTCCAAGTTTAACTGAACTAATTTAGGGGTTCAAGATAATTCTGTATTCATATTTGTAGTAATGACACATGATTGTATTTCAAATTGATGAAACGACTGTAACAAATGGCTTTTTGCTAAAATTAAATTTTCCTCCTCTATATTTATATTTACTTTTCTAAAAGTTATAGAAAGCCATACCTACAATAAGCTCAAAGTAGTATAAAGACTGCACAAACTGCCACTGTTACCCAGACTTCCAACAATTTAGTAACCCAGAAGAAATCTTATCTAAATCACATTCTCGCTTTTTGTTTCAGTTTGGTCAGCAGGCTCAAACAATCTGTGGACATGTGAAGCAGGAGAGAGATACGGGTGCCACCTCAATGCAACTGATCCTTATATGGTACATAAGGAGATAAAATATCTTTCCTGTTTTGTCTTCCTTCTAAGTTAAAACACAATGGAGATAAAGAGAGATATAACCCACATGCTTGAACCTTTGATAGAAACCACAAGGGAAGTAGAAAAAGACAAATATCCCCTTAATGACAGACTCCCGATAGCACAAATCCAACTAATTTATTTTCCAATATACCCAGGGAAAAAAAAAAAAAAAGGGGAAAAAAAAAAAAAAAGGGTTGAGTTCGTGGAGAGGCTGGGAGAAGGAGAGGAGGCAGACAGCAGAGCAAAAAAAGGAGAGAAAGAATACTTAATTAATAATTATGTATTAAGGTAACTCCAGATATATTTTTCAGTTCACCTTTAGCCTTCATTTACTGCCACGGTAGTCAGGGATTAAAGTATTGTGGTGGCCGGTTAGCCTGTGGTACGAAGAACCAACACACCCCTCTGGTAAGACAGTCCCTAGGATCAGAGAACCTCCTCGGTTAGGGTGAGAAAAGAAGCTTCTCCCAGGATGCACTGTCCTGTTGTGGTAAGGTACTCCAGTTCTGTGTTCCTGGCTGGCCCTTGGCCTCCCCGCCCCCTTGCTACCTTATGCCTGTCCCATGCCCTAGAAAGTTCTCCACTCCAGGTTCCTCCCATTGGCCCTTGCCCCTCGCCACTCCCCTGGAGTTGCCCTATTGGTTCCCTTACCCTAGTCCTGCCTTCGTACCGCCCTCATGCCCTCAGATCGTTGGTCTGTGATGCTCACCCCGCTCCCATACTTAAACCTGGACCCTCCATTGTCTTTTGTCTTCATCAGTGGATCCCTTCATGGTGCGGCTGCAATAAACCTCCGTCCGTGGAACTCTACACGGAGACCCTTCCCAGCTCTTTGCCGTCGACTCATATTACTGGAGCTCTCGGTATGTGTGTGCATGTACTTGTGTGTGAGTGTGTGCTGGTCCGTGCTTGCGGCTTCGCTGAGGAGATGCTTTTGGAAGGTCGCAGCATCGCGCTCTGGCACTGCAAAGCCGCGCGAGGAAAGCGACAAAGTATATTTTGTGTTCCTCAAATGAAACCTGTGGAACATTTTAGAGAGGTCATATATAAATTTTATTTAAGGGCCTCTGCAAGTGGCTCATGATTGTCTCTCTAAATGTATGCATATTTCAGTATCATTTCCACTGGGCCAACACGTGACCATCAATCACCTCGATACCTTCTTCTTGTATTCCATGAAAGGAAAAAAGCAAGTAGCAAAGAATCCAAGAGGAGCTTAAAATGGTAGAGTATTGATGCCTCAATAACAAAATTTCACTTGATGAAAAAGTAGCCAGAACAGACACTAGCTGATTTTCAAATATATACAGGGCTGAGCTGGACAGTTAGGAGTATGTAATGGCTTAGAGTTTCAGTTTGGTGTTTTT